>JAYKKI010000114.1:1150000-1555000 GCA_039881145.1 Druceiella hillmani
TCTCACGATCGATACAATACTCTGTTAAATCCTGCCAGTATTATAAATATAAGCGTTTATATGTTTGTTTGTTATCCAATAACTTGGCAATCAAGCAATAAATCAATATCAAATTTGATATTCTTTTCTTTCGTGCGGCCAAAAACTATATAAGTTATTACCTGTGGCTTGACATACGTCGAATATTAATACCACGAGAATTGTGTTTAGATATTTGTTTCTCATTTACACTTAAATCACGACACAAATTTTTATTAAACAAGGTACTGACATAGTTGTTGATTAATATTAATATATAGGTCAGTTTTGACCTAAGAAATAATATTATATCTATAGGATAAAACTCGGTGTTCTGTGCATAATTTAAAAAAGATTTTACCCAAAGGTATGAGTAGGTGGCGCTACGTTATATGCTAATCTATATCTTTATGCCGACAGCTTTGTTTATGCGAAATTCGTCTGTGACCCGATGAGACAATCTCAAAGCATTATCTTTTATTTCAATATGCTATTTGCAACACGAAGATAAAATTGCTAATGAATGAATCTGAATGAGAACAACCAAATCTTTTCTTATTTACCATGAATATTATTATAATTATATGTCAGAAAATATAGCATTTAATTTTCCATATATGCATATATGTAGATACATGTAAAGACATCATAAATTGTTTTGCCAAAAGGTTGAGAAATTATGGAAGAATTTGTCTATTTTTTATTTTCCAAAGCTGCAGACAAGACGAAGTGGAACCAACAAGCTTTGAATAAAAAAATAAGAGAAAATAATAATAAATGACGTCAATGAACAATGAGTTTGTTTACTTTGAAAAATACTGCTAAGTTAACTGTAGGATTGGCGATTACCAGAACATGTTACGCCTTCTAACAAAACTAACCTTACAAATGATACTCCAAGCTATATATATTTTAATTTTTTATAGTACTTGATTTACCACAACCCCTCAAATATTCCCATATAAATATTTTTGAGTCCCGACTTCGGCACACCCGTGCCGAAGTTTAAAATAAAATGTCAAGCAGTTTCTTAAAAATGAAGTGAAATAAAGTCTTTAGATTGAATTTGGCTCAATATGGCATCGAATATCTTGAATTTAAGGCTTTTAGAAACTACGATAGCAAAAAGCATCTTCGACGACGGGTAGGTAAACATATAAAGTCGTCCATTAGCTCACGAGTATTTTTCATTTGCATAAAAATCTTTTCCATTACATTACACAAGTAAAATCTGGAAGTTTCGTGATACTTTCTCATGAAAACTTTCTCTTTTCAAATATACCTTTAATTTTAAATATAGATATATCCTACATACAAATGAAAAGTTCAGAGAGAGCTTTATTTTCTTTCACAAATCCGTCATGTATATCTAACACATAAGATAATTTACGTTTATTATGAGACAATATAACATGATTTTATTTCGACTTGCTAACAAGGTAATAACCCTAATACTAAACTTTGTATGTAGATTTTTTATGTTTACCTAATGGATAATAATGTTACTGACCTTGGTGAATTAATGACGTCGATAAATGAAGGTCGTTATATGTTTACAGGTATAAAACTCTGGTCATTTTTACTACACGTTAATGTTGCACATGTTTTATTAGTAACAAATTGTACGTAATATTCACGAATCATAAAAGAGCTACGCAGTTAAAGTTACGTAATCATTTTAAACCGGGAAACCATGTTTCTAATATTAACTTGCTGCCTGGTTTAACTGTTTTTTGTTATATTTTGCCATTTATGGACACTTAAGTCAGCTTTTATGATTGTCGCTGTGAATAAACATTTCACTGAGTTTTCCAAAGAATCACTTTGTATTTTAGATGTTCTTTGAAGAATTAATAAACGTAAGTTCGTCTCCTTACGTCTCTTATTAAAATTTGCTAACCCTAAAGCAGATTCATAATAATTAAAACAAATATTTTGCTTTTCTAATTTATATAGTTTAAAGATACAATTATTGAAGCGTCTGCTAAATAATTCATAAAAATTAATTAATTTTGATATAACAATTTGACAGTACTATTTGATGGACTTTCCAAGTATCACGGATGACTACAGAATTAAATTAGAGCAAAAATTACCAGCAGAAATTTTCTAATCGAAATAATTAATAGTAAAACATTTTGATATGCTAAAATGACATTAAATAATAACATTATGTCGGAAAACTATATTTTTATCTTTAAAGGCAAGAAAATTAATTTAAAATTAAATTTAATGTAAAAAGTAAATGTCACTTTTCATGTGATATCTTTTGCAAGATTTTAAACGCTTTCAAGTATCTCAAGTTATCTTATTTTAATTTGGAAGTGATTATTAAATATGTATTTTAGAATAAAAATTTGATGGATAGGTTAATATAGATAAAGAAACGAGAAATTGACTTCGTTTAAATTAAGGTTTTAATTATTAAGATCGGTTTTCATCTTTGACAGTTTTCAGTGGCAAGCTTGTTTGAAGTTAGATATCGAGCAGAAATAAGCTACTCAAAAAGGTCTAGTAACAAATTCGTGAAATTACAAGAATACTTACATTATACCCATAGTTCTTCCTCCGCGTTTTAAGTACGGGTTAACAAAATTGATTTTGTCTATTAATTATTCAAGGTCAGCGTCGAAATTGACGACGAATAAATTTCGAAACTCGCCCGTGGAACTGAAATATTAATTAGAGCTCAGCCTTTTATTTCTGATTAAAATAATACAGCAAGTTGACACAGTAAAACTTTGCTCTCAAAGTGCTTAGTTTAGTTCAAGGACTGTGAGTGACGCACCAATTAATGATAATTCCGATTTATTATTTGGGTCAAGTTACTTGTTTGGCTCAGACTTTGCTTACTTATATATTTCTAAAAATAGGCAAAAATTATGTTACTAAGCCTTCAACAAGCTTGCACGATTAGGACAAAATATGCTAAGTTCTATGAGCTTTATACTCAAACACACTTATGAGGCCAAGAGTGGTTGCAACCCTTATACTGAATTAATTATCGTATTTTGTACCTATCGGGGATCCAGAACCTTCCTTTTTGGTTGGCTGCAAGCAATACCAATAGTATTGGTATGATTTTTTTTATTGTTAGTTAATCTATTGTTTTATTTTGGAGTCAATAACGTTTGATGCTGCGTTTGCTATTTAGGTAGTATGTTGTTGGTTGTTTTTGGATAAGCAAGTATTTTTTTAAGAATTTTCGTTATTCGAATTTTTAATATTTGACAAATAATATATTTTATCGTCAACATTTTTTCTAACATTGCATTATCATCAACAAAATTTCATAAAAACAATCAGAAACTCCCAAAATGTTTCGTATTGCTAAAAATTCAAATCTACGCATCGCGTCATATTACTTTAGTGGGGCCGCACACCCGATGTGCATACACTGCACTGCGTATAATTGAGATGAGAGACAAGATAGTTGTTATGATTGTAATGATTTTATTTTGACCAATAGAATTCAATATGCATTGTTAACTTAAAACCAAATGTTACAAATAAGAATTGTCATCATGGAACACTTCCCAGATGTGAAACGTTTAATTTTTTTATATTTTTATATTGAAATACTTTTATTTTAATGAATTTCAAAAGAAAAAACAAATATTCAGATAGTTGTTAATAATAAAGTATCAATTTAATTTTATAATTTTGTTTTAATGAAAGAATTTATCATGGAAATATTTGTTAAAAATTTATTAAAAATATATTTCCAATTGTATAATACTGTTAGCCGACAAGTTGCGAAGCTTGCCAAATTAAATGGGAAAGAGCCAACAAGACGCGAATTTGGCCAAATGACACGTCGCGACGTGCCATTGAACCATTTTTACATCCATTCAAAAGCGTCACTAGATGTTTTACATCGAAAAGAAATAAATAAATAAGAATACAATTTTTGAGTTCCTTTTCTTATATATTTTGGAAGTAAAAAAGGAAATGGAAAGAGATGCTTACAGAAAGAACCATGAAGCATAAAACTATACGTTAGTAAGAACTCGAATTGAATTAAGATTCATATGATTTTATACCATATGGTATAAAATATATACTATTACCATATGGTTGGATGGATGGATTACAATAACAATTCCTAGATTAAATACTAACATGGTGACATTTCATCATAACTTTGAGTTAGTTCTTATTTAGTTATATTTTTCGATATAAAGTAAAATAAAAAAAAAACCTATTATCAACAATTTTTTTTTATTTTCTGATATTATACCACCACCTATCTTCAATTTTTCCACTATTCATTTACCTCTGTATATATAATTATGGTCCATTACATTCCTTAAAAATATGTTTCTGCTAATTAATAATTTTGAGATATAACAATAAATATCTTATTATCACTGGATTATTAATAAATAGTGATTAAAGGCATTTTACAAATTAGTTAAATACTAATTTGTAAAATCTTTCACACTGTTGTGAAGAGGTTGTGTTTAATAAGTTTGAAACAAGTTGGCTAATGTCGATTTTTGCGTATAAAAACTAACACATCGAAATGCTCTAAGTATTATATGGTAAATTAGCTTTTATTTGTGGTGCAATGCATGTGAATTTTGGATTATTTTAGAAATTCTAACATTAAAAGAAAATAGAATAAAATTATCTGACATACTTCAAAATACATATCAAAACAAAACAAAAATAGTAAAGATGCAAAAACCTGTAAATAGTTCCTAAAAGGGTAGGTATCTCTGCATTTATATATTATCTCGGGTAAAGAAAACATAGCGCGTTTCAAGTATTACGTAACGCCACCTAGGGTTATTGTCTGAAACGATATACGTCTAGTAGATGTTTTATTGTTTTTATTGTGTTTTGTAATCGATCAATTTTTCTTTTGTTTCCAATAATATTTCCAAAATTGGACACGCTTTTATTAGAAGTATTATACGATATTTCTTGAAGAGATTTATAATATGGTACTGCATATCCATTTTTCTATTAGATACGAAATGTACCATTTTAATATATTCTGTGCATAATAAATAAAGGAAAATGATCATCTTGTGCGAACCACAATTAAAGAAAACAATCCATATTCAATATGAGGAGTGTGAAAATACACGAGTATTGGCAATTGAATAGTTTGATTTTGGAATTTCGAACGTACTGGGGATACGTTTGAATTTGAAATTCATATTGAAGCATACTCGTCTATTTCTGTTCCTCCTATTTAACTGATCACCAAAATTAAAGGAACTTCGAAAATATTAAAAATGTTATAATATTGCATTTCAATTATATATATATATATATATATATATTATTAAATGAATTTTTATAATATTTTTATTTGCAACTCTTACAGAATTACGGATTAAAAAGTTAAATAAATGAATTCTCAAAAAATATTTTGCTTATATTTTAAAATGTCAATTTATCAACTGAAAAAAGTTCACATTTGATTTTGACAGGCCATGACTATTGAACCAATGATACAAAAACAACGTAATAGGTAGCACTTTTAAATAAATTATTAATTAATTTTATAGTTTACACGGAAACTCATCATTTCACCCTGTATTTTGCCACAAAATAAAAAAAACCAAATTAATGTTTTTTCATTTGACTTTTTAATCTAAAAAAGGAGCAAAAGAAACATCCAAAGAATTAAAATAAAATTACAGATTTCAGCTTTAAACTTCCTTCATTTTAATAGAACGTTTTTTACAAGCTAAAACAAGTCGATAACCCTTTAAAAATTGCATAATTTTTTTCAAAATTATCGATGATTCTTTAATTTTGTTGTTTGGTGTATTTTATGAGCAGTGTATTCTAAGTTTTGTTGTTATTAGTTATTTGTGAAGTTTTGGTAAATAAATTTAAATATAGAATATTATCTATACTGCTTTTTTAATCTTTAAGTTTAATCTATTAAAATTCTTAATACTTTAATAAAAAATTATTTCTTTACTAAAAAAACATGCTTCTTTGTAAAAAAATCGCATATGTATTAATAAAAAAAATCCTTCGCCCTTTTACAGATAACGGAAACAGAGTATACTAAATAACAAAGAATTTTTGATAAAACACATTACAATTTGAGAGAGTACTTAACATTTCTCATTACACTTCATCGATTTAAATGGTGCTTATTCGCCGGTTCGTATTTTTTCACCTACCTATGAACGCTTAACAAATATCAGTTATACATTTGTTCACTGACGCGTTATATAGAGCCGATGGTTTGTTTCTTACTTACATCATCGCAACGTAAAATATAAAAAAAAACAAATACACTCATAACTTTTGTAGGCCCAGGCCTATATAAAGTATTTTCTCTGAGCCTTTTTCCTTATCGTAATATTTTTAATTTATTTTATCTCAATCTAAAATTTTTCTTAATCGCTCGTTTGCAAAATATTGCGCGGTAGGTCTTAAAATATGGTATGAGACTGTCGCAAAATATATTTTAATTGTATTGCACAGAGTTCACTAATTCAGACACTTATTAATTACTAAATTATTTTATTTTTCCCACGTTTTATGGTTATCATATTATAATGATATTTGAGCAATATTTTAGCGCAGTTGTTGTATGAAAAAAACAGGAATCATAATAAAATAGAGTTTAACCTATATTGTTTTAATTCAGGTTTGGTGAATTAATCAGACCTACATCGCAAGTTTTGTAAAGGGAGAATAAAAATCAATAGCGAAATCACACAGAGTTCACTGATTCAGACACTTATTAATTACTAAATAATTTTAATTTTCTCAAGTTTTATGGTTATAATATTATGATGATATTCGAGCAATATTTTAACGCAGTTGTTATATAATAAAAACAACAATCATAATAAAATAGAGTTTAGCTATATTGTTTTCATCAAGGTTTGGTATAATTAATCAGACGCACATCGTAAGTTTTGAAAAGGGAGAACAAAAATCAATAGCGAAATCACACAGAGTTCACTGATTCAGACACTTATTACTTACTAAATTATTTTAATTTTCCCCAGTTTTATGGTTATAATATTATGATGATATTCGAGCAATATTTTAACGCAGTTGTTATATAATAAAAACAACAATCATAATAAAATAGAGTTTAGCTATATTGTTTTCATCAAGGTTTGGTATAATTAATCAGACGCACATCGTAAGTTTTGAAAAGGGAGAACAAAAATCAATAGCGAAATCACACAGAGTTCACTGATTCAGACACTTATTACTTACTAAATTATTTTAATTTTCCCCAGTTTTATGGTTATAATATTATGATGATATTCGAGCAATATTTTAACGCAGTTGTTATATAATAAAAACAACAATCATAATAAAATAGAGTTTAGCTATATTGTTTTCATCAAGGTTTGGTATAATTAATCAGACGCACATCGTAAGTTTTGAAAAGGGAGAACAAAAATCAATAGCGAAATCACACAGAGTTCACTGATTCAGACACTTATTACTTACTAAATTATTTTAATTTTCCCCAGTTTTATGGTTATAATATTATGATGATATTCGAGCAATACTTTACCGCAGTTGTTATATAATAAAAACAACAAACATAATAAAATAGAGTTTAGCTATATTGTTTTCATCAAGGTTTGGTGAATTAATCAGACGCACATCGTAAGTTTTGAAAAGGGAGAAGAAAAATCTACAGCGAAATCACACAGAGCTCACCAATTCAGACACTTATTAATTACTAAATTATTTTATTTTCCCAAGTTTTATGGTTATCATAATATGATAATATTAAAGCAATATTTTAGCGCAGTTGTTATATAATAAAAACAAGAATCATAATAAATAGAGTTAATCTATATTGTTTTCATCAAGTTTTAGTGAATTAATTAGTCGTACGTTTTGAAAAGGGAGAAGAAAAATAAATAGCAAAATTACAAACATTTTACACGAATATATGTTACGTACTTACGTACTCTCACATTCCTTACTTACAAGCAGTAATGCTTATAAGGCACCGTCTTATAATTCTCATATTTACACAGTAAGAGCATTCTAACTCCCAGAGCATAATCTTACCACTATCAAGTCCTATTCCTAGGCTCGTTGACAAACTTCGCTCCCAGATGCCTTAACACTTCTTACCCTTTATAAACCCTAAATGATTCTGACTATATCAGTTCAGTTCAGTCCTTTAGTTCCCGTCAGTTTTAATCCAGACACAAGCCGCAATTCAAGTCGAAATAAATATTTAATAATAATAATAATCGATGATATAAATGCTTCAAAGATAATTATCTTTAAATCATATTTAAAAGTCGCGTATAAAACAGTACGCTCTAACGCCAACGTGTAGAATTGCTTTTGTCCGTAGAAGAATGACATTATCCTCATTAGATTGTCTACATCCACATAATATAAATATAGACTAGCCTAATAATTACCGCGGACTAATTTTAATTTGATGAATACTGACTTCTTAATATTGCATTGCAATTTAATCTAACCACATGATTATAATTGTATAAAACATCAAGTTAATTTAATATCACATAAAATAATGGTTAATTCCAAGTGTTATCTTAGAAATAAAAAGAAACAATTTGAAAAAATTATTGGGAATTATATGGGCGATTTGATAATATCGTCACCAAGCTTCGTTTAGTTAAACGTCAGCATTACATTAAGTTTAGTTTTCTTTACGTTTATTTTCATTTTACTATTTTATTAGGTAAATAATTCAGTAGTATCCGTGCTACGTATTGTCGCTATATCATTAATAATTACCAAATAGTGCCTATACTATTTGGTAATAATGAATGATAATCATATATTAGAACAGCAAAAAATATGTGTAATTCTAACCTAAACAGTCGATTGAAACTTGAGTCTAATATATAAACCAGTTATCATTACTGAAGTTTTATTAAACGTTACCAACAATTTCATGTATGTTGCTTCATAATTAAGTTAGATCTCAAATATTTTATATGAAATTTGAACTATGCCCCGCGGTTTCACTTGTGTGAAATTCGGAATAAGTAAGTTTTATTCTTTTCTTTCATATGCTGCTCTCGGTGATAAACTATTACCATACAACATTTTATCAAAATCCGTCCAGTAGGTTTTGGATTATTGATGCACAAAATAACATACAGACAAAAAGACAAATAATTGCAAAAAAATGGTTTTCGACTTATGTTATCATTCGATACGCCAAATCAATCACCCTTTTTAAAATATTTTCTATGTACAGAATTTACTCTGTTACAATTTAATAACATGTATAAATTTTAATTAAAAACAGTTAATGTTTTGCGTTGAACTTTACTTCTAAAAAAACCTATTTATGTATTTATTGCTTTTGAATATTTTACAATGATATTTTGTTAGCTGTCTAATGCGTTGACATCATTTTAGGTTATGTAATTTCTTTGAAAATAAACAGAAAAATACCCTCGATACAAAGGGGAACCCGTCATATCTTATTACGGATTTTGCTTAATTTTCTGATTAGGCAAAATTCAAATTATTTCTTAACACGTACACTACGTACACTACGTCTTATTGTTATTATTTTTATATATTTCAAATTATTTCTTAGCACTTAGTGTGTCTTATTATAATTTTTATATATTTCAAATTATTTCTTAACACATAGTGTGTCTTATTATAATTTTTATATATTTCAAATTATTTCTTAACACGTAGTGTGTCTTATTATAATTTTTATATATTTCAAATTATTTCTTAACACATAGTGTGTCTTATTATAATTTTTATATATTTCAAATTATTTCTTAACACGTAGCGTGTCTTATTATTATTTTTATATATTTCAAATTATTTCTTGACACGTAGTATGTCTTAATCTCTAAAGAATTGAAGATTCTCTTTTTTTATATAATTTTGTAATTGCGATAAAATATATAACAAAGTACTTATGATCAATTTTAATTATTTAACTAAGAGAATACTTAATGTAATTTTAAAACAAAAATAAATATTAAATAAACGTTGTGTTTTTTATTTTAATTTGAAGTTACTAAAATGATATTTTGCCAAACCAATATCGATGCACGTAAGTAAACTCGGTGTTATAAATCGGTATTGTTGAATAAATTATGGACTTGATTGAATATATTTTCACTGAATAATATATGTCTCTCCCGTACGTGTATATAGGTATATATACTATAACGGCTGGTTAATATTTGTATATTAACTATCCCTTGTATATATATATATATATATATATATATATATATATATATATATATATCTACAACCGAACTCCTACATCTTCAGTCCGCCCTAACGTAATTATTTTAATAAACAATTTATTATTCGACGAGCGGTGCGACGCGTGCGAGGCGGCAGGTGGACACGCGATCCGGCCTGATTGGATATCCGGTTTCGGGCGATTAGCTGAACCCGGACGCCCGGACGACCGGGCGTTCGAAACGCGTGCTCCACTCGACGGCCCCGTGCAGAGGACCAACAATCCTATATCTAATCTTAAAACGATATCTCTTTCATATCCGGTTTTGTATTATGTGATGTTTTTCAAGCTTCCGTATTCATTTCGTTTGGTTGAATTATGGCTACGGGTAACGTCTGAGTATAATGAAAATACGAGTAGCTGTATTATATTATGTTTATTGTATCTACAGTGTATTATTTCTATTTGGACGGAAGTGGTAAGTAATATAAAATTTTAATTGCAAATCACCTTTGAAAGCATGCGAATTATAAATGAGTAGCCTAAGAATGTTTCATAATAAAGCTAAGTTATAATATTGGAACGAATATATAATATTTAATTACATATAAATAATTTTAAATGACTCATTCAAATTGTTTTATGGAACTAAGTACACGCTCTACTTTTTAAGTAGTAAACGGCTATTATGATGCGATTGGGTTGGAAATAAACTTGGACAAAACAGAGATTATGACTAAATATAGAAATAGTAGAGTGAATAATAAGACAAATCAAACAGTTATAGAAAAAGTACAGAAATACGTATATTTTGGTCATGTGGCTCTTACGGGGAAAGAAAATTAAACTAAAGAAATAGACCGACGCGTAAGACAAGCGTGGGCAGCTTAGCCTAGAATTGAATTCACATTCTAAATAAAAATTACAACTGAACAGAACGCTCATATATATGACTAGTGTATCCTACAGTACTTATCTATAGAGCAGAAACCTGGGTGCTTACAAAAGAAATCCTCACTAAGTTTAGAGTGACGCAGAGGGCAGTTCAAAGGAAATTGGTAGGGGTCACGCTGAGAAGCCAAAATAGGGACAAATGGTTCAGGGTTGCGGGCGTCATAAAACGTATTGCAAAGTATAAATGTAAATGGGCTGGCCACGTCGCCCGAATGCAAGACTCGTGATACAAAGCGCTCGTTGGACGGAGACCGTGGGGCAAAAAGCGCCCACATGAAAGGCCAAATATGCGTTAGGACGATGATGTCAAAAGAACAGCTGGAGTAAAATAGGTAGAAAAAGCATAACATCGAGAGGAGTAGAATAAAGAAAGCCTATAGCTATGCGGTAGAACATGGCTACGGAATATTATAAGATTAGCATGTTTTATTTTTTTTGGGCTCTCAATAGAACAAGATGTCATTTTTAGGTTCATATAGTGGCATGGAGCCCTCATAAGTTCGTTATACCCGTATGTATGTCGGTGTATCTCTCACATTTTATATGTTCTATATTGTACGCATGCGTATGGAACTTTGCTAGTATATGCTTTAGATAAAGATCTTATCAATCATTTAAAAAAAATAAAATAAAATATTTAAACAAGGTAAGGCAACCTTTTACGAAGAATAATTTTTTTCAACGTACTCCACTATGTGGAGTATCGTTAAAAAGGTTTTTTAAATAAAGTTTAGATTTAACTCACGACTTTTCATTTTTAAATCCGTTTACGACATATTCTCCATATTTTCAAACAAGACTAAAATTAAATGACTTCAAATTAAATTAATTCGATTAATTCAACAATATTAATGTAAACGGAAATTACGGAGCGAATTAGTTTGTTATTGCATTGAAGAAAAATCAATTTAAAAAGTATTAATATATATATATCGCAAAATTTAAAAAAAATACATACGACGGATGGCAACGCAAATTTCACTTTACGTATTAGGACAATGAATTCATGAAATATATATAACTTTACATTTTGTATAATGGCTGCAAGCCCTTAATTTAGGCATACTCCGGCGGCACGCACTTGATCGCTTTAATACGTTATACTCATATTTGTTCCATATTAATATATAAAACCGTATGTGGTGATACGGGGGGGGGGGGGTGGGGTGTAACGTTGAAGTGTAATCTCGTTAATTCTGGGTTTTTGAAATATTTTTTTTAATATCGGAAAAACAATTAAAATTAAATTTTTGTTGGGAATTGAGATTTCGATAAAATTTTAAGATTGTTATATAATGAAAAAAATTTCTAATTTCAAAATGATTTTATTGTTATATACATATTATTGCGGAATCATGGGAAAATCAAGATCATTAAACTAGCCTAATGTAACTAAAGTACAATAAATAGAAACCAAACACTTAATTATCGACACACGCTATCCTCTCCCACTCTATTCACCACCCCATCCCCAATTTTACATTAATATTTAACAATAACACACAAGGAAATGTATTACTCCCCAACAATTATTCGTTCCTTTAATTTGTTCCCTAACGTGGCTAAAAAAGTCGAATTTCAAAAAGGTTTGAATAAAAAGTATGTCGCAATTGGTTAAAAAATGAAAGAAAAGGAAGCCTTCTACGTTATTTAAAGTATATTATAGAAATTTGAGTATATAAATAAATTGATCCAAAAGTAATACCTGATTTTATATCATAAAGTATATAACAGATTGCTATTTTGTTGGCCTAGCACTTAGCTGACCCGAAAAATAAAATGGCGTAAGAAATATTAGCTATAACGAAATATATTTAAAATTCAATTATAATTAGTAATTTTTAAACATTTAACACGTGGACTATAAAAGTTTTTTGACGTGGCCTTTAATTGACTTCAAAAATAAAATGGTCAAATACATATTAGCTATACCAAAATACACTTACAATTACGATATAATTAGTAGTTTTGAAACAATGAACACATTGACTGTAAAAGTTGTATTGACGTGAACTCTAATTAACCCCAAAAATAAATAGGTCCAATAAATATTAGCTATACCAAAATATATTTAAAATTAAATTATAATTGGTAATTTTTACACAATAAAATAAACACGTGGGCCGTAAAAGTTTTGTTGACCTGGCCTTTAATTAACCCCGAAAATAAATTGGACCCATTAAATATTATTTATTCTGAAATATATTTAAAATTAAATTTTAATTAGAAGGTTTTAAACAATAAACACGCTAGCTGTAAAAGTTATGTTGACGTGGCCTCTAATTACCCCCCTCCCCCATACCGAAATATATTTAGCAATTAAATTTGAATTATTAGTTTTGAACAATAAATCCGTGAATTGTAAAAGTCCCATAGTCGTATGAAACTTTTTACTTAAATATTATATATTCTGGACAGGTGCTCGTAAATTTTATTTCGTCGACTAACTAAAGACAATGGCTAACTTTTCTTTCATTTTAGATTATAAATATTTTGATGCTATAGACAAAGGGGAAATTGCATGAAAATTATGAAGTGCACATAAAACATAATTTTTTTTTTTTTCTAACCGCTAGTCACACCATAAAATTAAAATCAGTTAATTTCAGTACATACCATTAACCTTTTTTACTTGTATTTATGGCCGCACAAAAAAACCTTTATTACTAGTCTTTTTAACATTACTTTCCATCAAGAAGTTGGTATTTACTTTAACTAAATCTTATGTAGAATATTATTAAGAGTTGTCATAACGGCGTTAGTCTGGTATAACGGAATATCCAATTAAACCCACCGAGTTCGAGACGGACTCGTGCACAAAGGGCTACGTAGCACCAAACAATATTAAACCTATATGTTTGTATTTCTTAAAGACGATGTGAAAAACAAAGCTATTGCTGCAGTCGGTACCGAAAACATTCCATGTCTCAAAAACTGCATAACGTATCTTATTCAAACCAATTTTCGTTGAACGTTTATTATAAGTTCTACTGCATAATTCTACTAAATTTACAACAAAAGTTAGGGGGAGGTGAACCCACTCTTCAAAATTTTAGAAACCTATATCTGTCTAACTATTGACTTAAATGAAAAAGTTGTTTTGAAACCTCTATATCATTTTCTGAGTCCTATCTAACGATAACCCACATGCCTGTATTCACAGAGTTTTTCTTCATTTCTCAGTTACATTTATGGGGAGCTACCCCTTATAATATTTTTTTTCATAATTTCACTTATTTCTTATATAGCGGTTCATATAAGACACCTACCATCCAAATTTCATATATATGGTACCAATAGTTTTCGATTCAAATGGGCATTACCTTCGAACAGACGGACAGGACGAAATTTTGCCATTTAGTTATGAAGCCCGAAAACCCCTGGCGAATACGGTATAACTCGTATTATGAAAGTTCCATATACACTTAGACACTTAAAATATACATTTAAGAATGCCCAGTCTACTATTAAATTATTTGCAAATATAAATTTTTCATGACATGATGAAGTATTGTGTACTCCATCATTCGCAAGTATAAAAATATGGTGCCTATTTAAGAAATTATGTTATCTATAGTATAGTATAGTAAGGGAATGGGGTGATATTCTCTATTTTTATATATATTTTAGGATAATTGTTTAAATATAAAATTTTAAATGATGAAAAAAATATTTTTATATTCTCCATGTTATGGAGAATATAAAAATATTTTTTTTTAAATGATATTCCACATGAGACATTAAATTTGCAAAGAAATGTGAGTGTTTTGTTTATCCAGAATTAAATAGATATTGGAATATTTTCAGAAAGTTAGCTAGTGGTAAATAAGTGAGCTAAAAAAATAATAAAATGTATTCCAATTTTTACGTCGTATTAAAATTTGTACGTCATTTCAAATTTTCATTTATCGCATAGTGTCTGTAAAATTTGCCTCTGACCGACGAATACACAGACACGTGAGTGATCTTATTAAGGTTCCGTTTTTCTTTTTGAGGTACAAAACACTATAAATTATCAATGGACTCACTTTATGAGGACAATTATTACAAAGGTTTGGTATACATAATCTTATTGTCTTAAAGGTACACAATTTGAATAATATACTTAAGCCCGTTAAGTACTCTTTTTCAGTAAATTTTTACCTTTTCACTCGGTTTCTTATAAACACTTCTGATATTTCATGAATAAGGAAACTGCTGCTTCTCTTAATAAAGAACTGACCCACAGCGATCCGTGTATGCAAAAACCACTTCATACAACGTTACGTATATTGCATCGGAAACCCCCTATTCTACAATCAGTAATACAAACTTTCTCTCCATTTAGTTTTTCACTTTTATATTATGGCATCTACACTCTTATGCATATCGGTACTAAACAATGATCACTTACCTTCACGTTACCCTTTTCATTTAATTTATATTAAGTCTTATTACTTTTTCCTAAGTAGTTTCTTTTTTTCTCGTTATGTATTACTCTTTTGTGTTACTTTAAGAGCTAAAATAGCACGTAAATTATTATTCTGATTTTAATTAAATATATAACCGTAGTATATTCGTTCCATATCCAATTCAAAATCAAGATGAATGGAATGAGTTAAAATAACTAGTGATCATTAGGCAGGTTTTTTCTTTATTTTAATAAATTAGACTATTGATATTATATCTTAATAAAAAATGTGTACTAATTGATAATGATAGTGTAATACATAAAATTATATAGCCCTTACTTTTTTGTAATTATTAGATATGTTTTCGGATAGACTGCAATAACTGTCGGACTATTATCTAAAGATCATAAAAACCCTCAAAAAATAAGGGTAGATATAATAATTACATCATTCTTAAAATTTTCGTTTTTTTTTTAGTATGAGGTATTAGATATAAATATTTATAACTACTATCCTAAAGATTATGATTAATTACAATTGAAAAATTGCAGAAAACCAAAATAACTCCAGAGCTCGAAGAAAAGAACGAAAAAAGTATTACGTAGAAAAGTAAACTAGCTGACCCGTACGAATATTCCGCACAGTATTGTGATCAAACACTAAATAATAAAACTACGTGTTAGTTGAATATATTTTTATTAGGGACGCCATGAACAGATGGCATTGCTAATGTAAATACGCTTTTAAAAATGTTTTAATGATTATTATCAAAGAAAAAATTAATTTTTAACTATTTGTCTATATTTCGTCGATAGCAATGAGCATAAGCTATAAAAGGATGTTTAACTTATTAATTTTGATGAAGAATTAAAGGAGGTATGACGTTACTATATAAAAACATATTATATATATATATGTATATATATATATATATATATATATATATATATAATGATTATTACTCATAAAAGTGTATATTTGAAAAATTTTATTTTGTTATTTTATGGAACGTCGCGTAATATGTTACGTTAACTGAGAACTAAATAATTTTATTCACTAAGCTCAGATAAAAAAAACGTTCAGATTGTTAGTTTAAATTATTTCGTTATTTTATGGAACATAAAATAAGGAATGAAACTTAAACTATCTTCTTAACAATTTATGTATTTCAACCAAAAGATGCTTGAGATACTTGGATAGAGAAAGAGACTTGGATACTCTGCCAAGAAAATTTGCTGAATAAAAAGTTATAAATATTTCTGAATACCAATGATGATATCTTGAAAAATCATTAATGTCATCCGAACCTAATGTCTATAAACCAGTAAGTAGTAGCACGAAGATGAACACGAGCACCAACCCGATAGCGATGTAACCTTTATAGGAAAAATTATTCTCATCCGATTAACTAGACCAATCCCCTACTCAACAACAAAGAAGTTACTAAATCACTGCTCCCAACTAATAAAATATCACATATTAATTATGATTTCCTGCATAACGCCATCCGATAATAAAAGCTTGCGTGACCAGTGAGGCTAACTGCCGCAATTAGCACTGAAACTAACGTTTTATGTCCGCAAAACCCCCTTTCTCACCCTGGCGTCTTTGCCCCACGCGGGAGAGGGAGGTAAACCACCCCAATGTATACCCCTATAGGCTGTGACTCGGTGTGTAGTTACATACATGTCTTGAAAGGTATTAGGAATTATAATTGTTAACCAAGGTCGGCCCAATTTGTCTAGATACGGCTAGAGATTTGAGGGGGATTTGAATTTTAGGGCGAGAGTAGGCGTTTCAGTTTTGTAGAAATATTTCCTGATAAATGACTTCCATTATTTTAAGTATTACAAGTTTGTTTTCTTATTACTACTGCATTTTTCAGTTTTGATTTTTAGATATCAAAAAACCCTATGTTTTAATAAAAATAATGAGCAAAATGGGAAAATATTACGATTAAAATTACGTATTTTTACACATAAAATTCAGATCAGACATAGTTTGATATAATAAAATTAAAACAATTATAACGCTATTTACGTGCTCACATTAATCATTAAAAGACTTATTTTAAAGGTTTAATGAAAACTTTAAATTTGTGTTATTAAAAATCTATTCACAATTAAATGAAAATACGTGATGTAGTATTATTTCTACTTTCTTTAATTTCTTTACCACGACCTAGGTTTCGTTGTATTACAACATCTTCAGGTGGGATATTAGCAAAGATCTTTGCTAACCTTTCTCTTTCTTAACCTTTGTAATACAACAAAACCTAGGTCGTGGTAAAGAAATTAAAGAAAGTAGAAATAATACTACATCACGCAGTTTCATTTAATTGTGAATAATGAATTTCTACAAAATTAACGCCAAATATATTCAATATCTAAAAATCTATTATTGGACTAGATACAAAATAAGTGTAATGAAAAACATTTTGAATATACTTACACCAACAACTTTAAAATTTGAACTACATGTCAAAGTAATACGCCAAGTAAGCTTAATACATAGTGTCTAAATTTAAAAAAATCCCTAAAATAAAATAGTAGCATATTTTGTATACTATTTACGTAAATAAAATGGTATCTATAGAAATTCTGAACGTAAAATATATCTTGAATACTGAATATATTTGGCGTTAATTTTGTAGAAATTCGTTATTCACAATTAAATGAAATTACGTGATGTAGTATTATTTCTTCTCCCTTTAAGTTCTTTACAACATCTTCAGGTGGACTATTAATAAAGATCATACTATATCACGTAGTTATTTCATTTAATTGTTTTTATACATTTAATTGTGTTTACACCTATTTGTTCCTAGCATCATTCCAGTGCATGTCTCCTTCAAATCGGTACTTTGGTTCTTGCCTCCTGTTCATAAACAGGAGGCAGGAAGCACTGTACCGATTTGAAGGAGACATTCACTGGAATGATGCTAGAGGTTCAGATAAAAACTGAGGCTATCATTTGTGCAGATCGAATATTTTCGAAAGGAATTTCTATCTTTTGGTCTGTTTATTAGAGATAGTACAATAACAATTAGACATATATTTAATGAAGCAATTCGCAAAATTGTTCAAGTTACTTTTCGTCCGATCGAATATCCTCTAGGGAATTTGATCGGACGACAAGCAACTTAAATTAAAAAAGTATTTGCATATTTCCACACTTGTGAACATTTAAGCGTATGTAGTATTTCTATTAAACTATTTACAAATATTATTTTTTTACGATGTGATTATATCGTAACGTATAAAGTGTTATATCTTTCACAGACATAAAAATATGGGTGATCCCTAAAAAAATTATAAGATTTATGATAATTGCTATACTTTTCCTGTCATTTCCTTGTCGAGTTTTCCCAGTCCTAATATAGTTTCACAAGTTTTTAGATATTCTTATTAAAATTGCAATTTATAATAGAGAAATAATTGCATTCCTTACAAAAAGCCTTTTCAAAGATGCTCCACATAAAATATAAAATGGGGAAAAATCTTTTTTTAAGACCTTTGTGAAGATAAATAAAGATTTTTAAAAAAATTTTTTTTTAAAGTTATAACTGTGACATGAATATTTTGAAAAAAAAATAGTTGTGTAAATTATATGGGTTAATATAACCAACTTTTAAATTTCTATGTCACATGGTTTCTTAAGAAATTCAGCTTTGTTAAAAAGGAAAATGTAAATATATTTCCTTCAATATCTTTGGTAAGCACAAAAACATGGAAAATTATGACATCTAAAATCATTGCCATAGTTTTCTTATAACCTTTATGTGGGCTTTTAAAAACCCATATTTGTTTCATAACTATAGTTTGAGAAGCTTCGAAAGTAAAATGTTTTTCTCTAAAGATATAATACCTATGATAGGAACCCTTTTAAATGACACTTCTTTTAATGAAATTGAAAAGTAAATCGATTATTTAATTTGACCTCCTTAAAATTGTTGAATGTATATTTTTGAGTTTAAATATAGGGGTACATGCCGGTTAATATTTTTTATTATGCTGGCCCATTTCAATTTTCTACGTCAATCGGTTTTCTGAGAAAGACGGTTCTGATGGATATATGGACGCATACGTAAGTTATCTTATAAGGGTTCTATTTTTAATTTTAAAGTACGGAATGCTAAAAATCGAGTACTTGAGTTAATAGAAGCTGATGAGACCATTGCATTTTAGTTTTGCGATACTTTTGAGGTATGAATAATATTACAGCGGAAAAACTCCCATCATGTTAATTTTTTTTGCAAGTTAAACTGTCGAAAATAAATAGTAACAATATAAAGAAAATGTTGACCAGTGGCATTTTATTTTTAAAAAAAAATTGGAAAATATGATTTGTGTAATAAAGAGTATTATTGTGCATAACATAATTTTTATTTTTCACTTTTGATTATTTCAAATATACAGACAAAATTATTGCAAAAATTACATTACTCCTAGAAGCTCAATATTTATAAAGGTTGTTTAAAAACGGAAAATGGTCAATACAACCTTTTTTTTTCAAATTGAATGTTCTCGCTCATGATGCTTTACTAAATATCTTATCCCACTTTTACATGTATAGGGATATATTTAAAATGGTCTTGTTTTTTAAATATTTTGCTGGACAAAAATTGGAATCTCCATGTAAATAAGAAAATTGACTTGCAAAATTTAATAAATTTTAAAGGGGTTTCATGATAAAATTTAAAGGGTAACTTTTAATTAATTTATTTGACCAATGAGACTTATTTTAAAGGTAGTGAAACAGTTATTCTAACGATTTATAAAGAAAAAAAACTCGGTTAAAAAATAGGGTTTTATATCAGAAAACATTAAATATCCAGTTACCATGTATTGTCTTACAAAATATTGCTTTTACCTATAGCAAGGGAGAAATCTTTTTAGCTTTTTTTAACTTTTTGTTAAGGAAAATATCTGCCCTTTAAGTAAATTTATGATGTTGGACGTTTTACAGTTTTTTTTGCTTTAACATTTTCTCTAATACTTTTCATTGACCAAAGTTTCGTGCGGTGTGTTCATCGAAAGCTTACAGAGTCTTGAATATATTACTACAGAGCAAGGGCTAACAAGCGAACTAAGAAACAAGGGACCAGAAAATGTAGCAATTAATCATGTGCCGGATCCTTGTTCGCCTTATCCTTAAGGACGTAATAACTAACTACCTGTCTGAGCTAATGATTTGTTATGAGAGTCTGATGTTTTATCCTCTTGTAATCTTAATATATTTTGTTATTACCAAGAATATTTTGAGGGATTTTTACTACAGGGTTTTATCTTATATTGTGAATAAGAGGCTAAAATTATGATTCGTAGAAGAAAATACATTAATTCCATCAAATTTATTATGTCAAATTTCGGGGTTTGGAAGTTGCATCAGTTAGAATTTACATTACATATTGTATGTCACCAAAATAGGTTACGTTTAATATTTTTAAACTGTTTTATTTTCTTGACAGATATTAGGTTGGTTAAAAAAGTAAGGAGTGATTTTAGAAAAAAATATATTCAACTTTTACGATCTTCAAAAAACATTCTACGGTCGATCATATATAAAGAAAGCGCCGCGCTCTTCAACTCCATTTACAGGCTGACTATAAACCAGTTGACAACGAAAAAATATGGACGACAGTAAAACCTATATGCGCCAATGCTTGCTTTATAAATTTCAATCCGATATCGTGCGGTAGATGCCATACGTCAGAGTAGTTCCCGGTGCATATGTGAAATGGTACTTACCGGTGTTGGCGGGGAGGGAGGGGGGGGGGGTGATTATATTTTAAGGGGCCATCCCAGGTTCAGCTATCTGGCTGATTTTGATACCGATAAATTAAAATTAATTACTGAAGAAATTTGAGTCAATATCAATTCAATTTTTGAGTGGACGTATGTACAATGTTTTTATTTTTTTCAGCATACGCGTAACTATTGATTGGATCACCTTACTATTAGAGATGAAAAGTGAGCTGAGTATGTGAATCATACCATTAGGTACTGGGTTAAAAGAAAAGGTTAAAGGAAAAACTGAAAAAAAGCAAAGACAAAAAAAACATTTTGTGTCCTATGCGATATTATGCGGTATTAGCAGTACCAAAAGTGTACTGTAGTCATATTAAACATTTACAATAAATTTAGACATATTTATAATCTTTTTTCTTCAAAACTCTTATCAACTCTTATCAGATAAACCAATATTAGAAAAATATATCTATCAGATACTCCTTGTATTACGAAATCTTTATGAAAATTTAAAGGAGGTAGGATTTATTTTCGATTAATACATGCTAATTTTTATTAAAGTTGTAGATAAAAGGTACCGGTGTTGTTTTTTAAATAGCAATTAAAATTTAATACAAAAAAACAAAAAAGAGCCATGTGTTGTAAAAACCTGAAATAATTAGTATTTAACATAACTTCAATAATAAAAATTGATAATAAAACAACAATTTTCATCAGCAGCACAAATTAAGCAAATTAAAAAAAAATAAAAACAGAAATGAAATTAAGTTGTTTTAATAATTGGATTCTGATATTCCCATTATATTTCGCGGATATATATGAAGCGTATAAATGTAATTTCCACATATTTTTAAATATTTTTTTAATGAAATTTTATGAAATATGAATTAATTTTTAAATACGCCAATTATTAAAAATAATATAGTCATTCGCGTTATAAACGGTAATATACGTACAAGAGGACGTACATAGCCCGATGTCTACGAAATATCCCTCCTTAATCTCGGGCTGAAAAAATATGTGAAACTAATTTTTTCAAAAAGGGAAAATTCAGCAAAACTGGAACCCTAATGTAAATTTCAAATATTACACGAAAATTAATATCGTTTTCAACATCTTCCAAGATGAACATTGGGGTTTATTGATATTATCTCCACATATGCTGAATTTCAGATAGCTCTTCAGCAATGGGCAAGATTATAAGTCACGGGTAAAATCATAAAACGTCGCAGAAAACTGTGTCAATGGCAGCTTTGCTAGCACTTGTGACACTTAGCTTAAGCTTAAAGTCGTTTCGCTCCGAAGCTATGGATGACCACTGAAGAGGGTCTCTTCACTGGATTCGAAGGAGACTCCGATAGATAATAATTTTTGATGAAAATGCTCATGGCATTTTCTATATCCTTTGTTATTCTTTTGATTTGCAAAAATAAAGAAACTGAAGAGTGTACTTGTAATATAAACATTTAATGTTATTTGTATATATGCCAATATAAATTTACCAAATTTTCGTATTAATATCCATTTTCTCATGGCATGCACTTTGTATCTTGAAATATATGTTTATACATATATTCATTTGTTTATTTGAATTACCACGCCTGGATTAAAGCGAAAGTATCGTTTATTGCATTGAACGATTTCAGGGTTACGTGGGAGAACAATATATTGGTTACTATTAATTTAGTGCCACAATTTAGGTTAAAAAAATAATGTGAAATAACTTATTATAATGCAAGTTATAAAAGATAAAAATTAGTTGGTAATAGGATTGATTAACTTATGTTCTAATCGGAGAACATATTAGAATAAAAAGTAATCATCCCTACTGCCTTTCTATAGTACTTTCGACTTCAATGAAGCTTCGCCGTTGAGATAATGAAAATGTGTGTCTGAAATTGTAATATTTTCGTATATGTAAAAACTAATTTAAAGGCTTAATAATATATGATTTTTCCGCAACTCAAAATCCATAATAATTCACTGAAAGAACTTTATATTAACTAAATCTCTAATTTTACTGACACGAAATAATTGTTAAAAAATTTATTAAAATGCGATTGTATCCTCTTTCATAGTGTAAGGGTAAAAAAAAATATCCGTCCATCAGTCAGTAAACTTAAAGTTTAGAGATACTTTTTTGTCAAAGCCTGGAAAATAATGTTTCGAATTTTTATCCCAATTAATTTTACATTTGAGTAACATTTTGCAACATTTGTTTCCTTTAATGAACGATTTCCGACTATTAAATACAAATAATTCACAGTTATTTGAAAGATTTAAAAATTGTGCAAAATTGTCCACATTACAATCGCCTAACTGATTAAGTGTAACTTAAATAATCATTTTATTTCCCATATAATATATCGAACAGAAACGCAAATTCAAGATCCAACTAGCATATTAATCTTGAGAAAGACTGAGTCCACCCTAGGCTGTCGAAACATTGATAGGATGATGATAATATTTCCATACTAATTACATAAAATATATTTTTTTAAAAATATATATTGTCTTTGAAATTATTTGTTAGAGGAACTTTTAAAAAATATAGAGAACTTTATAACCCAAAATACGCCATATAGCCACTTATATTATGTTGTCGCTGTGGTGTGTTGGGTTGATCACAAGGCATACGGCCTTTGAGGATGGTGCACGGTGGTTCGAATCCCGGCAGTTTGTCGAGTGGGGCTGGACTAGCTTTATAGTTGGCTATAAGAGATTGTTCTCGTAGCAATAAGTGCGCCATATGTATCAATTAGATACATTAAAGAACATAATATATATTAGAATATCAACCGCTATGTGTATGTGAATTCAATTTAAATCTAGAGCCAAAAGCAGCGTAAAATTTTACCCCTCTTAAACATCAATTTGTATAGCGGCTGGAATTTTTCAAATTTGGTAATTTTATTTACATAGACTAATTATTATTGATGTATGATGAACAACAAAATTATGAAGGTTGAGCTATCCGTCAAGTTAATATAAATAGAAAACATCGATCTTTTCTGTTGTAATATAAAAATAAAAATTATGTCATTTTGCTCAAAATCTATTTCCAAAAAGAACAAGGAATATCCATTCAACATAACCGAAAAAGATAGCTAACCGCTCTTTGATAATAAAAAAGAATAAATAGTTTTATTTGAAAATAAATAAATCAGAAAATTCTCAACAGATACCCAATAATGTAAGCATCCCTTTTAACCACGGAAATATTCAAATTATTTCACAGCGATGAGACTTTAATCAGAGAGCCAGAAGTTCAGTAACCATGCACATTTAATGAAGGGAAATATTTAAATACCAGCAAGTGATTAATGGGCAGGGGACCGAGGAATCTGGTAAGATGTAAAGCTCTGTATTCGACTTTATAATTAAGAAATATACTTAGGATTATTTGCATATCAAATTGTATATTTATTTTAAAATAGTATAAATTAAACAAGATAACTTTAACATAGACTTTAGCCGTAATTTTAACCTACCAAAAGGTTAAAATTAAGACCTCGTAAGTTTATTTTAGTGCAAATATATAAGTAGAATATATCGCAGATATTTTAGAGATAAATTCTATGAGGTACGTTGTTTAACAGATATATAATAAAATAATGCATTTATCCTTTAATTGCTACCTGTTACGTAACTGCAAACTTGATATTTTAAATAGTAGTTTATGTTTAGGTTCACATCTATAAGTAAGTTAATTTTGTAACCCATGATCATTAGAATAATATTATTGACATTGACAACAAAGAACATAAGCCTAAATAGTTTTTTTTAATGCGGCAACGCGAAGTTGACTTAACACAGTACATATATGTAACTGCAAAGTCGATATTTTATATAGTAGCATATGTTTAAGTACGCATCTATGGTTAAGTCAATTATGTAACCCATGATCATTAAAATAATATTAATGATATTGCCAAAAAAAAATAAGCCTATATAGTTTTTTTTTTTGATGCGTTAACGCGAAGTTGACTTAACACAGTACTTAAATAAGTTCACTTGTTTACCTGTGGATTCGGGTCATATATTACATAGTAGAATCCCAAAGTACTTTAGTTTTAAATAAAAGCATCAAAAATGATTTAATAATGAGCGCTTTACAAAAAAAATTAATGTACAAAAGAATAATCCATTATTCTAAAGTAATGGAAATATGATTTTGCTCCAAGTGCTTTATTGAAGTTTTGTTGAAACGGATTCTTAATGTAATCATTTTAAGCATCCATTTAACTTTCTAAAAATGTAATTCAATTATATTTTTTAGCAATATATGGTCGGATAAACGATATGATCACTTATTTCATTATCATAAACGAGCAATTATCTACAATGAGCAATACGGATATCTAGTTTCCAAAGTTGGGAACGACAGGTCTATTAAAATTCATCGTTCCACAACCACAGGGTATTGAAACCAAATCATATCGTACGCTTACCGTACACATACTGGCGTCTCAATACCTCTAAGTAACTTCCAACTGAATAGTTCTGCCTAAAACTTAGCATATTTAGTGAAACGATATCGCATTCTGCTTTAATACGCTAGTACATTATACTATCTATCGGAACATTATCTCAATTATTTAATGTTAATACATTCAACTAATGATAATGAAGATACCTACCAAAATGTAATCTATTTCGGGAACGACAACATAACAATAGCAGCAGCACGTGAATACCTAGATACCCTAAAACACCACCTAGTACAATTATAATTTGATTAAGTGTAAAAGCATCCTTACTTTAAAGGTTAATAAAGGATATGGTAATGAGCTTTGGGAACTTTTGAATTGCTTTGACAACAAATAAAGCTTTGAATTAACAAGTCATGTTTTGGTTCGCTGCTTTATATTATAATTTCTCTCGCATGTTTACGAGCTCGTCTTAGACCTTCGTTTGAGTAAGGATTTTAGTTTAAAAGCTCTTTAAATTGTATTGTTATTAAGGTATTTTCCATTTCAAGTATATTTTATGACCCTATAAGGTAGACTCTTAAGCTCTTATTCGGCATAGTAAAACAACGGAAGTAGTTATACTGCTCGATATGTTAAGTGTATTGCACTTAACCGAATTAAAATAATTAATTTCAGAAATTGGTAATATTTCTTTATTTTTGTCTGTATAAAAATTAAATATTAAATAAAGGTACTTGTTTCTCGTCTGTTAAATGTATATTCATGAATTCGATATTTTAATGGATAGTACACATACATTCAGATAAAATAGTACAGAATTAATTTCATACATGCGAAATAATATGCTATATTTTTTTACAAATATCACTATCGAATAAGAATACTCTCGTATAAAGAATCGGTCAGAAAAAGTTATGTTACTTTTTCCAAAGAAAATAATTTTTTTTGCTAGGTAGTTTTTAAAACACTTGAAAATAAGATACAGTTTGGGATATTGAAGAACTTATTTATTTATGACCCTTACTCTATAGTAGTAAGCAAGGCTTTTAAATGCTTTACACGAGAGGTGACATTGAAAATTTCTGTATTTTGTTGAACTACCCCCTAGGATGTCCTACTAATACAAGTAAACACCTTCATACAGAGCAGAATAAATATCTTCAGTATCTCTAGTAATCTATAAGTAAATAAATAATCATCATATCACAGCAGGTCCACCTTGAACAGCCTCGGGGGTGCGATAAAAACGTTACCATTCTCCCTACCTACCCGCACGAATACAACGCAAGTGCTGGTTATACTAACCTAGACCTATACATTTTGTATCTCCGTTCATGTCACTTCCATGTATCATGCATTGTCAAAGTGACAAGGCCCCAGGAAGGCCACCGAGACTCCCTGAGGCTTCTCGCGAGGCGCACCGCCCCTCTGTGCGACACGACAAGTGCCTTTTACGAATAATGCGGGTGACATCGAATTTCGCTGTATTTAATAATAAAAAAGATGCGGTGTTCCTTTATCGGAGTTCGCTTGGGATCGAAAGAGATGAAGTGTCGTTTAAAGTTGTTCTGTTGTTGTTTAAAGTGCTTGTCTTCTTAATATAAATTAATCCTAATGAACACTAAAATATTGCTAACAATCATGAAAGGGAAGTTATAAGAAAAATATATTATAAGAAAAACATAATGATTAAAAACTGTTATCGGAATGATAAAAAAGTACGTGTTAGCCAAAATAAAGTATTTGTTAATTTTAAAGAAATTAATAAATACCTATTTTTTTAGTTTGTTGAATTCAATACATTTTTCTGATAAAATTCTATAACATAAAAGGCTTCCTTGTATATATTCTGTGAAAATTGGAAAAACAAATCTTTAAACTCTGGTTTCTGTGTTGCCTAAAGTTTTTTAGTGCAAAATTCTACCAGACAAAACCGTATAATAAATTATTTTCCTATGTCCATCGGAACACCATAAGCTTATAGTGAGACTTGTAAACGCACGGGTAAGATTTCATCAAGATAAGCCATTTTTACCTCAAATCCTAATAATGAAAAACCAAAAAATTACCCCCTTTATAAATTACTGTATAAAATTACCTCTTTATAAATTACTTTTAAAATTACTGTTACGACCACTATACTTTTGCAACAATTAAAATGAATTAAGTTCAGTAGAATATGTTTTCGACTGTGGACAATCATTTCATTTCTGGCTTATATAGCCCAAGATAATGTTACACGTGTCTTTAAATTGTCTAAATTGAGACAATTTGGTTTTATTTATGGGAAAATTATTGAATTGAAGAGAAATATATTGCGACGAATGTAAATTTAAATGAAAAATGCGACGAATGTTAATTGTATCGCAAGTACTACATATGAAAAATACGTTTGTTTGTGGAGACATTATTTGTGGAGTAAAATCATATAAAATTTGTAAAAATTCGGTCCTTATAAACATGTTAAAATGAATTTTAATGGCCAACAAAAATTTAATATATCCTAGGTTACATAAGCTAATTTATAAAGTAAAAATATTTTTTTTAAAATTTTCTTTAATTCATTTTCAAATAATTGTCACACGTCTTTTTCTGAAGTACTTTTGGGTTTTTATATTATTTATTACTATTAAAAAACCATAACTTAAATGTTCATAAATATGTTCAAAAGTGCTGAAGTGGTCACATTAAAAGTTAATAAATTGTTATTAAACTTTAATTTAGGCAATTAAATCCAATTGTTTTTCTCATTAATTGTTTATAGTAAAATATAACAGGTAAGTATTTGTAAGTAACCACAAATTTCTATAATCTATATAATGTAAATTTATATAATCTATAATACCTGAACATAAATCCTGTAGGTTTATTATTACACTTAAATGCACTCATCGTAGCATTTTACAGCGTAATATATATCTTATTCTATTATCATTTCTGTAATGTTATACATTAAAAATAAAGATATTGGCAATATCGTCCTGCCTTTTTAAAAATATTTTAATATATTTTAGTCAAATAAAAATTTAAAGAAAAGCCTTTGCAGACCGTGCTTGCTTCATCTAAAATTCTTTAACAAAAGAAAAACCTTCACGTATATTTCCTTACATCCATCTAAGCATTATTTGCCCCTGAATGGATAATTTTTGAAGGATGGACAAAGATAGAATTTAATTTATACATTTTTAGCACATTTTAAAGAAACAAAGTGAGAATATAAAAATTTCTTAAAAGAAAAACGATTTACTTTAAGAGGTCATCCTCAAAATACCTATAAATAATTATTTCCTTTCAATTTGTTTAACAACGCTAGTTTTCCCTTCCACGTGTATTAAATTAATATGTTTGAGTTTTCCTCCAATTCATTTTGGTCTCTAAAGAAGTCCTTCACCGGAATAAAATTTATCAGCTCGAAATTTGCCATGAATCTAATGAAACGACGATAAAATGAACTGGAAACGCGTACCTATTTCTGATTGTATAGTTGCTGATAATTCAATTCAGAGTCCATTTTTTCTCAAAACTGTTTCAATTTTAAACTGAATACCAAGTAAAATCACAGAAAAAGCGATTTAGTAAGCTTTGAATAATGCTTGCAAACCGACAATCAGGCAAACATCTCAAACATATTGCTTTTAATTCTACTCAATCCCAGATACTGCCCTCACACAAAATGAAAATTTTGAAATATGCAGTGTACAAACCGACTTCTTACATCTTGTTCCTAACGATTTTATACAATGATATTATATATAATATGTGATGATAAAATTAAAAAAAACTCACTAAATAAACTTAATCAACATATCCCTTTCAACTTAATTACCAGAGATCATATTACAATATATAAGTAACACAAAATCGTAATACCTAAGATAAAGAAGAGATCGGAAAAAACATGTTTGACCATTAAAAAAAGCAATATTTTTAAAATAAAAAGAAAAACCAAACATTTCGATGATGCCATTCAGGAAAAGACGAAAAATTAAATAAAATTTGTAATCATAATCAATGACAAAAAGCTATCTTCGTAATGGACTCCTATTATATTTTTAAAACATAATTAATAACAAAAAAAATAACAAAAAATTAATGATGATAATAACTTTTTCGAAATGATAACATTATATAACCAATATCGATTGGTTTTTGAGTGTGTAGCCATTGCCTATATAAATTAAAAAGAACCCTTGAAAAATATTGGCATTAATTTTTCTTGTTAAAATGAATATCTATTTCGATCTTTACAATATACAAATACCTTTTTAGACAAGTCTTTTAGGCCTGCCAGTTTCATAGATCATCTGCGCATAGAAACGTGACAAGACATAACATTGAATTTGAAAATCTCTCTGACAAAAGGACCTCCCGCTCTTCAGTGTCACTGATTTGTCGTACCATCCGTTACACTTATATATATATATATATATATATATATATATATAAATATATATAAGTATACATAATTATACATTTTACAAATTACCGATAAAGTAATTAATACGTTTGTACATACAGCGGACTTATTGCAACAACCAAAGAGTGTAACTAATCAGTTTAGACGTAGAAAAAAAAGTAAATCAGAAAAGGTTTTTAAATAAAAAAAAATATATTTATTCATATATGTTGCAAGGTAGTTATATAAAAAATGCAAGGAATGAAAAGGAAATAAACGTACTGAAAATAGGACGGAATAAGTAAAGACGGTAACGTTTTCTTTTATACTAGTTTTGAAAGCCTATATAGACAGCGAATTTCTGACAATAGGATCCAATGAATTGCGTAACATAGTAGCGTAAACAGACAAGGAATAATCAAACGTATATATTTATAATATAAACCATTATTTCTCTCACTTCTCTAATGATCAGTCTCCATTTAGTAGGGTTCCATAGGGCCATTTGGCCCAAAATGGGACCCCTATAATTTGATCCTGTCGATCGTTCCGACTGTCTGTCTATCCGTATGTCACAGAAATTTTATTCGGAACCTTGGGCACTAAGTAGGATAAATTTAGAAGATAGGTGTCTTCTATGAACCGCTATACTATGAAAGAAAATTCAGTGCACATGGGCGTATGGGGTATCGTTAGACAGACCTTAAAATGATATACAGGTTCCAAGATACCTTCTTTTATTTAAGAAAAGAGTTATTAAGATATGCGCTTCTAAATTCTTAAAAGGAGTCTCTCTAACTTTTCAACGAATGTGTGTAAAATTCTTAAAAAAAATTAAGGTAGTAGAACTTAAAAAAAATTTTTAAAGAAAATTGGTTTGAATAAGATATGTTTTGTAGATTCTGAGATATGGGACATTTCCGGTATCGACCGCAGCGATAATTTTGTTTTTCACAGTGCCTTTGAGAAATACAAACTTATAAGTTTAACATTATGTGGGGCTGAGAACTCATTCCTATATGAGTCCCGATTCGCAATTAGCCAGTTTTTAACTTAAAATTATAGTCGTATTAAGGTCTGTTTCATTATAGTAAAGTGACACTGTTATAGTTATAACAAAAACAAGTTATATTGAATAAATCATTTAAAAAAATTCATTGCAGTTATGTTCTATGACTACTTCAAAACTTCTCATATAACATTCGAAGGGAACTTCCCTTTCGATATTGTATGCAAAAAAAAAATTGAAAATAAAACAAGTAGAAAATCAACAATTTAACTGTCAACTTTTGTTTTTAAAAATATATATCAAAGAACACGCGCAAACGTTATAAGTATTGGAACATTTCCAGTTGATCACCGAACGATCACATCACACATACGCCGTACATGCGCATATACAGCACCCCAGTAAGATAAGGACGTGAATTTTGAAGGGCAGAAGCGTATCGCGTAACGTCATCTCATTTGAATTCCGACGCCCCTCCCCTCGCCCCTCCCGTCTTACCAGTACCCTTTGTCCCTATGTGCTGTAATAATTTGTCACGTTTTCAATGCAAACGCCCGAAGCACACAGATGTCTTGTTAGCTCCACTCGGCGGTCGTTTTCTAGCCGAGAATAAAAGGATTTGAGCAAACCTTGATTCCTCATTTTGTAGCGTCGCGTCGTTTCGTACAATGGCTCTGGCTGTGCGGTAGGTATCACGTCACTTTTTGTGCAGCGAGCTTCGTTTCTCAGATTGTGAAAATTTAACTAAATGGAAATTCAATGTAAATTCATTTCGAGAAATATTATCATTTTTTCGCACGCCGCTCGAATGAATACTGGCTTATTTACACAATTTGAATACGAAATGTATTTTCTTAAAGGTAACCATTGAAGAATTCTAACGTAAATGGTAATAATATTTTTTTATTGTAGTAAACATTATGATGCCACACAAGAGAAAATGTGATTGTGAACTTAAAATAGAAATGTTATATAAATTTAAAATAACATTATTTTCTGATTAGTTCCCTTTCTTGGGTTTTGTATTCAAACAAGGAACCCTTTTCATTTCATATTGTTTGTTTATTCGTCTATTGTTTTTTCGTCCCACAATAACAAGCTCATATATAGTTATTATGGAGGAATTATATATTTTAATTTACCCATCTATACTTGATATGTATAGTTTACCATCATAGCTAACTTATTTATACTTTCAAATCTACCTACAGTTTATGATCATAGGTTATCTCTATATATTTTCATGCTTATTTAAAGTATACCACAATAGTTTTACATTTGTACTTTCATGCCTATTTGTAGTTACCTGTCATGTTTTCTCTATATATACGTCTATGTGTTTATGCCTATCTACAGTTTACTCTCCTAGTTTACATATCTATATTTTCATGCCCGCCTGCAGTTTATTCTCATAGTTTAGCTCTCTGCACTTTCATGACTATCTATGCTTTGCTCTTATAGTTTACCTATTTATACTTTTATACCTGCCTAATTTACTATCATAGTTTGCCTATCCATACTTTCACATACCTCTCTACAGCATATTCTCATATATGAACCATATATATATATATATATATATACATATATATATATATATATATATATATATATATATATATATATATATAAATAAAAATGTATATATAGTAAATCAACGAAATACTCGTAATGAAGTAATTTCTTCTCTTATGGAACAATTTTATATTTCCGTAATAAAACGTCGTACATTTTCAAATAACAAATAAGGTTATCAAATAAGTTAAGTTAATAATAACCTGTAGAATGTAAAACCTACCAAAAATGTGTCAAAAGCATTAAAAAAGTCTACGTATCAATGTTTTTAATATCTATGACTATCTTTTTTGCCAAATGCGGTTAAACTCAATAAAAATTAAAAAAGATTTTTATTTTTTTTCTACATTGTAAATATCATTAACCTTTTACAAAATAATGATGAAAATTAAATAAAAAATAATCACTTTATGATAACTATAACTTGATAGCAACATATATATATATATATATATATATATATATATATATATATAACATATATATGTAAATAATAAATAAGGCTATAAAAGAAGTTAAGTCAATAATAACCTTTACAATGTAAAACCTACCAAAAAGTAACAAATTATACTCATGTCAAAAGCATTAAAAAAGCTTACGTCTCAATGTTTTTAATATTGACTATCTTTTTCGCCAAATGAGAAATTTCGCAAATTATTTAGCTTAAAATTTACTATTAATTTAATTTTACATTGTTTTCCATGACAAACATCACCAAAGTAGTTTAGTAAAGTGACGGAGCAAAGTGTTAGTGATTATTATTTTATTTCTATTTTGCTATTAGTGTGTGGGTTTTTGGTAATTAGTTACTAGAAAATCTAATGGTTACGCGATAATTATCAACGAAATAGCACAACTATATATAATTTACCGTCCTTGCTAATTATTTTATCTATTTCCCGATATTCGTTAGATGATCTTTAGTAAAACTAGGTAGAATCGAAATATTTGTCTTGACAGTAGAAGCAATGAAAACATAATGAGTTCTACCAACAGATCAGTCATCTACTTCTCCGCCTTCGCAAAAGTTGAAGTAGTCTTAGACCTGCAAGTCACAGGCTGATACCCAGCCGTCGCCGGTAACTCAAAGTATTACTTTCTTATCTGGGACAGATATTAAGCGTAAAGCGGAAATGATAATAGATCGTGCCCGTGTCGTACAATGAACGTCTTACCTTTCATTTCTGCCAAATTATTTAGCTGGTGAAGTCGAGGAAGAGGCGCTTAAACGTTAATAAGTTAAGTCCCTGAACGTAATGCGAGTTTGCGTATAGCTTAATGTTATATTTTTAATCTATAATATATTCGTATGAAGTAAATTTTATGTTGGCATGTTGCCTATCTATCAGTGTGCATTATAATTTTTTGCACCCTGGGGTTTTTCCGTGAAACGTAGGACTAAATACATCGCTTGTTCAAATCCAATGTCAAGTTTTGATTAACTATCATGCTCGGCACGGCACCTTTTTAATGTTATTTATTTTGTTCATTCTTTGCTCTAATTTTCTTTTGAGATTAATATTTTGACATTTTTGGAAAGTCTAAAAAAATGGCAAATTTCACTACATAAATGTCAACGTTAAACTGAGTGAACAAGTTCCCGTTACATTATGTTTTACAACTGAATGCAGGCTACAAAATGATCTTTATTATTTTACATTCTTTGTAGCATTGAAAATATGACAGTCTTGTACGTTATTGTCGTATATGAATCATCGCGCTACGTTTTTTATTACATCTCATAGTTTGGTCTTTGCCCTTTAAGTCGCTATAATGATTGTTACATTACTTAACTAAGGAGTTTTAATTAAAGTTTGGAATACACTTTTTTGCAACTTTGAAATTCGTTTAAGGTACACTTAACTGGTATGTGATTTAATGGACATTCAAATTCGAATGAAACTTCGTACTTAACGAATATAACCTCACCTATGGGAGACTCGTTTATAGTAGTAGCTGTAATTGTACCTTTGTAGTAAATCACTGTTTCTTAAATAATGAACGTTTTAACAAAGTAGTCACTATTTCTTTGTACATGTCATTATATTTTTTATGATAAATACATAACAACCTTAAACTTTATCAGTGATGTAAATACATAATACATGACAACCTTTAGCTTTTTCAGTGTTTAGTAAAAAGAGGAAAAGTGTAAGAAGTAAAAAAAAGTAACAGATGTAATCTTGGAAGCAAAATAAGCTAGATAGGAAAATTTTTATTTATTTTTTTGGAAATAAGTTTTCTACCGATAGAAACATTGCTCTTTTATTTTTATGAAATTAGAGAAAATACATTAAAAACAACGTATCTAACGTCAATACTAATCGCTCTATTTTTTATTTTCACATAGACTCAGACTTTATTATACTATTTACAAATGTTAATATTATTTTTCACTATGGCAATATATAGAATATATTCCATGGGTGTAAAAATATGAATAGTTTCTCAAAAATTTTGAATTAATGCTGTAGTTTTCCGACAAATGTTGCTGGTAAACTTCCAGTAGCGCGTTTGCTCTCATAATTTTGAATGTAGTAATTTCGAGGATTGGCGTATTTATTGGAAATATTTTCGATTATATCTTCACATTACATTTTGTAAAGAAGCCCAGGAATTATTTAAATTTTGTTTATCAAATATATACGAAATAAAAAAATTATTTTATTTTCCCCTCTAAAATTTTTATTTAAATATCGTTAAGTCTTTTCCTTCTGAGATATATGATAAATAATATAATTAAAAATCTCCGCGCCTAATTAAAGTCGTTTAGACCATAGTAATGAGTAATGAATTGAATGCTGTAAACATTAATAAATTAATTTCGTATTTCGTATACGATACGTTAATTTAAGATAACAATTGGCGTCCTATTTTCTTTATATAATCTTTGCTCTATTTAACGATATCGCCAAATAAGCTAAAATTGACAAGAAAATTAAATGTAGCTAAAATATTTATTTTTTTAATAAATATTATTTTCGCAACAAATACGTAAATTGTAATTATTTAGCCAAAATTAACATTCTTGAAATAAATTTATCTTTATCAAGCAAACTTCATGATTAGTTAGAGTTAATTAGTTCAGTATGAGATCACATATTTGATGTATTTAAGATAAATAATTTTTTACATAGTTAACCTCGTGCCGTATTTCGACGAGAATTTTTTTCGTGATTTTGGCTAAAACTGAAACAACCAATTTTGTTTTCATATTTAGGCTTTATATTACATATATTTTTTTACACTAAAACACTGGTCTCCTCGTCATACTGTACTTGTGAAAAACGACGTGAACATTCACCTTTCTTTATAGGATCATCTTACATAACATTATTCGAAAAATGCTTCGGAATCCTTATCAATTTCTTATTCATTTGAAATACCACACCACATATGTCATTAAAGTGAGAAATATTACTATATTAGATCCTCTAAATTTCTTATGTAAATATTTTTGAGATATCAATATTGAAATATATCCTATTAACCATGTTAAATTTCAAGTATCTAAGTTTAACCGTTTGTAGAAAAAACGTCTGAGACAAATGGACAGGTGGATTGATACGCCAGTATTCTTCTAAGAGTACTATTTTTTCGTTTTAAGCTCCAGTATTTTAATAATATACACAGCATACTAAGAGTTTGAGGTGTTTGTAAGATTAGACTGAACCATCTCATACTTTTGTTCTTCAATAAACATATAATGTGTTTATTGTTTCCAAATTTACACTGTTCCCTTTTACCTACGACTGGAAAACCCCATAATCAATTAAGAAGTTTTTTTTGAAAATATTTTAGCTGTGTGCATTTATTATACGTCATTGGATAAACTAAATCCCTCGGGTTTTATCACGAAACGCGTCTTTTGAAGCAGCAGAAAGGTTTTCCGTACCCATTGTTTTCATGTTTTTATATATCTTTTTACTTTTTTCTGTCTATTTTTATACCATACAAACTTCCTTCTTCTCAAATTTTTCTGTTGACATATAGAGAAAATGATTTTTCCTATTATATTTTTTCTAAATCTTTGGAAATTCATAAAACTAACTATTTAAACATTAGTTTTGGTGGATGGAATGATTATATAGCAATGAAACGTGCATATAAAAGTTTCAGTCATGTTATTTTTATTCTCATATTTCTGGAAAAGTTAAACTTATTAACATACGAAGGCCGAAATTTTATATGTAGTTTTGACAATTCCATCGATAGTTTAGCTATAAAAAAGAAATAAAATTAACAAATGTTTTTTATTTGGTTGGTATTTTAAGTGTTCTTTTTCCTTTTTGAAAAAAGACGAAATATGTCTACTAAAGTATTAGGAAATTTAAGAAATATCCTCTTCAAATAAGTAAATGTTTTGTGTAATTCGTATCTTTACTTGTTATCTGGAACTCCAAGCGGGCAATACCACGGGCAACTGGTAGTTAATTGAAAAGAAAGCACGTTTTTATTAAAATGTAATTTGTAATACATCAAAATTATGCGTGTCCAAATTTAACTAGCCGAGTCTCAAGATAATTTTTTTATTATCTAATATGTATTATCCATTGTAAATGTTAAACGATTGAACTTTTATGAAAATATTTACAATCGATATACTTATAAAGTACACATATGAAACACAATACTGCACATTCCACTTAATACTTTTCTGTTTATTTGAAAACACTAGATTCGAAGCATGTAGACAAACGCATAGTTACATAAATATTCATCCTATTATCAAATTTTAAGTTAGTGCTGATCCATCGGTACTTCGACGTCTGGTTGGTTTTTTTTGGGATTTAAATTGTAACTGTAGTTTTGAAAATATTGTGTTTGGAACAACTTATTTAATATTAGTTTTGGGGCAAAGTATCTGTGTCTTGTTCTTTTAGTGGATGAAAATACTATTGTGTTATAATATTATTGGATTTTCCATAAGAAAATTAATCGTAATTTTAACTCAGTCTCAAAATATCGTTTTAACGGAAAACTGTACGAATCACTGAAGACACAGTAAACAAAGGGAAAGAAATATTTAAATATTTGTTTTTGTTTATTTCATTTTAAATATTTTTCTGTGATGTATTTATCTTTAATAATATTATCTATCAGTCGAACACAATATATAACATCCATTACTTCACCATAATTTTGAGTAAATATTACCATACTTATTTTTCAGATACGTTAATTAAACCTTAAAATATTGGAAAACAATCATTAACTATTCGTAATACTTAATGACTGAACAGTTTCCAAGTGAAAGCATTCGTTTATAGTTTCTTATTAGTTACATATTTTTACTGGAAGTTTAATGGGTTCTAGTCATAAATACTGAACGTGATGAAATTTATTTTGGAAAACAACCTATGAAGTTACAGAATCTGTCACAGAACCTTATAAGTTATATAATCTGATCCTGATTGATTTTGATTCAAGCTATAGTAGGGAATTAATGTATTTGGACGACATTTTCTGTAATATACCTCCACGAATAATTTTCCCATTTTCTTCAAAAATTGTATTGATATCTATGTAAGGTTTTCCCTTTTATATGGCCCGTTATTTGTTTGTTTGCTAATTTATTACACAAATATATATGTCATATATTAAAATATATTTAATAGAAAAGGGCAAAGTTGTTTTAAACCGTAAAAATGTAGTATAAAATGGTTTTGATAGTGAAAGTTAAATTTTTGTGTAATTTTTGGATGAGTAATATTTATGTTATTCATTTTTTATCCATTTATACCCTATGTTATTCATTGCTTTTTTAAACTTTGAATGCTTCATGTGATATTATTGTTAGCTGAAATGAAACTCTGCTGTCATATGACGCAATGAGAATTATTTGCCTGACTATAATTTCAATATTTATGTTTACATCTTGTTTGACCTTTTATTATTAAATACACAAGGTATATTCATCTGTCAAAGAGTTCCTTATTGAAACCAAATAATATTTTTTTCAAAAAATTACGTCTTAAGATAAATTATTTTGCTTTATCAAAACGTCACTATATTTTTCAATTCAACTTTTATGCTTGAATAATATGACACCCATAACAATCTTTTTAGCAAGAAACGTGAAAAAAATTAAATGAAATTAACGTCATCTCACAAATTTTTGAAATGTAATATATAGAAACAACATATAAAATTTTTTGCATACTCAATTCTTATTAAAAAGTGTTCCTTTGAAATAAATTTATACTTTGTTTGCTTGTTTAGCGGTGTTTTCCATATGTATTACCATCCATTACCAAAATTAAAAACAAGATTATTACTACTTCAGTCGTGATAATATATTTGCACAATATTTTTTTATCATTGCACGACATTCCAACTTATGTTGATTTAGTACACAAGACGTTTAAGCTAATAGCTACATTCAAATATTTTAACATTGTTACATTAAGACGTCTTAAAATTAATTAAAATGTAATCATAATAGTTCAACCCTTTCTGCACTAGCAATAGCTACTATTATAATTATTTTATCATATACAATTAAATCAACTACATACATTTAAAAAATTAGAGTGTAGATACACACAACGATACATAGATCAAAACTAATTGTAGTTACAATTAAACGGAGTTCTTAATTATTTTTCCACGAAAAATTAATCAATCCCCTTCTGCGTGACTTACATTTAGCTCCGAAAACACTTAGCTCCTAAAACCATTGCTAGTACCAACGTCTGTAGTTTATATTATACGCACAAATATAAATGTGTTGTTTATATATCTAAGTGAGCCGTTAAGGTCTATGCTTCCCCAATACCGAGCTACATTTTGACGTCGACTCACACTGAATAATTAACGACATTAATTTCGAAAGCACCTTTGGCAAATTGGCGTACAAATTTCAAGACCTATTCGGTTATTCAGCTTGAAATTTCGCATAATACGGGACTGTTTAGCGATCACTTACTACAGAATAGTTAATTAAACCGCCCAATATGAACCAATTGAAACACAAAAGTACCACAACTACTGAATACTGAGGTTCGTATTCATTTCTCATAGTTAATAAATTATAATTTTAACCTGAATACTAGCAGTGCTCAAGTAATGGGTCAAATTCTTATTTAGAATTATTATTATACAGAGAATTTTGAGTGCGTTAAGCATATAAATATTGATTCAAGAATTCCCTGTTTTATTGTAACAGATTGGATTTTGTAAATTACTGAATTTCAAATATTTGCCTTTTGCAAATTGAATTACTTTCTAGTTTAATTATAATTTCTATCAAGTTGATATTGCAGGAGTTTGAATCTCAAACAATTTTTTAAAAATTTCATAAATGTAAGTTGTTTTTTCTGGGTTTGAGACCTGATATACTTTTGCGGATTTAGATAAATTTTGCACGTCTAGCCTATATGGTCCTAGTCTATATGGGGATGAAAGTGAAGTGAGAAAATTCAATTTAGTTTAGCTCAGAACAGAATTTTGTAGTAAGAAAAAAAAACGTATATATATATATATATATATATATATATATATATATATATGTGTGTGTGTGTGTGTGAGAAATTTTTATTCCAAATTTCATGTTGAGATGCCACACTTTTTTACATGAAAAATAACTTTCATAAACTTTGCAAAAACCGATAGTAAAATGTGTATTTTTATTTGAATGATATAAACAAATTACAATTCTGACCATGTTCAGTTTAACACTTATTTCGCCCACTTTAATACAAACAGCTATGTGTCATTTTATTGTTAGTAAGTAATAGTTTGGAGTTTAATGCTTGGGCACGATTATGTTTTATGTCGCTCCATAAACCTATGGATGTATAAGGCTTACCAGAAGACGAGTGCCAACTAAGTTTATTATCAATTGTCTCGGTTGTTTACGAGTATTTTACGTGCCACAATTCATGGTAAATATTTTATAATTAAATCTGGAAATATGGATGGTTATTTGAAACAAAATTTAGAATTTGTACAGATTTCGACCATTTTTAAAAGTCAGTTTATTTTATGTAAAGTAACAAGGTTTTTCTACTATATATTTGTTAACTCATATCTTATATTTTAATTTTCGTAGCTGCACACAGGAACCTTGAGTGTTTCATTATATATGTTCATGATAATTTGTTTATAAATGCAAATGCAAAATGAAATACAAACTTTTAAAACAAAATTAAGTTTGTTTTGAAGCTAAATAATTTCAACGCCTTGGTTTCTACATATATCTTTTTAATATCTTTATAAGGCCTCACTCTCTTAACTTTTAAAATATCGTTACAAAAAAATTTTAAAAATTAAATGGTGCGCAAGTGAGGACTTTCGATAAAACCTCCAAAATTTTTCCAAAGTTAAAGTTATCATCGTCTTATGCAGGCATTTTGAAAACTTTGTCTTTTTATGATATGTAATACCTATAAATCACCACAAAATTCTATGGGCATGGCTAACACCTTCTTCGCCGTTTTTTACCCATTCGCCAAATTCACGCTGCATGCCCATGAGGATGATAAATAATTTGTCTTGTCGTTTTTTTAACAGCGTCGCTTTCAATTTTCATCCACGTTAGTATTTTTGGTAAGTTTTTCGATTTAGTAATAACCTTAATTTATATTTTCATTTCGTCTCATAGAAGACTACATTATTAACATTTTGTTAATTATAACGATTTTTTTTAAATTATTGTATTCTAGATTTTAATGTAACTTGCTTAATTTGAATTAAATAGTGACTATGAGCTGAGTGCAAAATTCAAATATCAGCGTGAAGTTAAACTTTCTATGAATGTAATAAGGCTCTTGAAAATCTAGCCATGAGTATCCCAGTGTTAATATTAATTATTATTTACATAAAAATTCATGATTACCAATGGAATTTTCTTTCATTTTAATAGCTTGCTTTTAATCACGCAAATTTTTTGGTAATCTGTCTTTTTTTTATTTAACTGCCTTTTGTTTATTATACCAAGCTATATTTTATTATAAATGTTAATATCAGACACTGAAGTTTTATAATTTGCTGTTGTAAGTGACATCTCGTGATTCATGACCGAGTCACAACCGCATTAGTTAATTAAACTTTGTTAGATAATATCCTTTCTTTCGTTTCTTAATTTTAACAACGAATCTTTATTCCCACATGGACATTTTTAAAATATTTAAGTCACATCACGTAATCAAAGAATAAAATTAGGAAACATGAATTTAAGTCCATCAGGGAAATTTTCTAATATTGAATATATTTGACGTTAATTTTGTAGAAATATATTATGACTTAATTTTTTATAAATTAAGTGATAAGGAAATTTTCCTTGATTGGTTCAGAAAATATACAAAGTCTACCCTGGAATTATAGAAGATTATTAAAAATTATAAAATTTATTAAAATTAAATTTATTTCCACATCATCTGACAACTGAAAAAAAAACTGCTGACATGGTGAACAACCGCACGATTTTATACTTGTTTTTTAAACTAGCAGAAATTTAGTTTGAAGGGAAAAATTCTATTGAAACTATATATATTAAGAGTGTATTGTTACAAAAAATACCAGTCAGAGAGAAATATACACTTCATAATAGAAAATATTAATAATGAAGTGTTGAAAGATATAAAATACATTTATCGTTAAAATTACAACGCATTACACGAGGAATTACGAGTTTAACTTAAAGCAGATTGAAATAAATACGTTTTATCCATGGCAAACGTGTAATGGAATATGATATCAACATTAAATACTAATTCATTACTGCACTGCAGATCATGTTTAATAAGTGCTTATCTAATCTCCCAAAATAGTATTATGTACCAAAAAATGCAGTTATGGTTTTTAACATTACTGAAAATGCATGTTTCGCACTTTCAGAGGAATACTGGTATTAATACTAAAAATGTGTACCCTTTATTATTTATTCGTCTTTCGCAATTAATTTTTGAATGTAATTTGTGTTTAAATATTTACATTCTTAAGAATTTAGGACGATGGTTTGCGTATATTTTACGAGATAAAAGCCTGGAACGAGTAAATTGATAAAGTTTTTTAAGCTTTTTTAAATAAATAGTTTTATTAAAAGATAACGTACTATATAGTCAGAAATCAAATATGTCGTTTGTCCTAAATTTTAAAAAGCATATTATTCTAAATAGAGTCAAAGCTTGTACAGATACTTTGATTATTTTGAGATCACTCTTACCTTAATATGTTTTCGATTTTAAAAATTTACGCTTCGTCTAATGAACACTGTTCACACTCTTCAATTTTTGCCATTTTACCTCCAAAGGAGTAGGTCAAGGTTCCAGCTAGCAAAAGTTATTCAGCAGATAATAATAATTGAAGCATAAATACTGAAATAGTATTGCGAGGTGTATCGTAAACTACTGATGTTATAATGGATTGTAGTCATGCAACCAGCGGCTGCCCAGAAACTCGACAGCGGTCACTGTAATCTGCAGTCCCAGCGGGTGCTACCGCACAATATCCGATCGCACGTCGTCTCTCATATCCGGTTCCGCCTAAATTATTCTGCTTACATCCGTGATGACAGGCACTCGACGTTACGCCCGTGTTACCGGGAAATTTTATGCTCCAGTTGTAAAGCATCTGTACGGGAATGAAATTCAAGTGGAATCGCAATTGGGAATATTCATATTTGTTTGATTATTTGTCCAAACCTTGTGGGTGTGATGAATTTATGAAGAAATATGCACGGTGATATATTGACATGGTATAAAGGGAAAAATTTTGCTGAAATCTTACTTCAATTTATATTTATCATTGAAATTCCAAACAAGGACTATATATAAATATATATAAATTTCCCGGTTAATTTCTCAAGTATATAATATTTTGTGTATTTTGGAATAAACAAAACCAGAAAAATTAATTATAAGCAAAATACGTTGCGTTAGGAATCTTAAATAAAACACGGATGAAACAGAAAAAAATATTAATCTACTTATTACTATTACAAAAATAGCAATGCGAACATAATTATGTTTGTTATCAGAGTAATATATGCAATAAATTAGTAAATATTGAAACTATATGCCATTTTATTTTTCTAAATATTTTTTTTCATACGTGGGAAATAAAAAGGATCCCGAAAATCAATCCGTCAAAAAGTCAATCCCGAAATTTTTTTGTAAAAATCTTGAATGTGAACCTGGTAAGTTGTTTTTTGTCACAATGATAAATTTTGATAACTTCAAGCTTTTCGAAAATGATAATTTAAATATTTTGTTTTCAAAAGCTTTCAATCAATTTACAAACAAAGAAAAAAATATTTCCTAATGCTCACGTGCAAGATACAGAAGTTTAACCAGTGATGAATTTGTATTTAGTGTTAGTTTTCTGTATTATGTTATATGTTTGACATGGATAAAACTCGTTAATTTGATCTCGTATTTAAACTCGTCATCAAATTGCATTTATTCGCTTAGAAGAAGATTAAGGAATAAATAAAAGAGGGTGGTTTTTAAAAAAAAGAACAACTATATTTCGGGATAAAAAGTATTATACAATCACTTCAATGTTAGAAGCTATGTGTATTTATGCAAATTTTACCGAAATCGGAAGAGAGTAAAAATGTGAAAACAAAACAAACAACTAAACAGCCAAATTAACTTTCACTTTTATAATATATATTAATCGTTACACAATATGTATTAACAGTTACTAAGTGCGTGTATTTGTCGCTATATCGTTACTAGTTAGAACTAGTTGGGATTGTTTTAAAAATCACGTATGTGTAATCAAAATGTTTAATATTTTCCTACGAAATAAATGTTAACAGCTTATACCTCCAAATAATAATCAAATGATGGTAACAAAATATTCCATTTAGCGCAATCAATGTAGAGAACAAAATACAAGTGACCGCTGACTTTCCTAGCCTGCATTCAAAGCGATTCAGAAAGTATTACTGTTTGGATGTGTCTTGTATAAAATTCTAAAGCAGTTTTATCCAGCATCTGATGTATAAATTTTTAAAACTATTTTAAAGATAGTAAAAATTTAACAAAGCAACTGATATTTTAATATTTATGTTTTTTATAAAATTGATCTTTTTGCCATTTTGATTATTATATTTTTAGTGAATTTCTGGAAACATATGTTAAATTAAAAAAAAAATAGATGCTTGTAGCAAGTTGTTCATACACACACACACGCGCACACCCAACCACTCGCCCATCCACACACATACACACATACACACACACACACTCTCTCTCTCTTACACACACACACAAACGCACACGCACGCCCGCGCGCATGTAAAGACGTGTGTATAATTCACACTGTTAATTCTCTATGTCAACCTGAATATGAATTTGAGGAATGTTATGAAATATCCCTAACGGGTTTATGAGAACGTTTAACTCGAGCTTAGGGCGCTACAATGCGACATGCACCACAATTTAAAAGATGGTCAGATAAGAGAATACAGAAATGAACTACTATCGAATGCATATTGTAAGTATATTAAAAGAAGGAAATGTGGACAATTACATCGAGTTCGACATGAAAATGATAACAACGGATTGGTTTGTATGACACATATGCATGTAAATATAGATATACAAAACCCAAGGCATAATTTTTTTAGACAATTCTAATTAATATGTTTCAATAGGAATTGATAATTTTGCTATAATAAACACTTTAAATTCGCCTTATCATCAATTGGGGAACTCTCGGCAAAATTGTTCTAATTTTCACATGTCGCACGCCCTTATTACTCGATTACGTATAGTACCTTTATTATCGCACACAGTCTTCAAGACAATATATTTTATTCAGTTCAAGAGAAAAATAGTGTTATTGGTATTAAATGTGAAAGAGCAGAGTCACAGGAAATTACCTATAGTCCATGTCAACTAATCCATCGGCCGTTAAATTCTGCTTGGGTATCTTTACGTATGGCAGACAAAGAAAATACGGGTGCTCCATCATATTGGTGCCTATTACTACTTAAACGATTAAGCAGAATTCCACCTAGTAATTCTTCAAGCTCATTTTGAATGAGGTGTAAATTTCGTTAATATTTAAATGAGGTATGAAAAAAGTATGAGAATAAACTAATCTATAGTACCTACCCAAAATGTTAAGTACTAACGATGTTGAAATTGTATATGCTTTATGGCATAAACATTGATTGTAGAATAAATACGACAGAGTTTCTGGTTGTGAATTCCGTTTCGTGTAAATGTGCTTTTAGAAAATTTTATATCAAAACGATTTTTCCAGTCGATGACGGCTGAGCAACAATTGGTATTAATTAACGCGTAAATATATTCCATAATTTTACTTTGGTACAACGAAAGTACGCATCTATTTTATCTGTCTTTAGGAGACATTACGCAGTCAAACGGCTTACTGGTGCTAGTAGTTGGGTCCTCTTCTTGTATCTCGCACACGTACAGGCACACCGGTCAACATTAGGTCAGCGAAAGCTACCATTGCCCCTTATAGCCTATACTGCCCTTACAATGACCTTAATGTTGGAGAGATGATGTCATAAAGTAGCCTATGAATTGCATTTAAATTCCCTTTATATCAATGTTATACTTAAACGTTCATAAGTATTAAAAATAAATTTCCAGTGTTTTAACATAGAAACAAGTTAAACAAATACAAAAAAACAATAGGAAAAACAGAAATAATATCTCTTTCTTAATAAGGAAAGAAGTTATTTTTTAATTAAACATGCATGATATCAAAACAGGCGTATAATATCATCACATGTGATGTCATCATCATTTATCAATACCTAAAAGCGAAACGAGCTAACAAATTATAGAAATTATGATAGCTTTCCATTCATACCTACTTAATTAAATATAACTTTCCAAAAAATATTAAAAATGGGAAAACATATAAGTGAGTGCACAGCATGTTAATATTAAATTAGGATTCTATAGGTACGTTATTATTAAAAAGTATTCTCGTAAAAATTTAATTAATTAATTTCCAATAAATTTTTCTTTCAAATATTTCCCAAGTCGTGATGAAAATTTATTTTAATATGAGAGATTTTGAATACAAGAGAAAAGTTTTTAAATTCGGTTCGTATTTTTAATATAGGCCTTAACAAAGAGGAACTTCAAGATTATGATTTAAATTTATCAGTCCACGCTAGTAGAGTCGGCGCTTTAACATGGGTTACATCAATATAAATAGCGTATCGATCTTGTTTGAGACTCGCATCGCATCATATAATTCATATCATATATCGGGTTTCCCAGTTGAGAGTTTTATGTTGTCTTGCTATAGTTTCTCATTGAACTTCTAGCCCACGGATAGTTTTACGTAATGAAACATAGTTCATGCTATTAGCCGAAACCTTTTTTCAGCTTTCAACGACCAAAACCAGTCTATAAATGGTACAAAAGTATAACTGCTTGATTGATTTTTTTTATCAGGCACAAACAATTCGGACCTTATACCTTCATCGTTTAATAATTCTTCGTTTACTTTTTAACAAACCCTAACAAAACACAACACCTTACATTCTTGTTTTCAAATAAGTCATGTTAAACCTATTGAATTGTGCTCAAAGAAATGATATAAATAGAAACTTTAATTAATTTGACGAAACTTTTATTTATTATTTAATTATATTAAATATATATAATGTAGATGATAATAACGCGTCCAAAAATTGAAACGTTGAAAAAATACGTATTTATATGTGTGAGTAGATATATATATATATATATATATATATATATATATATATATATATATATATATACTCCATTTATTTAATTTTTATTATATGATATCGCAGGTTGCTATTTTTCATTATTTAGGTGGATAAATTCAGTAAGCTTTAAATTTTTTATAAACTTTTATCAGCATTACGATGTACAATAGAAATAATTTTAGCGAATCATATTGAGTGTTAGAGTCAGCTCCGAAATATTTACAAAGTTTTTTTTTTAATATCGATTAGATGTCAATACTTAGACATATCGGTTAGAAACAAATTCAAATCACACAAGACGTAATAGCCAAAAATGTTTATTTTAGTCGAATAGTTGAAGTTAGAAGGCGTTCGCAACAAATATTTGATTTATTAATTATATTTATTTCTTCATCAAAGAACTCCATTTCCAAATTACATGGTACTCCAAGACGCTGGATATGTTTAGCACTAAAAGTACAATAGTATGCGGTACACATAATAACAAAAATAACTGTTAATGAAACAGAAAAAAAACGCACATTTATTCAAATACAACATAAAACTAACTATGAAACGTTAAGTAACAATTAACTCCATAATCGCATTGCTAAAGCAGTCCATAGAGCATAAAAATATCAAGATTGGACGCCTCCGGCAAAACTGCGTTGATTAACTAAGTGCACTAAAAACGGGTGAGGGTTGTTCATATTTTATAATTGAAAAATACATGAACAGAATTAATTTCCATCGGAGTTCACATACGAGCATATTCATTATAAAATCAAATGAAAATAATATCCATACATTTTTGTATAAAAACCTTTTAAACTTTTTCAATATTTTTCTAGTACATGAGTTTACAAGTTATTTTATATAGAAACGAAATGACTACATTGGTTTCAAATATACTAACGGATAAAAGAGTTTACCAGGTTCAATGATATAATTGTGAAATATTAGATGGCTGTAGATAATCATACCGTAGTTGTGAAATGTTAGATGGCTATAGATAATCACACATGTAGATTTTTGACAGGTTTAAATGATATAATTATGAAATGTTAGATGGCTGTAGATAATCACACGTGTAGGTTTTTGACAGGTTTAAATGATATAATTGTGAAATGTTAGATGGTTGTAGATAATCACACGTATAGGTTTTTGACAGGTTTAAATGATATAATTGTGAAATGTTAGATGGCTGTAGATAATTGCACCGAGATCCCGCACGATTATATCCTTTCGAGCACCGTACTGTTTAAGTTACAACGCTATATCAACACATGTGGAGAGGAATACGTCAAAATTACGCATTTGCTTACCTTAAATGCTTATAGCTTGTTGTTCAAACTCCATTGAAGTATTAAGTCGATATCACTTTGAAACAGCTCAGAATTAGATTGCTTTTCTATCCCCTAAAATAGTTTCAAATCATCATCAAGAAAACAGAAAACAGTGCTGAGATCTGAATAAAATCATTCATCGTATTGACGGACGTGTTGCTTTCGAGCCCGAAAAGTAAATGACGAAAAAGTGATTAGAGTGGAACCAATGTCAACCTCCAATAAATTTACTAGGAGAATATCATTATCAATTAGATCAAATACCTTCTTAAAATCAAAAATGGGCCACTTCTGCTACCCTTCACCATCTAACCTATAGCAATATAACCAACCAAATTAGTAACATCAGGGATGGTCGACCAGTAGTATTCACCACGTAATATTTCTTTTCTTATTTAGTTGCTTAATTATTTAATAATTTCTGCTGTGCCTTACATTTTTTTTAATGTACTTTATTTTGAATGATTATACAAAAATATATTTCAGAATATTACATTATGTGTAACGGTATCATAGTAATTTCTTTATGGCTATTTTACAATTTAAAAAATGCAATAACTAAATCCTAAATCTTTTTAACTTAATTGAGCGTAAGGTAAATTAATCACTCCAATCCAATTTCGTGTTTGTCGCACAGATTTAAAATATAAGGAGCAGATGATATATAAGAATATTAAAACCGTAACCAAAAGGCGGAGTTTATCAAAACACATTCATAAATATATTTAGGGGGCATGTCTTAATTCAGTGGTAGCTCGTATGTTAGTATAAATATTTTCATATTGACCTCAACTTCAATCTCATTTACAAGTATTAGTAAAGTAGAATAGAAGATATTTTGTATTTTCATTCATATTTATTTAAAATCAGTTCAAATTTTTTAATAAAATATAGATATGTAAATATATATATATACATACATATATATATATATATATATATATATATATATATATATGGTTTATGTTTATCGGGAAGCCAGAAATTATAGGATCTAAACTAAAGAATACACAAATAATGTGTAATCATTGAAAGTTTCAGCATACGATTTTAGAATATACAAGTCAAACTATTCCATTCAGTACATCCGATTGTGCAATTGTCAGTTGATTTGAATTTGAAATAATATAGTCTGTATTGCTACCGTCAGCAGGTTTCTTACCTTAAAAATTTACCACGTGGACTATGTTATTTTGGTGTCGAATTTTTGAGTGCATCTGTTTTAACCAATTTTGTTTAAGGTTGCATTCTTTGGAAATCTATCAATAAAGAAGACAGTCGATTTATTCAGGAAATAAGTGTGATACAAAAAATGCTTCGGTATAGTCTTTTATGGTATGGATAAATTTATAGAATTTGCTTACATGAATAAGTCTACCGTCAAAAAAGTTTAAATTAGATAACATAAAAGAAAACTTGAATGCGGTCTAAAAACTGAAATGATTTATCTGATAGTTAACTATTATTTATCTGTAAGGATAAAAACCTGAAAAGTGATAGTCGTGACTAATTTGAATTATCTTAAAATCCAAATGAAACTTTCGTTTTTCTGTTAAACAAACGTAAAATTAAAATGATTCGTCATGGTGCTCTAATAGTGAGTTATGAAATTTTCAAATTATTTCAAAACGTGCAGTTAGTAAATACTTATTTATTTTTCAAAATCTTTTATTTCTTAATACAAACGTCGTTTCAGCAAAAGTAAAGGCCTAGTTTCTTATATAATGTCAAACGACAACAAAAAGTATAAAAATATTAACTTTATTTTTAAGGTAAAAATTTACTACACGCCCCTGTGCATGCATAAAGAGGTTAACGACTTACAAAGATTTATAACTTTATTATGACAGAAAAGTAAATCTAATACGTGTATGCGGCTGATGTGTATATTAAAAATTTGATGTTTCAAACCTGAAATGCTCACAAAATTATAACATATAAAACAAATTTACAATAAATAACGAGAAAATTTCAAATGAAGCAAACTATGTCATATGCTACGTACCCGGAAAATGCAATTTCTGATAAATTTCTGTATGAAATGCTATCACGTAATATCAAGTATGTAGTCACGAAATTTACCCATTTTCTGGAATACTTTTGAAACATTTAATTTATTTAAATTTAGAAATTACACATAAAACATAAAATTCTACTAGGTTGGCAATTCATCTTATCAAAATAGCGTCTTGGTTACATAGCAAATTAGGGCGTGGTGACAGTTTCGAGTTAAGAAAACATATGGAACAAATTCGATCTCCCTCGAACTTATTACAAGTAATAAAAAAAACCAAATGAAAATTTGTCAGTCTTTATGATAATTGCTGGATAATGTCCAATTATTTATGTGTCATCTACTTCTTAATATTATATGTCTATGATTTATCGTAACTTTACGAACACATTATATTTTTTTGAAAAGAAATTCGAATAATATGAATAACTATTTACTAACAAAAACGAAATTATTGTTTAAAAGAACTAAAAAACAGGGTTTTGTGGAAATATCAACTAAAAAATAAAATAGCATTTTTTTATATTAAAATTTTGGCTAAAAGCAAAAATATGTCTAATAACTCAATATAAATTAATGTTTTGAATAAGCATAAAGCAAAAACAAAGCGATTGACAAAAAAAAATTAATTTAAAAAAGCATGGTGTGCTGAATATCAGTTATCTTAAATTACATTCCATACTTTTTTATATTAGAATGAATTTTTTGCCAATTATTTTATTTTTGTTCCAAGCTCATCCAAAAATTAAATAAGACAGTTGTGAGACATCATTTCGCTCCTGATCAAAGTTTTTATGTTTCAATATTATTTTTTAGTTTTTATTGCTACAATAGTCTGTCTGTTAGTTTTTTTCAAATCTAATTATATGTTACAGTATTAAAACATGGTATTGTCATCGGTTGTTAATACGTGTTTTAAATAACTTAAAGCATTTTAAATAATTCCCATTTCTAAAAGTGGGTGAAAATTTAATTGAAAGATTCCATTACATTTGTATATAAAACATACAAGTGAAACTAATATAAGCATGATATAAACCAAATCTACTATCGTTCAAAATTTCTTCTTTCTTAATCTCCAATAATTGATGTATTTTGCGTGTTAGCAGTTTTATGAAAACTCTGCCGTAAATTGGTGCTGATGATATTTGGCGAGAAGCGTCAATTAATCAAAGGTATTCTATACGACAAATGATAAAACAGTTTCAAGGAAAACCTTTTTGTTCGTACGAGATATGAATGATAATGAAACTTACTAACTTGATAATTTAAAAAATGATGTTATACAAGCTTAGCTTCGTTATTGTTATTGAATGCAGGAAAAAAATAACAAAAAAACAGGAACTCTTTGTTTTCGAAACTTTCCAAACAAGGCCAATTACGTTGAATACCCGTGACCCCAATTTGCCGACGTCTAACCCAATTTAACCCTCTTTAGCTGATCATATCGGCGTATCCAAATGAAATGACATTCTAACCGTACAAAGAATTCTGATAACGATCCTATTTCGAAGCAGATGAACCTTTTAGATAACGAAATGTTAATAAAAATACTTTCACTAATAAATATGGCGTTTTATGTAACATCACTTCGACTCTGGTTGAAAATTCATAAGGTATTTAAGGTTGGATCATAATATAATTGAATCGAAATCTTCACGGTCCTGTTTATTTCCTTTATTTTTATTGAAATTTTGACATTAAAGCTTTTCTTTTTCAAATGTACCAGAGTAATAAAGTAAGATTTCTAGAAATGGATTAAAAAAATGACGAAATGGGTTTTTGATTTATGAACAGGATTATAACTAATTCAAAGAGTTAATTTCATTAGGTTATTACAGCAAATCTTATGTAGAAAATTAGATCGTTGGTTAACCTACGTATCGATGGTTGCAAAAAGGAATTTTCAGTGGACGGATGAAGAATACGCCAAATTCAGTAGGCAAATGGTATTTATTTATCATTTATTTTTCAGGTTTCTTTATATATCCACAAACATCCACAAGTATTGAATATATTTGGCGTTAATTTTGTAGAAATTCATTGTTCACAATTAAATGAAACTAGGTGATGTAGTATTATTTCTACTTTCTTTAAGTTCTTTACCACGACCTAGATTTCGTTGTATTACATCTAGAAAGTAGAAATAATACTACATCACATAGTTTCATTTAATTGTGAATTCACAACTATATTTAAAATTTGGTGGAGAATAAAACATAGAATCGACTTAGAAAAAAATATGCCGATTTGTGTATGAACTTTAAAACAAGTATTTACTGAATATGTGATTGTACACGAATACGAAATGTATTAGTTTACCGAAGTTGACGCTAAACGATGAGTGTAGATTTCATTGTTCGTTAGTGGGAAAACTAATATAAAAATTACTTATTAGGACAGTTATTATTAACATTTATATTTAAATGTTAGATAACACAGATAAGAAATTGAAGTAAATTAAACAAGTATTTACAACTATTTCTGGAAAATAAGTATGTGATATATACATAGACATTCGATAAAAACAGTATTTAAGGATACTGTAAAAAACTGCATGAGTGTAAAGCTTAATAAAAAATTATTGTTATTAATATTTTAAATTAACAGAAATTATCACTATTGATTAAAATAGAGTTTATTAATATTTTTCTCTAAAGATACTTCGATCATTGTGTAATAAATTTCTATGTTTTACGTGGTGAAATATAACAACAAACGTTGGTGTATAAATTATATGCGCGCATTCTTAGCGCATTATGCATCGTTCATCTCTCTTAAATTGCTCGATTTCATAAAGGATAGTGACAATTAAGGATGACCAAAAAGAAAACAAAGATCTAATGGCAACCACGAACGTAAGTGAATATTTTGCCATAAATTAGATACATATGTCGAGTATATAAATATTATTATATTTATTATTAATACTCATAACTAAGACAATATCAATTGTCGTAGAAGTCATAAACGTTTTTAAGGTGGAAAATGTGAAGTTAATTCAAAACAATTGGCAACAATTTTCGTTCCTTTTTTAAAATCTATGCATTTAATTATAGTCGTGTTGATGAAATAAATCGAAACCCAAACATTTTTTAAGAATATTTACCTGTAAAAAATGATACTAAAAGCCAGAAAAATTGTTTACAGAATTTTTGTCTCGCGAAATCTACTTTTACCGGAACATTTTTATGGTAATAATTTATAACTTCGAGCAGCATATAGGATACTTTTTATCTTCATATTACAGATATTTTTATACAGAATTCTATGAGAAGGAATTTGCATCCTTACGTCTAATATTAAACATAAACTGGATATCATAAACATTTACGCAGAAACTGTTTCCGTCGATCTTTCTAATGTACACTTTTTTTCAAGAGTTGATATAAACAAAAAGAATTATAATTATAAAAATGTGCATTTATCTCTGAAGTTTCTTAATATAAATTCTATTTAATAAAGCCGCAAATAAAATGAAAAGGTCACTCACACAAACAGAAGTACCGAAATCACTGAAACCAAACAGGGTAATAACCAATTTTCCCCGCGTAATTATTTAACACGCTCCTGTTAAGCAGGCACAAGTAAATCTATTATTACAATCCTATTAAAACGTTAGGAATTTCGAGTCGTAATTCAGTCAACAAGAAATACGAGTTATTTGAGAAATTCGGCCTGTTTCATCGCATCACCTTTTATCTTAAATAAATTCAATTTGTAGAGTTTATTCAGATAAAGATAACTTCGAGTACGAAACCTGAATCCTATATTACTCGCCTTGAATATAAATAGACATAGATATTCCCTCACAGTCTTGTTGCTTCTCTATTATATATGTATACGTAAGTAGATTTAAGGAAGAGATAAGAGGTGCGGGCAAATAATTTGGTAATTTTGTTTCAAAGTATGTGTCAGGTTTAAAGTTTCACGTAGTTTTACTCATCCTAGACATACTTCCATGCGTGGCCCCGATTGCTTTGGAGACGCCGTCATAACTATGTGGAAAATATGCGCACATTGTACGAAGCTGACATGTTGAATATACGAGAGCATACTTGCGGGACAATTACCTTGTTAATATGAATAGGTGTTGTGTGAAGGTATTGTAACTTTGATACTTTGTGACTTAGGAAGAATTTAATGCAGATTGTTTAAAGCTGACGTGTTGAATATACGAGAGCATACTTGCGGGACAATTACCTTGTTAATACGAATATGTGTTTTGTGCAGGTATTGTAACACTGATACTTTGTGACTTAAGATGAATTTATCTTGTCTTTTGTTTGTCTCTTTGCATATTCTAGAGAATTAAATTGTTATTTTATTGAATCATTTTCGGAAAAGCTCTACAATTTGTTATAATTTTTTTTAATTAAATTGTCTGTTTATAATTTCTTAGGTGAAAGAGTTTCACTATTTTAATTTATACTTAACATTCATATTTTAAAATTTGTTTTACTTCTTTATGTTATGTTCTTGTTAATATTTTCATGCCGTTAATTATGACTAAAACGTTTTAGTTGAAGAATAATACATAACTCAAAACAAAGAAATCTACTGCTTCACATATATAAACAGATCGTGAAAGTGCTATAGTCGAATTCCTGCGCCAATCTGAAATCTTAAAAAACACAATCACAAGAAAACTGCAGAATTTCATTCCACGTTTGAAGACAATGAAACAATAAATATATTGAAGTAAAACGAAGTGAATATATATATTGGTAGAAAATCCAGGTAACAATTGAATACAATACCAAACAAGATAGCAACAAATATACCACGAAGTGTTCTCTTTATAACGTATCTAATAACTCAATCGATTTTTCTTATTAAATTATTCTAATATTTAATTCAATTCCACAAAACAATTCGGTATCGCACGCTAAGCTCATGCTGCCTACACAGGTTGGCCGGGAGTAGAAATTAATTTAGCAATGGAAATTTCATAATTGATTTTACTAGTGAAGTGTAAATTTTAATATGAACCGAGGACGGTTTGTAAATATTATCATTATATTGAAACAGTCAAAGCGAAAGTCGAGTGCTTTGTTATAACGAATTCCTTTTCAATGGAATTATGAAATGCTACGTGAGAGTCTACATAACTTTTATGTAATGATAAATCTATATACAATGGGCTTTACGTCTATAATTTAAACAATACGTAATATCATTTGGGAATTTGGGAGTGTTTTCGTATTTTGTATAGAGAGGTTACGTGACGCGATGAAATTTTAGATTTATATAGAGTACGGTAGATTTATAACCTAAATTTAAAATAAATAATTGAGTTACTTACATAATTTTGTAATAATTATTTTGATTGATTGGACAAATATTTTTACTTGCAATTTTATATTATTAGTAACATATCATTTTAGTAATTTAGTTTATGTTTTTTTTTTATTTAAGTAATTTTGTAGTTGGACTCTCTCACGCAAGATGAAATAATAATTTGAAATCAGTGTAATGATTAAGTGCCCTAAGGAACATATTACATATTAATTGAATAAAATACGAATAACATGCGTAATTATTTAGCGAAAAAATTAAATTATTGTTTAATTAAACTAACAAAACATGCTTTTGTGGCCTTATGAACTAAAAAATAAAGAAATTATTTTTAAATGTAAAGGTTTTTACCAACAGTGAAAGGATGTCTTACAACACGCTATAGCTTAATTTTTTAAATAAGCTTGAAATAAAAATATAGTGATTGACAAAAAATTAATCACAATGTAAAAAAAGGTGAGATGCTTGATATCGATTTTCTTAAATTGCACCCTATACTTTTTTACATTAAATTCAATCACTTTATCTTTTTTTAAGTTAATTTAAAAAAAATTATACCAAGGTATAAATATTCAATTTAGGTAAATTTGTAGTAAAACATTTAATTACTTATTTAATTTTATAAAATATATTAGTTCAAAAAATCATTTAACTTTATCATTACATATGCTATATTCTCTTGAGCTTCTCGTCAATCACATTATTTAAGAGAGAAGAAATAGAAATAAAGAGAGGTTGAACTATTTCAAATTATGTCCTTTTGCCGCATGTTTATCGGAATATTATAAAGTTTTTGACGGAAAAGGTATTATTATAGAATATGAAACTAAAACACGAAAAAAAATATTCAAATCAGTGAACTCTGGACTAATATGTGAATAGTTCACTTATTATAAAAATAAAATATTCAAGTAGGATTAAAATCTCCCACTAACAAGATTCGGTACATATATATGTAAAAACAAACATTTAATACACAAGCAATAATACCTGCCTAGTATTTCTATTAACTAGTACCGAGATTTAGCCACCACGACCCGGAATAATTTGAACTTTTATCAGTTTTTTAAGGGTCTTAGTATGATGCTCTAATATTCAGTAGTTGGAGCTAAAAATCTCCTCCGTTTATCATAGTAGTTCTCTCCATTAAGGAAACTTTTTGTAATATACAGTATACTGTAATATACAGTATATGCAGAATACTTAAATATTAATTTCAGGTAATTTTACTTCATAAGTATTAATTTCAGCCAATTTTATTTCATTAAGCTGATACTACACCGGATACTCTAAAGGAGTGTACACACGGTAAAAATATGAGAATAAAAGTTAAAGTAAATTTAATCTTTAGAGCTCCCTACACCTAAAAGAAAATTGGAAAATTAACAAGGTAAGTCACGTGTGAGCATACAGGGTATCAATTGAAAGAGACGTAAAAAATTAGAAAACTGTCCCTTTTCAGGATTTTATGCAAAGTAATTCTAGAAATACTGCTGAAAATATTCACAAAAATATGCCCCCTTCCCTATCTCGGAAACTGTTAAAGTCCAAATTATTATCAAAAAGTATCATTCGAAGTGTAATTTAAGTTATCGGAAAATTATAGTGATAAGCATAAATCTTACAATTTTCGGGAAGGTCATGATGTATTTACGCCTTCTAATTATATACTAGGCAATATATTTAGCATATAAATGCTAATTAATATATTTATATGATGAAAAATTGTCCAATAAAAATACTACATACACTTAAATATTTTATGTGCTCAAGAGTGTAAGAAACCCCCATAATGCAAGTATATCTCGTTCTTGTACCTTCGATTATGACAGACAAAAAGTTTTGAATGGTTCTAACGTGTACACATTTCGATTTCATGAAAAACATTATTTGGGTCCTGATTTGTTATATATATTTTTATAGGTATATCCGTGGTTAACTCGTTTGATTTTGCGGTTTGAAAAATTGTTTATATTTATTTGTCAATTAACCTTATATGGTTATATTCCAACAACAAATAGTACATATTCTGTAAACACTCTAAATTACTTTACCTATATACGTCAATAAAAATTATCGATTTCTTACTGAGTTGATTAAAAGCTCATAAAATCTAAAAAAATCGTTTGGTTTTAACAAAGCTTTTACGCTGGACATGTTTTAAATTATTTTTGTGGGTCGCTGAAATATGTCCAGATATGATATGAAATATGTCAAGTAGACTACGTATTATTTTTGTATTATCGATAAATGTAAATAATTGTTTGTCTCTTTGCTTAACGATTATTGTATTTACAGATATTTACCAAACGAACAAACGATATCTTTGTAGATAAAAGTCACTTTTTTCTATTCTTCATTTCGATTCGTTTTGTTTTACTAACATGATATCTATGTTGTTATCTTGAACTCAATATCCCAATTTTAAAAACCCTTCCTTCAATACATAAACCTTACAAACGAAGCCCTTTCCCAGTTCATACAACTACAGCTATTTCCAGAAATTATAAATCTAACCAACAATAAAAATAACTTAGTAAATATTAAAAAAATCTGAAAAGGCAATTCTTGAAAAAGATAAGTAAATATAAAATTTATTAAATCTGCGAAATTTTAAATAAAAAGGAAACAGCCAAATCAGGGAAGTGTCATCAATCTTTTTCCTCATTTTCAAATTGTATATCACTCTACGCTATGCTACGACTAACGCAAATTGAATTAGTAATATACGGACGCGTTACCATAATGAAATTAAGCTAAACACAACGACTATCCAAAATATTCCTAATATTTCAAGCCAATGTTTGCATAACCTCCCCAGCTGGCACTTTTGCAAGCATATTTCATAAACAAAATGTGTAAAATTGCCTAATAACGGATAATATTATCAACTAACTTTATAAAACATGTACGTTATAAATTTTATAATTCCATCTCTCGTTACTCGGGGACAAGGATACAGAAAATCGAATTAGAACCCCAATTAGGGGAAGCGGGGTGCCGTAGAGGCGATACAGGATCCCCCGCCCATGGAGCTTATTCGACGCGACGACTAAAACACCGGACGAACGTAACTTTATACCGAGCGTAAACAGAAACTCGCCGCCGAATAAATATTTATCAACGAATTTTATAAAGAATTGAAGTATCAATTTGAATTAATGTAAAAACGTATCGCTACTCTATGTTATATTGTCGGTGCGAGATACAGTTTTGAACCTATCATTTTACATGTCTTCGCAACGCCCTCACAAAAGGGGTGGAAAAATAGTGTCAAATTTTCCTTTTTAAATAGATCAAACAATCCTCTTCTTTAACAATCCTTAGCAACTGAAAAATCTCGCGTTTCAAAAGGAAAACAACAAAAGGAATTTTCCTTTCCACCAAAACAATTTGCGAAATGCAATCGTACTTAATCAAACGGGGGCGAGTCTTTGAGGTCGAGGACTTTAAAGTGGAAGGTGCTTTAGATCTGAATTGGGTACCTGAGTTTTACTGATGGAGTGCAGCAAAAGTACTTTGCAATAAATTTCCAAGTCTATATTTACGTAGGCAATCGAGTATAGCCTAGCTTATTTTAATTGTAATAAGCTGCCCGGTTCGTTCCAAAATTCATTAAATTAATTATTAAATATTACTGCGGTTTGCCGCAAGATAATCTGATCAAGGATAAGGTTATAAGGTTAACAATATCTCATCGTTGAGTTGTATATTTAACTTTAAATACTTTACACAATTAATTATATCAATATTTAAATTAGCTACTTATTCAATTATTCCAATTAATGTTACTACTTTGAGAAATGGTTTATCATTAATTATATCTCCTAAAAGTTAATGGTTTTCTCTTCTAATATTACTTATATCTTTATGTTTGTATATTTCGGACGACCATTAGCTTGTTATAGGCTTCGTTGCTGTTTAATTTATAATCAATTATATAACATTAGTTAAAACATATTATGTTTTTAATATATTCTATGATACTATAGTTCATATGTTAGTTTAATTGGGTACAATTAAGTCTTATGTAAGATTTTATATATTAATAAATTACATATGTAACGGAGTATCGCTAGATTCGGCTAAGGTATTTGAAACGGAAGCGATTCTCATATCAATATCCGTTTCCGAGTATGTATGAGACCGAAATTTATAGGCCATGTGTATTTTATTCATTTCACATATACATAATCAGTAGATATAATAATTTTGGATAAAAAACATTATTTATAATATATTTTTTGAAATTTAATGAAATAATTTGTCTATTTTGAAACAGAACTTGTTAAATATATGTATATTAATTTTTAGGATTTCGTACCTCAAAAGGAAAAAAGACATATCGTTTTACGAATAACTTTCTTGTCCGTCTGTTGGTCTGGCAAGACCGTTTTTCTCAGCAGTGCATGGAAGTATTCAGTTAAATAGAAAATGCTAAGACCTCCGGTCCCTTGGAGCTGTAAAAAATCAAGCTTCTAAGTCAACATAATCAAGAAGAACCCTAGAAATACGTACATTTATGCCGCATATTTTCACGCACACTCGCAAATAAATCAAAACTTACAGAGTAGTTTCCGTTGACCTAGAATTATGAAATTTGGTAAAAAACAAGGTCTTACAGCATAAGTTAAAGAAAAAACCAATAATCCGAAATTTTTTAATTTATGGTTAGATCACGTGGAAAAAAACTGTGAAAGAGATAGCAGGTAATATATTTTCGTTTTAAAAAATTAAAATTTTCTAAATAGGAATATTATGCACCATCAAGTGTTTGTAAATGCTTCTACTGCTACTTTGTGAAACTTTGTAGTACGAGTTCCACTCATGCTTGGTAGGTTTTTATTTTTCTTTTTTATACATATTATAAATACAAGGAATTTTTACCAATACTTGCAAAAAATTTCCTAAGATTATATTAAATAAAATATATTTTAATTGCTTTTATAAGACTACAATGATATTAAAATTAACTTTGATTGAAGTGATATCACTTTTTTATCATAAGTAACTAATATCAACTTTCTAGTATAATGTTTATTAATACCAAATATAATTAAAAATATGGTCCTCCATATAGGTATATTATAGTAAACAACTCAAAAATTATATTATCTAAAGTATTTGCAGAAAATCGCTTGACAAATCTACCCGTTTTCATAGTTTTGTGCTCAGAAAACAAGGAACATATTTTGTTGCATATTTTTAAATATGTCTTCAAATGTATACGATCTACAATCATGAGATACCTTGATCTTTTTAGAACTAGCCCTTTCAAACAATATTCTCATTGTACACGGAATTCAATAAATGGAGTACTTAACTTACTTCACTCGTTCCTTTCGTTCTAAAATGTCTCTAAAAATCTTTTTTGGTGTTAGCTGTTGAGATAAGTGCGAATCTGCAGGCTTTATTACTATGTCGTATTTTAGTTTTCTACTTCAATATTCAACATTCAAATATAACTATACGAAAATTTTAGAGGGAGCAAAATCATACTCATTTTTTTCATGTCGCTTTTCATATGGGCATAAAATGAAAAACGGACACAGGAAATTCAAAAACTATTACTTTTTAGAATTTTATGTAAGGTATCCCTAGAGATATTTCTGAAAATATCTACAAAAATATGCCTCTTACCATTTCGGAAATTGTTAAGATTCAACTTCTGATAAAAAACATCACTCGAAATATAACCTAAAATTTACGTGAAAATTATAGTGAAATTACTATAATTTAAAGTTTGAAATAAACCTTATAGTTTTTGGGAAATTAGCGATATTATTACGTTCCTATACTAGGCTATAAATTTAGTATACTAAGCAATATATTTATATGACGAAAAACGCAAATGACAAGGATTCCGTTTTTCCTTTAATTTTTAGTTAAAATGAAATTACTTTCAATTTCTATGATTGAAAATGTAATGCGATGATAGAAAATTAATTGCACTTTTATATACTAATGTTAAGAATGACTAATGTCAAGATGACTAATGTTAAGATTGCCCTATTTCGATGGTGACAGCAACTTAAATAGAAACTTCGAAATCACCTACAACTCTATTTAAGATACAATAATTTTACCTATGATTTCAAATGGAGGTATAATTATAGGCTACTCGTGAATACGTTTTAATATTTTATTTCAACTCTGTATATTTGAAATAAGAAACGAACCACACGCGCTTATTTGGGAATTAAATTTTGATAAAAAGTACAATACCCTCATGTGACTCAATGGATATATTACACAATACTGCCTTTTTCTTTGATATAATATTAGACAAATTGAATGTTCAATTTTTTTGTTTTTTTCCACATCAGATATAAAATTCGAATCGTTAAAATATTTTTTTTTGACGCTTTAGATCTACGATGATAACGGTGCCACGGTCTACGATGTCTCGTTTAGTTTACAAAAAAAAGTAGCTTCAGTATATTTTAATGAAAATTTTAAAAATATAATTGTACCAGAAACAAAGTGGTGTATTTATTAATAACATTTTTTTTCGTAATCGTTGACATGGAAGTTTTTGGGGTGACATAGAATAAAACGAGTGTATAGAAAAGTTAAAGCCTGGCAGACGAAGAAATCTTGATTTAATTTTTGGGCGAAAATATGTTTGTATTTATTTTTTACATTTCCCTCCGTCTATGCGGGAAAACCGCTACGTAAAAATAAAACGAAGCAAACACACGAGCATGTTTACAAAACGAGACAAGCAGAAACCTAGAAAATGTATAAAAATATTTTCTTCCTAAAATATACTCTTGTACGTATGTACATATTGCCCGATTATTATACCGACATGTGACTAATGTAAAATTCGCCATGTTGTAATATAAATTTAAGGTTAGCTCCGTTAGTAATGTATCAAAAAAAGGAATTCTCTTTTCATGCTCTGCGTATGTATGTTTATGTGCTTATATTTATATGTTTAGGCATGTATATCCACACTAATATTAAAAATACGAAAGCTAATTGGTCCACTTATCTATGCATTTATTACATATTAAGGGCTAAACCACCAAAACAGATTTTAATAAAATTAGGCAGAGTAATAACTCTACATTTGGAAAGTGACACAAAAGACGTCGTAAATTCAAATGCTCCAAGTAAAATACCAAAATGTACAACTGATGGCAAATATGCACCTAATTAATGAATATTTTGTATGAAATATCAACGAAAATTTTAAAATCAAGTAAAATAGCGGTAGGGACAAAAGTTTATCAAGGTAAATAACAGTTTTTTATATGTATTTAAAAATTGTTATATCTACTTTTTGTATTTAAGCTATATTACAATTTGATATAAAGAAACTACTTAAAACTTGTTGGTTATTTTGATTTCAATCTTTTTCAGCTAACATATGATCTAAAGAGAACTTAAATATAAGTAACGCTACCTATTAAACAGTAACTCAAAACGACTAATACTAAAGTATTTTTTTTTAAATTACTAATGCTGAATTAATTAATTCTTTTTATAAAACTATGTGGACGCTGGATTGGTTTTAAAATATTACTCCACATAATATTATTGAACTGGATAACTAGATGAATTAAAACTTAAATAGCTTTTGCGTAACCATTTTCTTAACTATTATCGTAGCTAAATTTAAAATTAATTTTAAAAAACATTTTGAAGTTATGATTGCGGTATCATTATTTTATTAAAATAATGACCTACTCATCAATCAACATTGTAATGTGTCTAATTATTTAAATGTTTATTGAACATACTTTTTTCTAGACCAATACCAGGTGTCCCTTTATCTGTTGGTGACACTAGATTTAAATTAGAGAAAGGATTTTAAACACCAAACAATTGGGGGAATCTAATATAATTTTTATAACATTTAAGTTTCGTTATGAAATTTACGCTGATATATATGCATATGAAATAAAAGGTCTAGATATATATGCATTTGTATGCTTTATCACTACGCCTAATTTGAAAACTTTGTGTACGAAATTTTCAAAACCAGCAATCGGCATTCCATTTTGAATTTTTGAAAAGTGAAACTACTAAAATTTTGTTTAATTACTCCTCTGATGCGCACAAATTGCGTTTTTGTACACTCTCTTAACTCAATGATACACCCGTTTAGTTTATTCCAATACTCTGAGAATTATGTTGAGAAATATGTTTATAGTCACTAGTAAAAATATGCTGATGTATTTAAAATGTTAAGGAAACTTTGAAACCACTCCGATCTTAAACTAAGATTTTTTACAGTCAGAAACCCTTAATTTTACAATTGAATGTCAAATAGAGATATTATTCTATTTAATAAAATCTATCAAATTTATCTTTAACTGGCGTGACCCGTGCGAAGTCTTCGCATTATTTATTCTATTTTACTAAAATTGACATATAGAGGCGCAAGTATCAAAAGCATTGAGCTAAAGCGCCACTTTATTTATACGTGAGTGGATTTGAAATTAAACAAAAATTTTACCGACCGTCAATCATATTGACGTTGAGCCGTTAGTTGGCATTGCTGTTTTGTGTATATAATTTTAATAATTAATTAATTTGCAAAAACAATAGCAATAATAAATTGTTTAGTTGTGGATGCCGGTAGAGCAAGCAATTATCTATAAAATGATATATAATTTATGTGGATTAGTTGTGAGGTTTTTTCTAAAAAGGGAGTGTAACATCTTTACCTTAGCGTATTAATATATATGATGATGATGATATACTTTAGATATCCTCTAAAAATATATTTTGGAGATAATAATCTACTTAATAAAGTCTAACATATATTAGATATCTTTTACAAGTATGTTTTATAATCCTCTGTATTAATCTAAAAAATACGTTATATTTAATTTCAGTAAGGTAATTTTTCAAAATATGCGCAACGCAATGTACCTGTATAATTACTAACAGAAAGGTCGCGTGAGCGCGGATCGCATGCTCATGCGGTTGGGGAGCGATATGCCACAGACCGAATTAAATGTTGAAGAAACATAGTTTTTGCACTTTATATATCTTACCTTCGTGTTTTAAGTTTATCGCCGTATTGTGATGCAAGAATTGTGGTTTTCTTTTGTATAATGCAGGTAATGAAAGAAAAAATATACTTTTTACTATTATTCTTGGATTTTGATCACAAGCCTTAGATATATTCATTGTTACGTGAATCTAGTTACTTGTATATTTAAATTTAAAAAAATGATGGAAGAAAGATGCAATTTTCTTCTAAACAAATTAACAGGTAGAAAGTATTCAACTGAATTAGTTGAATTCTGTCCCAATAATATTTTGTCGCACCACCAAATGAATTCGTTTCATTTTTATATTATACTGAAATAACTTTTTTACAATTCTAATGATTTTTAATAATAATCATGTTAACAAACTAAGAGAAAAAATTACCTATTGAGTACGAGTAAAACACACACTACAAGTTTCATACATACTTATTGTTAGAAGAAATGTTATCCTTATAAGGGTACAACATTTCAAAACTCTTTAATGTATTGCGAATTTATTCCATTATGTATCTTTTACTGATGCGAAATTAAAAACATGATTGTCTATATCTCTTTCGTTTATTAATTCCAGCTGATCAAAATAATACGCACTACTTGTTTAATATCATGACTTAAATTTTTGATTCGGACTTGTGACCTATTTTTTGCTCTTTTTTGCGCATCTTTATTAATAAAAGTCGTACCGGTCTTGAAATGCCTTGCCAGAAGAGTTAAACAGCTGCTTCCATGATGATTTTAACCTTATGGGACATCGATTTGCGAATTTTGAACGATTTTGAATGATTTTAAGCGGATGGGACATCGACTGCGACACCTATTGCTCTATAGTTTTCCTACAACAACCAGTTTTTTTTTATTATCTAGTCGTTTACGAGATTTATGGCTCAAAGAGTTGAGAACTCATTGAGAGCAGATGGTTTATAATTGTGTCTTGATTTGGAATTAGTCGAGTATGGGTTTATTTACTATTTTTTTGGCATTTCGCGATATACGTAGTATTCTCCTCCAGCATCACATCGTAAAACATCGATCTTCTTCCTGTACACTTGTCTCTGTACTTTTTCTATATAAATCCAAGTCCAAGACTTGGATTTATATAGAAAAATGGAAAAAATAACGTTCACATCTGTCTCTTTTTAGTAACGTTTAAAATCTTTCTAACCGGCCATATTATATTAAGCTTACTCAGAGCAACCTTGTTCATATTAGTACGTTTCCTGATGTCACCTAGATACGGGATATATGAATTCTCTCATAAAATTAGGAGAAAAGGGTACTTACACGATACTTTGAAGACTTGCATCTCAAGAAGAAGGTGTCATATTACCTACATATTTTTGCTTGCGTTTTAAAAGAGCTCTTGAACGACACCTTTCACGAATGGAGTCTCTAAAATAAAATTGTCTCCAAGTAGGTTTAAAAAATATTTCATGAACGTTTTTGTTTTCTTGTTTGTGATAATATAATTGAACTACTGCTTTTTTAACCACAATACATCTCTAAGGGAAAGAATTATGGTGTTGTGACATGCTGATTAACATATGGCTATTTCAAAATAATAAGGGAACCGTCTTGGTTACTAGGGTAGCCTGCACCCCGAATAAACCTACGGAACCCCAAACATACTTAATTCTGACACCATGTACGTTCCACGTTTAAAGCAATTGTAACTATCATTATCTTTAAAGGACTTAGAAAAATTATTTCGACTGTTTCGAGAACTAAAGTCCTAAAGAATCCGGTGTAAAGTAATTTATTGATTCATTTAAATAAAGTTGTGGTTCCTAATTTCATCTGCAGATATGTACCTACTATCGTCTGGTGAATTGCTATACCAATTAGGGTCAACCTTTTTTGATATGTACGAGTAAAATACTTTCCTCTCGCAATTCGTAGTTATCCGTTGTTTTATTTTTGTGGGTAGACGAGTAATTGTTTAGCGAATTATTTCAGTTGGGTTAAAAGTTTATTTATCTAAGGGTTTTTAAATTTAATGTTACATAAGTTAGTTTTATAACATTTTCGTTCCTGAATATTATATGTATTTCATGTATTTGCATGTCCTTCGTTAACACAATTTGTATTATTTAAGAGTTTTTTACAATTTTCTTCAATATAAGGGAAATTTACTTTTATTTTCAATGAATACCGAAATTATTCGAAACGAGGATGGATGAATTTTAAATTAACACAAGCTTTATTCAGAACTTTGAATAGGGACTACATCAATATTATCGCACATAAGTGAGATGAACAGATTCAGTTGAATCGTATAGACAACATTGTAAAATTTAAAAAAAAATACATGCAAGCAGAAATAGCACTACTATTTATTTTTCTATTTATGTAATGTACTCGGAAAACATTTATATAAAAAAGTTTAAAAATTAAAGGTTGCGTGTTATTTCTGTTATGCAATTTGAAATAAAAAAAAAAAATCATTTGATTTTTATTTTTTTCCATCCGGTAAATATATTGATTAATATATATTTTTAAACAAGAAAAATAAAAAATATGATTTATTGAAATTAATTTTAGTTGTTATGATTTAATTAAATCGATGTCTTCAGGTCTTCTCATTTCTTTTAAAAAACACAGTTTTAATTTTTATATAACTTATAACGTTAAGCTTAAATTATTTAAAACAAAATATTTTTAGTATACGTTAGTTAATTCTTATTAAAATCTTTGCACGTATTAGAAAATAATTTTTCGCTAAATTATTATAATCGCTTTTGGTTTAGAATTGCTATGATAGATAATTCTTGGTTTTAGAAGTTCATGCATTTGTAGTTTAATATCTAGAAGGCATTGATAGAAAGATAGATGGAAAACCAAGCGAGAGAAATATAATTTTTTTCCGTAGAATTTTCTTTTTGTGTTCCGTTCGCTCTTAGCAATATCAAAATAGTCATAGTTCTTTATTCTTTTATAAAAGAAGGAGAAAAATTTTAAAAAATATTATAGAAATTATTTCAGTTGCCACCTGAGATAAATTTAAGTACGTCATACAATTTCCTTTTGGGGCCACAAACTAGCGAGGTAATAACCATCCTAAATTTCTTATAAACCCAACTGAAATCACCTTATTAATACTAAATATATCATCACACCTATTCTAACCGGCAAATGACTGCCAGAAAATATCCCTGCAGCTCGAGTGCCCTGTAAACTTTTTAAATAAACGACCCCAGTCTCCATTACACTCATAAACACATCACCCCTTCTTCCATTCATGATACCTCACACGGCCAATTATCTCGAACGCAACCGAACACCTGCACCGGAGTGAATACGTCCCAGCACACGATACCCATCAGCGCAGTACACACGACCGTCATTACATTAAACAAAATAAACGTCCGCGTAAGGCTTAATGTATCTATTATAATTACGAAGATTAAAGAGGATTTACGAGGGCCAATTTGTATGGGATCCAGGCGCATAAATAAAGTTTATCCGTAGCTGATCTCAGCACTATCAACGGCCGATAGCGCCGGTATAAATTGCTTCATGCCGCCCGTTTCCACGGCTGCTTTTAAAAGCACATACTTTATGATGGTATAAGTCTATGCTCGGCCTTTTTAAATTACAACGCCCTGTGAGTAGCTCACTAAGTAGGTTTAAGAGGAAGCATTATGGGGGCTTTAATTGTGGGTTGTAGATATTGTGTTGATAAATTTGTTTATTCAAATCGTAACTAGGTTTCGACGGTGGCTTTGATTGTATACAGGTTACGTGTTAAATAATACGCTTTTTTCTCAAATCTTAGTGGGAATTTAATGTCGTGATTAAAAAGTATGGACAGGATACATAAGTGAAGTCCTACTTATAAATACATTAGATAATTTGTATAATTTAAGCACAGTTTTCAAATATTTTGCACATTCTATACTCCTATTCGATTTTGAATATTTCTATAGTCACTTTGTTTATAAATACAATACTACCTTCTCCGATTACGGCTTCACTGCAAATTCTATCAAACTCTAGGAGAAATTTGACTTTGAAATAAAGCATCTATTTAATATATGTGTATATATATATATACATATATATATATATATATATATATATATATATATATATATATATATATATAGTTATATATACGTCTATCCGCAAAATGGAATCACATCCTATAGGGATTCCCAGTGCTGTAAGGGTTATGTCAAAAACTGATTTGTTTTTGAACTTTGTTCTAATTGTTAGATTGTCAGTACGTAGTAGTAATGCAATTCAGTTCTGATTAGTATTTAAAAATGTGGTTAGAGTGGCTAAGTTAAGTTTATAGGATCTCCATAAATGATACTCTTACTATTAGGAGGCTTGTTCCACTTCCATAGCTTAACTTTTTGACCGAACATTATATTATATGTTAAGCAAGTTGCTGTTTCAAGGCGATAAACGTAGAACATATGTTGTTTATAAAATAATAATTTCGGGCCACCAAAGTCATGTGTAAAGGCTAGTTATTAATTTCAAAGAGTTTAGAAAAATACTAAAAGATATGTATTATTCCATGTTACATGCACACTTTGCAGTTCCGTTGGATCAAAGTCAAATTACACTTATAATCCTAGTATATAAATACATACACACACAATTATATTATAGGTATAAACATATAAACAAAATATACATATAAACAATACATATAATGTTGGTGGTTTCTTGATACGGTATATCAATAGCTTACGGGCACACGGAATATTTAGTGATAGTTCCTATTTTAATTAAGTCCATACCTAGCAATGATGAACATATCTCTCTCTGCCGTTGCTGTTATGAACATTTTTATTTCTACAGTTACAAAAATAGCATAATTATAAATATATAACAAGTAAATATGATTAATTTACATATTAGTTAACAACATTTAAATCACGTTTTCAATCAACAATTTGCTGAATGACTTCTATATACAATTCAAATTCTTTCACGCGTCTACAATGTATACTAGTACTTGATCTAAAAAGGTTTGCCAATTTCTCCGAACCGAACTCTTTTTTATTTTTCAGTGCCGGCATTCGTCTTCAAGTCTGTTTAACCAGTCGAGCCTAACGCAGCATTCGTGTTTCAATTTAAGTTTCCTGACATATGATCGCATTAAAGTTTACAGAATACGACGAGATGGCGAGGCGCGCTGGGCGAGGTACAGCTCGGCCAAATAAATCGATAAAGTTTTACCCGTTAAATTTATAACTTAGTGAAGTGAGTGTCTTTTTTGTGCTCGGAGACATCTGGCATCAATTTGCTTAATGTAGCATTGAAATGGATTTTTCCTTTGAGGGGCGAATTATTAATTATAGATTACGAGATTTGTATCGTAGCAATATTTTATGTGTATATATTGAATTATAGAGTTCAGCGAATAAAAATCTTATTTTTTAATCAAATAATGTAAATTAAAATGTATGTACTATAATGGTATATTTATAGTACATGAGACACTTATTATATATATTAGATTCAAATTATAACAACATAAATGACTTTAAAAATACATTAAAAACAAGAAGGAATACATCATTTTGTATAAGTAGGAAATATTTTTAAGTGATCTCTAAATTCAAAATCTTCTGATTACTAACAGGAACCAATGTTAATTTAGTCATAGCTTTAATTTAAGGGCTGAAAATTTATGAGTTTTTATTGAAACATGTACCCACTTCGATAGCAAATGAAATCAGGAATTTACAATTTTCCTTTTTCCAACCATGTATGCCCTTATAAAGTCTAGTATTGGAGTATAAAAATTTGGTTTTTAGAGTTTTATATTTACACCATCAGAAAAACTTCGGAGTCCTGTTTGTTATCTAAATAAAAAATCATCAATCACACAGTGATTACACACTAATTTGTCTTTTAAAGTACAATGAGTGTATCTACAGAGTTATTATTAGTTAATATATATTGTTCATGAGCTAACATTACAGAATCATGCACGTACGCACAAAGAAAAAACATATATGTATATACATACATACACACATATATATATATATATATATATATATATATATATATATATAATTATATAATTATATGCATATATAAGTAAGTATGACAAGTAGATTTAATAAAGGTCAGTTCTTTTTCAAAGACTGTTATTAGCGAAATATTTATAGAGAATTAATGCTGAATTTGAGGGAGTTATATTTTAACGCTTAATTGTTGGCTAATGGTATGTAAAGTGAGATTTTGTATTTCGATGTAATGTCGAAGTTAAAAATGTTTTTCTTGTCATAATTTGCATTCTTCCTTTCTTTACCACGGCTCATTCCATATATGTTCTATCCTACCATGGTTACAACCATAAAAACGTAAATAATGTTGTCACTGAACAAACGTGGATAGTTATAGGAGACAACAAAAATACCTTAGATTGTTACTGAAAAAGAAATAAGCTTTAAAGGAAATCAAATCAATGAAGCTTTCGAGCTTTTACAATAATTTTTGACACAGCTAATTATGATATAAATATGGATTCAAATATAATAAATGATTGAAAAAGAGTAACATAGCGATGCTACCTTATAATACAACGCTTTTTAGGTTACAATAGGTTAGTTATGTAGATAAACAAGTATTTTATTGTGTTTATTATAAAACACATATAGTTTTTAAGTTCATATCTATCAGTTAATAACATATCCCTATCAGTATCATAGTTCTATCAGTTAATAACTCGATAAAATTATTAATACAGAAATATAAATCGGTTCATGAAAACATTTTGATTTAAATTGTTTTCTGAAATTCAAATCTATATTAATTGTATTGTCTAATATTTTCAATATAGCGTAAAACGCATTTTCAATTAAATGTTATAGAAATATTTTTCAGTAGCGATTTTAATTAAATACATCGCTACTTCGACAATTACTTCGCTTCGTAAGGCTGAAAGAAATTATCGCGTAAACTTTTATTATTAAAAATTCTTGACAAGCAGATTGTTAACACTCCGCTTCCTTGCGATACATACAAGTATTTCGCACGAAAATCTGCTTCCGCCTGTGTAAGGGTCGTTTTGAGACATATTTTATTTTTTAATTAAGAATCTGCTCATAACTTAAAAAAAAAAAATGATTTAAATTCCAAAGTTTGCGCTATCATTTCTAGCATTAGCAATTCGGAGATGGGCAAAGTTGAACGTCTAGTTTCTCGGCGGAATGCGAAAGTTCCGCATTTCCAATATACTTTGCCAGGAGCAGGCAGTCCGGTATGTGTATTGTTGAATTCAATCCGTCGCTTGGGTGATTTATAATCGCTGGCTTGCGATTTATAGCGAATCCTGACGATGGCTATGATTAAAATTGCCTATTGTTATTTATGAGGTATATAATGGAGTACAGTTTATTGAAAAGGCGAATGAAGTTGGTAGTGTCTCTTTTGAGAAATCCTTTATTTCAACGTGGCAATCGAAAAAAAAGGTTCGAAAATTGTAACTTATACGCTTTTTCTGAAACATATAATTTTTCTCCTCAAACGGCTTAATTGTTATTTGATAAAAGTTGCAAATTGTAACATTTAGTTTTATTTTTAAAGTGAATATTTAAATGAGTTCTATTAAAAGAAGGACTACCTAAGCTTTACTATCTTAACACGTTTTAGTATAGTTTTATGGTTTTCAATGCCGTTATGGATGTTAACCTCACACTTCATAACTACACTTATATTTGTAAAGTACTCAAGGATTACGTCATAATGTACATGATATTCACGTAACTTAATCAGCAATGACTGCGTAAAGACTTTGTTTAAATAAGGTAATAGCGAGTATGTGAGCGCAAGTACATGATTTAAAGGGGTAAATATTACAAGTAATTATATTATCCTTATATTTTCTGTTTACGTCACAGAATTATAAAAATTATGTTTTTCTAATAATTTTTGCAAGGTTATTGCGACTTTTTTTATTGCTTACTCACACTTATAGCGGGTAATATCTAAAACACGGAAGCAACTAGCTTTCATGTTCAACTACATCTAATTTTGGCAGCCTTTCTAGATAACAAATTAGCCGTGGTTGCAATCTCTCTGCCTTACTCTGTTTTCTTAAATATAGAAATAGGTATGAAACATTTATAAAATAGAAAAGACTTGTTTTTGTTAGAAATGGACTGAGTTATTTTTTAAAATCAAACTGTTCATATATTGTTATCATTTCTTGATTTTAATGAAACATTTTATTTCAAAAGTTAGGGGAACAATTTTAAATTTAGGCTACATTTTTATTCCTATTCATTAACGGAACGTTGCTTAATATAATGGCTATATAAAGAATTAAATACGTAGGGTTAATTAATAAATATTAATTTTATTGGACTTAGCACAATACCGCAAAACGTGTTTCCCAGTCGCGGTTGCATTTGCATGTACATAGGATAAATTTGCGTGATATATCCATAAATGTTGTTTGATATATTCTCTCTATATATATGTATAATACTTATTAACATAATTATTGTATTTATAGATTAATAAATATAACACAACGATATTATTTGAACTCTCTTCAGACAGTTCCAGAACAGGGTTCAATAATTAGTAGCGGCTAGAATATTGTCGTATCATTTCAGTTATTAACTAAAAATTGGTAAGCTTAGGGTCCAAAAACTAATAATGGTATTTCAATACATAATCTACTTGTAAAGAAATACTGTTATAATTTTCTGGATCTATAGTTTAGCAATTTTCAATAAATCACTGCAAATATATAGAGTCTGCAAACAAGAAAAACATCAGATCCACGCTTATATGAGAAGTAGTTATGGTTCCCTAATCTGTACTAGTTGTGATTTATGTAAAAGGGGGAAGAACTTTGTTGTAATTCCCAGGACTTAAGAAAAGACATGGAGAAAGAGGCAACTATTAAAAATTGTTATACCTTTATTAAATTGTTTTTTATATTTAAATTGATTTATTATATATTGAATCGAAGATGATTTATTCAGTAATACTAATTTGTAACTCAAATTTTTACCCGTTTATTGAATACTAGCTTTAAAAAAATATACTTAGAACGGACTTTGGGGTCCAAGTTTATTTATATCAAACATATTTTCTTACCCCCACATTTTTTCTTATTTTGCGGTGGAGTTTTTCCCCAGTAATAATACTTCCATCTGAATAGTACCTTTTGTCGGAATAAAAATAAATTATATCTAAGGTTGCATAACATTTGTATTTCAAGAGAATCTTTGATGGGGTTAAAAGTGTTTTTTATTTCAGCTTGAACTTCAAGTTGTACCTCCCACAGTGTCAACAATTTCTGATCACAAGTTTTAAGAATTACTCATAATTAAATGAAACTACGTGATGTAGTATTATTTCTACTTTCTTTAATTTCTTTACCACGACCTAAGTTTCGTTGTAGTACAACATTTTCAGGTGGGATATTAGCAAAGATCTTTGCTAATATCCCACCTGAAGATGTTGTAATACAATGAAACCTAAGTCGTGGTAAAGAAATTAAAGAAAGTAGAAATAATACGACATCACGTAGTTTCATTTAATTGCGAATAATGAATTTCTACAAAATTAACGCCAAATATATTCGATATTTAATTTTAATTATGAAAGATTATTTTAGCGAAAGTTTAATTAAAAGCAGTCCAGTAGTTTTTACGTGATACTTGAATAAATGGATAGACCAACAAACACAAAAAAATATCCTAATATAAAAGACTAAGTTCAGGGAAACCTGAATATCATTTTAAACTAGTTTCACAAAAAAAAAAATATGTACAAATACGCTCTTTTCACGGTTTTATAATAATACAGCTAAAGCCTCTTATAAGTTTAATCAAAGTCACCTCTTATAATTTTAAATGCAATAAAATGTTTTAATTCCACTACATTCACTAAAAAATGGTCGCAACATTTCTTACTAAACTTTGTTCAGTTACTAATCACAAGATAAATGATAATAACCTCTATTCTAAATAATTTACAAAATTAAAAGGTCCACTAATTGAAGCCTAGAAACTATTTCAACTAAAAACGTTTGGAAGAAAATTTAAAATTCTTTTAGGATAACTATGAAGTTGGTTTAGTCAATATACATGTCTTTAATAACGAAAAATTATGTCAGCGGTTGTAGATTAGTAATCATAATTGATAATTAAACATGATTCAAATACAAAATATTTTTAATGTATTACACAATCAATTTAATTTCATTAAATAAATTTCCACCTCAATGACGTCAAAAGTTTATAAAACGTTTCATTTTCTTTCATCAGTTCGAAATTCCGTGCCCAAAGTATTTTCACTGAAACGAATGGTAAAATACTTTTAATAATTACTCGTTCCAAAGAGTCTAAAAATTTACATAAACTTTAATTTTTATCGTTCCTCAGTTATATTCATGACGTAACAGGATAATGTTGGTTGACGTCATAATCTTACGTAATTCAGGCCAATGAAACGGAATTTTCCTCGTTTTCCGCTGGCAAGATCGAAATGATCAATGCGGAGTTGAGAGAGCTGTCATTTGTCAAACACATGAGATGAGATCTACCACATATGACGTCACTATTGCAGGAAAGTTATGCCCGCCATCGAATGAGATAATATTGAGTCGGTATATTCATTGAGCTGAAATGTGATGTACGTCGTGTTCGCAATGCCCTAATTTTTTTCTCATATACGATTGTGTTTATTGGACGTTCCTCATTTTTCGAGCTCCGAAGACGGGAAAATTATATATGGAAATAGAAAACGTCAAGTGGTAATTTGTTTATAAAACTGAAATTGTTTTTATATGTGGCTTTGTATCTGTATGAAATGTTTATTATGAGTATATTTGAATTTGTGACGTAGGCAGACGTAGAGCAAAAGCCATCGATACTTCGTGAAATATGGACGAAGTATCGATGGCTTTTGCTCTACGTCTTTTGGTCTTTTGGTCTACGTAAATATGAACCTAGTGAGAATATATGCAGTGAAGTAGTTTTTTTTTCGTTTTATTGTATATAATATTAATTCTGTTACTATAAGTGAAAGTTACATTTTTGACGCAATTGTTTTAATATATCTTTTTGAAGAAATATGTTAATATATCTATTTAAAATATTTATGCTGAGCTTGTTTACAGGTTGTGACGTATTTATAGGCAGACGTAGAAAAAAGGCGGTCAACACGTCATGAAATATTCATAATTATTCTAGTGAAGATATATGCAGTAAAGTAGTTCTTTTCTTTTTTTATAATGGATATAATATTTATTCATGTACTGTTAGTGAAAATTATATTTGTCTCTCGTTTTTTCCTATAATTGTTATTAATATATATATATATATATATATATATATATATATATTTATATATTAACATTAATATATGTATATAAAATATTTATGGTGGGCGTATTTAAATATGTGAAGTAGACTTGATTAGTGTAATAAACCTTGAAAAGGCATATCTAGTTATGTAGTTATTTTTTTTGCAATGTGTACTTTATTCATAGATCTACAATACAAGAGATACACAATTTTTGACTATGTACATAATACATGATTATAAATCAAGGTTAGAATTGTCGCTCGTTTGTTTTAATATTTTTTTAATAATTTGTTTGTTCTTTAAGTATGTCATATTCAGTGTCAAGAAACCAAGAGCGCTTCCTTATTTTCTAAAATAACAACAATTTTTGATGAAGTAAATAAGTGACTAAAATATATACGGAAAGCGATCAAACCAATCTACACTGCAGATTTATTTCTATAAGGATGAAACCTTTTAAGTACGAGTTAAACTCTTACTACGACGGTTGCGTATACACTTAGGCACATATGAACCTATAAGTTTATGTAATATTTCGGTTAAACTATTTACAAATATTAATATTATTTTTGATCATATAATATATTGTCTAGTGTTAACTTTGTAAACGTAAAATCGTAAATACCTTAAAGCTTAGAAAAAATTATATTTATTTTTAATAGGATTTAAAGCACTGGAATAATTTATTTATATACTATCGACCAGAACCTGAAGAGTAGCGCTGTTTTTTGAATCTAGTATTTGTTGAAAATAGGTAGATATTTTTGGAAAATTATAACAACATTTCTAGTACCATTTATAATGTCTTAGAATTCATTTACCTTTCTCTTAAAACGAATATTTAAGATAACAGATATAAACAATACCCTTTTTCGTTTGTTCATTTGTCTTTCTCAGTTTATAAATATTTTCGAGTATTAATTACTATATATATATATATATATATATATATATATATATATGTATATATATATGTATATATATATATATATATATATATATTTATATGTATATACACGTATGTTTAAGTTTCTAGTTCGAGGTTTTCAAGTTTCTTGGTCAAGCGATTTTCCAGAAAAATGGTTGTGAAAGATGAACAGATGCACGGATACATGGGTAATCTTATAAAGGTTCCGTTTTTTCAGATATGACGCATGAAACGCTTAAGATATATAGAGCAAAATATTATGAATAATTCAGTCTTAACGCTACGGTGAAAATCAATAAATTTCAGAAGTTGTTCAGAATTTTGTTTGGGGCAGATTCATTTAAACGATTGCAAAGTTGCAATAATTTAAATTGTTCATTAACGAATTTAATGGACCTGATACTTGACACAGATTTTGGGTGTTGTTTGGAATTATATTCATGGCGTTTCTTATTTTTATGGGTACTGATATTAATAGAAAAGTCGTTGAATATATTTCGAACAATAATTGTGAGGTCGATTATTACGCAGAACTACAAATATGCTAGGAAAATAAATATGAACAAAACCCAAACTTCAAAATTAAAAACAATCTTGAGGTAGCTTAGTTGAACACTACACGTATCCCTAATTTGTAGCGATATGCAAAAGATGGACATAACTATGAACGTCTTGTATTGTTTTCTATTTCATTTTTACATAAAAATAGAGTTGTCATAAATTCCAGTTATAAATTTATATAACAGATTTGTTAATTTTCTTCATAATCAGGGACCAATTATAGGTGCAAAAACATTCGGATTTTATTTCGATTTATAAAATAGCTTACAAAAAAACGTGCATATAAATGGAAGAATAAGACAAGATTATCTGCAACTAAATATTTTATTACAACATTAATAACACTTCATTTCGTATTACAATGTTAATAACACATGTTTCGTTCCTATGTCCGCATTGGGGATGCAGACAACTACAATAATCCATAAACGTTTCATAAATGTTTCATATACTTTAAATAGTGTTTCCGTTAGCAACATGGTAAGCAAATTTTAGTTAAAGCGTAATTGAATGCAGCTCAAAAATGCAATGAAAAAATAAATGCAATGGCCATCTAAAAGATGGTATTTTGAATAAAAAAATAATTTATCCCTCATTAGACACAAATATCTGTGTAAAGTTTTAAGTACTCCAAAACCAAAATAAACATTCCACACCTTTATTATAACCAGCGTTCAGTAGACAGGACGAGAAATAACTTTGTTAAGAGTAAAACTAAATATAACTCAAATAAAAATGTGAAAACACCCACTATTAAAAACTGAACTTCAATCCAACAGCATACTGATGGAAAAAATGGTTTATGTTTCAGTAGAGACAAAAATGCATGATGAAAATAGTAAAGTTCCATAATTAATTTAACATTCTGCGTTTTTTTTAATAATTAGCGTTCACGTCAAAAGGAATCGAAGTAAATCATAATAAAAGAGAAACTGAATGCAACTCAAATCAATTATTTATTATCATCACAGTTAAAGTTTGAAACCGTATTCTGAAATATTGAAATGGTTTATCTTCCATTAAGGACATTGATGTTGATGGAAAATAATAAATATTCCGTAATTAACACAAACGTTCTGCGTCCTTTTAATAACCAGCGTTCACATGGATAGGAGTATAAGTAAATCGCAATAAAAGATGTAAAATTAATAGATGTTTTCTATCAAAGATTAAAAGAGCTTTCATTAGGGACATGGATATTTAAGGAAAATCATTATTGTTCCACGATTAACATAAACTTTCCGCAACCATTTTACAATTACCATCCACGTTTTACTTTTACGATTTGCTTATACTCATGATAAGCAAATCATAAAAGCAAAACTGAATGTAGCTTAATGAACAGATGTAAGAGTATCATTGTTAAAAATTTAAACATTATTTGTTATTAATAAAATGGTTTATTTTATTTAATTAAGATGATGTTATTAATACTTAAATAAAAAAAGTCTTAAACAACAAATTGTTTCTTAATATTTAAAGAAATGCAGATTACTACGTAAAACTGTCCAAGTATTTATTCTCAGAAATCATTCATTCCAAAAGAAAATCTTAAGCAACAAATTGTGGTCTCTCGTATGAAAGTTGTAACTAACACATATGTTTACAAGTTTGGTTCATTTATAATGATTATTCGGCGCATGAATATAGTTTCAAAATTAAGATTAATTAATCTGTCAAATAAGTTTAAAATTAACTGTCTAGACTTAAATTAACTAGTTATAAGTTGTGTGAAACAAACTGCCGCCTTGAATGAATAAAAGAAGGAATATTTCAGTTTGATTTCATTGGCTTACAGACGTTTATTGCGTTACTTTAATAATTTACGTCAATACTATAATAAAATTCATTAAAAGTTTATACAATTTCAATGTTTAATTTATGAAAGAAAAATCTTTTTAAGCTTTTTAACTGAATCTCTACGGATTAATTATCGGGTCCAATTGATTATATTTTGGTTTATGAGCTTGAATATTGAGAAAAAAATTCTAATTTTTTTCCATTTTATTACATTTATTAAAATAGAAAATCACAGAAAATCATGGAAAAAATAAACGTTGTAGCAAGATTCCATAATTGATTTATTATAATAATCAGTATGCATAACCAGTATGCATTAAAACACTATAAACTTTTAAATGACTGTTATTAATACAGCTATTAAAGAAAATGAAAAAAAAATAGTTAAATAGCAGAAAATAGACCCAGTTTTATTATTTTATCATATTTCTATTCAACAGATTTTTTCCATCCATCATTGTTACATAATCTTACAGGATTCATATAGTACACTTTAAAATTGTGCAATGGATGAAGCATAGTCGACACTGGGAAATTTAAAGAAAAGCTTTATTTTTTTTCAAAGGAATAAGTTTTAAAAGAAATTACTTCTACTGTATGGATATTTTACTGAAATATTTGATCACATGAATTATTAAAATTAAACGTATAGGTTTAATATAAAATAAATAACATAAATTAAAATTTTCCCACATAGTGTATTTAGGAGACGCGTTTAAGGTAAATGTGGTATGCAACAAAGACCACACCAAGCACCACAGTAAAAAGTTGTTTTCATATCATGTAAATTAAGAATAGAGTATAGAAGTTAAATGTAGTATTTAACATTAGCACTAGTTAATATTTAAACGCTGTGCTATATCCATTTAACTAAGGTTTACTCAATGTTAGCTAATTATTTTCGCTGCTAAACATACCCAAAAATATATCTCAAATATACAAATTATACTTTGACATTAAGAGCTCACAATGGTACTAAATTAAACTTTATACTTATTTTATAAAATTAAATTAAATTATTATAAATAAGAACAACATAAAGCCAAGAAACGGTATTAGGGCCCCTTTAATAGAGAAATAAAATTACGTAAATATTTTAGTTCCGGCGTAAAATCAACCTTCTCTAAGAATATTACAATTCAATAATATTTTCTACTGAATATGTATATATCGCTCTCGAAGTGTCGTTTTTCCTATACAGACTGCTCTGTTTTTGGTTTGTCAAATCTCACTTCGATTATCAGAAATTTAATAAAGAACACTTTAGCATCCATTTACATGAAGTTTCTTCTGCGCATTTTCGTAAGTCAACATTGTTAATGTTACCTAAATGAGCGACTTACAAATACAAATTAATTAGAGCCACGCTCATTCTAAACAACACTCAAACTCAAATAAAGTTTCTGCCACTTTCAGCGGCCTGTATCTTTTTACACTTCAGAAAATGATATTATATAAAGCTAGCTTGAGCATGTAGTTTCGCACGTGTGATATCTCACTAATGTAAAAATTTTTTTTATGAAATAGGAATAGATTTTCATCAGTATGATCATAAAGTTTACTAAAAACGCTAACAGATGTCGTTGGTAGTACCAATATCGTAATATTTACCTAGTCAGGTTTTTTTTAATTCATAATATTTAGATAAGAATTCCATATGTTGCTTGAGAGTATAATTTATTACCATGTCAAATTTCATTAAAATCCGTTCAGTAGATTATGTGTGATTAAAAAATAAATTAACTGGTAGATAGATAGACATGAATTCTAAAAAGAGGATTTCTGGCTTCTATTTTCATTCCATACTTTAAATTAATCACTGTTTTAAAATAATTTTCATGTACGGATATCACTCTGTTATAGTTTTATTATATGTACCTGAAGATTTAACTCCTAATTGTGAAAATCGTACATCGACGAAACAACCATTGTAAAAGAATGAATATTACAAATCGAGGTCCAATTTAAATATCATAACACATTATAATTAAATCTATTGTTTCTGAAATAACTTGAATACAAAGTCTGCTAATTAATGGATTCATTGTATAAAACTTGCCACAATAATTAAAATAATTATAATGTACGTAATGAAGTTACACTCGACGTTCTATAAAATTTCTCTTATCGATTAAAAGAAACGAAACCATCCATAGAAGTCAAACCCAAAAGCTTTCGTATATGGGATGAAAGGAAATATTAAGTCGACCGAATTTATAATCCAAAGTGGTAAACATGCGGATGAACAGTTTGCAAAATAACAAAAATATTTTCCGGATGTTTGTCGTATTATCTGCGCCTGTCACAAATACAAACTTGCGTCGAACGACGGCCATTTCATTTCCATCGGAAACCGCTTGAGATTTTCTTTTTGTATTTACTGCCCGCTGTCAAAGTTCATAATAATATTAAATTAAGGGACGAAAATGTATAAAATCGACAATTGACCTTGAGGAGTTGAAATTTGAATATTTGAGTGATTTTAACACCATATTGAAATATTGAATTCAATGCCATATTGTAGGTGTAAGTATTTTCTTTCAATTATTTCAAAAATTACTTTCTTTCTATATATTATTGTGGGTGAAATTAAATATTGTATTACATGATTATAAAAATTGTATAAAAAGATGTGGGATTACAAGCTTTTATTCTTCATTTTAAGAAAATATATAAAAATTTCTGTTACATTATACTATTTGCTACTTGCACTTAACAATATTATGGAAAAAAACCTCTGGATATAAGTAAATTTTTAATTAAAATTTTAATACATACGTAAAATGAAGGAAAAAATTAAAATTAAAATTCCACATTTACAAACACGATGCGGTAAAGGTTTGTTTCTTATTACAAGGGTTCTGTAATTACTAAGGCATATATAATTATTTAAGGGTATATAGTATTTTTATTAAACTAATATCTTGAATTATTGAATATATTTGGCGTTAATTTTGTAGGAATTCAGTATTCACAATTAAATGAAACTACATGATGTAGTATTATTTCTACTTTCTTTAAGTTCTTTACCACGACCTAGGTTTCGTTGTATTACATCTTCAGGTGGGCTATTAGCAAAGATCTTTGCTAGTAGCCCACCTGAAGATGTAATACAACTAAACCTAGGTCGTGATAAAGAACTTAAAGAAAGTAGAAATAATGCTACATCACGTAGTTTTATTTAATTGTGAAACTAATATCTGTAAATATTCATATTACTTATTTATTTTATAAAATTTAAGTTAAGTTTGATCTTAGCAGTTTCATAAGTCGAGAAGGGTGTGGATGAGGATTTACACAGAAAACTTTTATTTATATTTTCGACCCTAGAACTTTTTTACATATTATTTTCAAAAATAGTTTTGAAATATTTTATAAATATTAATATTACTTTCCTCGAATTAAGTGTTTTGCATAAATATATTTCGCAGCCCAAAAGTATTAGGAACATTTTAAATACTATTAAATCATCCTATAAAGTTTAGGTAGATATCTAATCACGCTGCTTCTTCGTAAGTTTGACCTTAGTAGTTTTATAAGACGAGAGGGGTGTGGGTGATGGGTTTACATACAAAATTTGTATTCATATTTTCTACTCCAGAATTGTTTTACATAATTTTTAAAAAAATTTGTTTTGGAATATTTATAAATTGCTCTTGTCTGGTGTCTTACTTGACATATGAAATAAAAAAGAAATGGTTTTTTAATATTTTCTTTGCATCCTCAAATATGTCCACTTTGATTATTTTGAGTATAATCTATTGAGCTAAAAGGGGGTTGATAAGCTATTTCAGTAACAATAAATGAATATTTTAAGTAATGTCTCCACAGCTATCCAATATCAAATTTTATTGGAATTCTCCTAAGTGACTACTCAACTTATATACCATGGGATAAAAAAATCTAAAACAGAGACCGCATTATTTCTTTCTATTAACTGGTATAGTCATATTTATGGGTCAGTAACTTTACCACTGCACCAAATTCCAAGTGTATAGGTGAAATTGAGTATGACAAAAACGGTTGTAACAGACAGACAGACAAGTGAGTCGTCTTATAAGACTTCTTTTTTTGAGTTAGGCGACAATTGAAATATAATATTCATAAAATTAATACAATGTTCACCTTTATTTCATTCCCGATTTTTAATTACAGAAATGTTTGCAAAAAAAACCCAAAACCAAGAACCCCAAAATTTTCAGAGGAATTTAATCGATTAAAGAATAGAATAAGAAAAGGATATTCAATGAAAAACTTTCCAAGATGGATAAACTTTCCTGCAATAATACCAAATGAGATGAAAGATAAGTGTTTTTTTCTTTAGATAGTTAGAAGATATAAATGTTTCCTGTAATGAACTCATAAATAAAAAATTCTAAATATGCTGTTAGTTGTGAAACTGAAATGATATGGATAGTCTTCACGTGAAACTATTTTTTTCTCAAATTATAAAAAATATTACGCAAAATTTAGTTTGTACTCAATATTTCTTCAATAAAAGTTACATAGTTAAAATGAATTTACGACTTTTAACGTAATTTACATAATACATCTCATGATAAAGTGAAAAGTTATTATATATACAAGTATTTAATAATTTAAGTAGATCACTAAAAAACGTTCTAGTAAGAAAATTCCACAGCCTTGAACTGTTAAAACGTAGTTGTCTTTCTATTTGAACTAAAGGTCAAACGTAGGTTGAATTATCTAGCTGTTTTAGTGACGTCTATGTTTAATTTCGTCTGATTTAACTTCAAGCACATTGCCGTTTTCGTCTGGTTCTGATAAATGGGAACCCTAGATGGCTCATTAAAGAAACAGTATTTACACAGACAGAATGAACAGGGTCTTACTGATTTTAGTCTAAAATATTATATATGTAACATATTTCGAGGTTCTGTTCAGTATATACGCTTATAAAATACGTTTATAAAATGGAGAAATGTACATGTTTCTTACTACGTGTAGCATATTTATTTTTGAATCTATCTTACATAATTATAAAACTCATTAAAAATACAAATATATTTATAATTAATTTTTCTCATTTCTGGTTTTACAATTCATTCTCTCATTAGAACCAGAGACTAGACTAAAAGGAGTTTCTATATTCATGTATGATGTAAAAAATTTAAAAAAGCCTCTTATGTTAATTAAAAAAAACAGAATTTTATTACAATTATAACTAGAACATTTAACAGAAAATCAAAAACAAGATTTTCTGTTAAATGTTCTAGTTATAATTGTAATAAAATTCTGTTTTTGCTTTCATATAAAAAACTGTTACTTTTTAAGTCTAAATCAGTTCTTGTGTATAATAATATAATATATTGAATATTAATATTACAAAAAATTGTATAAAACTTTAATAAGTATGTTAGAATGCTCACTGCGAGGGTTCTGTATATATTAAATAATCATAGACATTTATGTGTATATAGTATTTCTACTAAACTATTTAAAAAAAATAATTATTATATAATGCTTATTATATCTTTTAAGGGCGGAAAATATGATGCACTTTTCAAAAATTATAAAATCTTTCAATTTGCTGTAAGTATACTGTAATCTTCTAACTAAAGATTTCTAGTCCTGTTTTTTCATGGTATTTATTTCAGTCGTTTTCGAAAGCTCTATTTTTTAACATTTTTAGAACATTTTTTCCAATATGGAATTTTATTTATAATATTTTTGAATTACACGTAATCACTTCCAAATGATATCTCACATGATATATAAAATGAAAAAAAAAATTAATACCTTATTTAACACCCTCCACCTTACCCCTATTTCTCATATAAATATGTTGTTATATGAAAATTAGCTAGCACAAAATATATGGACATAAGATTGCTGTGTTAAGTTTCAGGATTCAACGGCGCATAGTTTCTGAGAAAATCGACTGTTTTTCAGCTTAAATATGAAAAATTCCATTTCGGATAATAATGGATCGATGACAGAATAATAGTAGATATACGAATGGAACTGACTGTGAAATTCCAATGAATATTTAAAAAAATAATAAATCAATGAAGTACTGAAAATGGAAAATATACCTAGGTAATTGATTATGCCTAAGTAATTGATTATAAAACAATAAAATAAATGCAAAATTAAATCTCACGGACTTTAGCTAAATTATTTCAAACTGGTGTTCTAAAACAATGTAATTTAAAAAAAATTAAATTGATTATTTTCACTAATAAACATTCACTAACAAATATTTAAGATATTCATATTATTTGAAGAAAATATTGCCATATCATCAAATTTTCTATTAATGACATAAAACAAGATATTGTTATTATCAAAATATGCATATTTGTACATAATACACATATTTTTTCAGACTTTTGCATATAATATACATATTGTTTCAGTAATAAGACCATAAATAGACTTTATCTCAATTTTCTACATATGGCAGACATATTTAATAAAACGACCAAGGAAGTGTATCATATTGTATCAATTCATATGTAATTAAAATTGGGAAATATATATCGTTGAAACATACTGCCCAGTATTATATATACAATTCAATATTGAAAAAATAATGGAATATTTCAAGCTGAAAATAAAAAAATAATTGAAATTATTCTGGTAAGATGCGTGAGCAGCTTAATGTATATTTATTTATATAAAAAAAGTTATTATCCAATCTACAAGCTCGTAGGTCAAAGTGACGAACAAGTTGCGAATAAGTACACATATAAGAGGTACTCTTTAAATAATAGAAGCAAAGAAAGAAAACTGCTTTTTTATTAAAAAAGAAAGGGGAAATCCCAAAAAGAAAAACAAAACCAAGAATGTTTTCTAGTGATTTATAGGATAATAAACTAATTTAACACGTCACGATTGCGTTCCTGAACCATGATGTGAATTAAAAAGTTCAGATATGCAATTTGCATATTTTCACTATTAATAAATTTGTCATGTAATGGTTAATATATTATTGCATGTTCCAGTTTCAAAAATAGTGAAACACCCTGCTTTCACATTAGTTAAGCTTTTTGATAAAATTCATTCCGTGACGAAAATATTTTGATCAGAAGAGTAATTAATTATCTCAGTAATTATAACTTTTCCAATAAATATAATGTTTTTAAATCAAAAGATTTAATACTATAGTAATGTTTCTGTCAGACTACATTCTGGTGGTTTGTGTCAGACTACATTTTTCTGTGAAAATAAATATGTTATTTTAAAAATGGCTCAGATGCTTTTAAGCAATTGTTAATTAATAATGCATTTTTTGCCCTTACGGTATATAGAAATTAATATAAAGTAAATTAAAAAAAAATCAGACCAGTTTAGTTTCAAGCGTAAAATTTATTAAGAAACATTAATTACGAAATAAATGATTACACATAATTAAAACGCGGCAAATTTAAAAAAAATATTTATTTAATGGAATATTTGTTACAATAAATATAAGTGACCAGTTAAAGATTATTTATAGACGTCTAAACAGATACAGCGCCCACCTTGGTCGATTTGAATATTTTCTTTCGATTATATAGCCTGTAAACTATAAATAAACATAGAGTTAGTTATTGCGTTTATTTGCTAATAATGTAATATTTCAACCTATAAAATATTTGTAAAACCTACCTAAAATAAAAATTAGTACAGTTTCATTAATTAAACAATTCACTGGTTGTAACAAGTCAACATAATTGTTTACATTAACAAAGAAATTATGTTTGGCTAAAAATTAGTGACGGAACTCTAGTTCTTTGTCTGTATACTTGCCCTTAATTAAAAGGAAAGAATGTATATTGTAGTCCTTTCAAAAACGACGCCGTTCTAATAACCTGCTTCGTACAGAATGGGATAAAACAGTTAATAAGCGTTACACACAATAGGCACGTCCGTTTACCACGCGAGTTGAAATGCATGTACACGAAGAACACTTGTTCACTGGCAGCGAGCAGCGTTGGAGTAGTGAAAAAACAGTCGGCGCGATAAGGCCGCTCCGATATGTTGTTGCGTGTCAAGTGCGCGCCGGGCGATAAATCAAAAAGGTAATAAATAACGCGCGCAGAGCGGGGCTGAATAATGCCAATCACCGCGCGCCCGTGCCGCCAGCCTTACTTTATTTGCTTCCGTAGGTGCTGGGGCCGAATGTGCTGTGTAATGCCCAATTGGGCCGGTTGTTTGCCGAGGAGTACCGGCGCCCTATAGACTAGGGTTGTAGGGCGGTTTATTTGCACCCGTCCGCCGAGATGTGGGCAGGTATCCCATAAAGATTTTTTAGTTGTTAACGGTGGGAAAAGAAAGTTACCTTTTCATCGTATTTTATAATAAACATATATATTCATATAAAAAACTAAGCTAAAGAATGTAACATGATCAGTACCTACCACCATACTGCAATTGAAATAGGGCAGAGCGCATATCATAGCTTGTTTCATAAAAGTAAAACCCCTGTCAGATATTGGAATAGAATGTAGTGATAAAGTTCATTTTCACAAATGTTATTTATCGCAATGAAAAAGGGCGTTGCCTGGTAAATGAATAATTATCATATATTATTTTATGCAGCCAGGAAAATAAGATATTGGAATTTCACTAGCCGTAAATCCTCATGAAGAATACTGATATATTCTCAATTATTCTTATTATGCTCTCCTTAAATATTTTTAAGGGCGAATATTAATACACTTTACATAAATATATTCTGCATATATTTGTATTATAAATACAGAATTATATAAATTCATTTAATTGGCTGATATTTCCAGTTATATAAATCTATATTTCAGTCATAATTTAGATCTATAAAGAGAAAACTACAACATATGCGTACAATTCTATATATATTCATATCTTGGCAGTAATACAACAATTTGGACGCTCATAACAATATTTCTGAAAATAAACGTTGAAGTGTGTGTACGAATAGGGATTACTGCGTTTTGTAAATAAATCGATTAATGTTTCCTATGAAAATATATAATTCCCGCCTACATATATCGTTGGTGCACAATTACAAGTTAAACGTAAATACACTCAAAAACATTTCAATAAAAGAATATAAAACGCTTGTGCACAATTTGATCTATTATATTCATATCCTTGGCCGTAATATAAAATAAAACTTGAAAACTTGACACTTTTCAAAGATAAATTCTGAGGTGTTTTACCGATAAGGGCTCTGTAAATAAATCGATTAATATTTCTTAGACATATGTAATTCTTGCTTAGGTATATCCTTGGTGTACAATTAAGAGTTAAATGTAATGGTGCTCAAAAACATATGCGTACGAGATCGCGGTATAATTTTGAATTACTTACATTTCACAGTCATATCATTAAAACCTGTCTGAAGACCTGTTAGGATGTGGCATGCTACATTCTTATAATTTACATGAAAATATTGTGACTTTTTTCCATTCCCTTCTTCGTAGTATTATTGAAGTCATTGCAGTCGTCTGGTCTCCGAAAAAAGTATCTTATTGTATCATATTGGAAGGCGTATTAAAAGAGTTTATTAGATTTTTTTGCAACAAAATGTAGGGCTACTATCCTTATTTATTATCTTCATATTTTGTAATAAGTATGGCCGGATTTAATTCCCTTCAACTCTGATGGGAATTGGCTTTGATCGAACATTTTTTTTGCAATTGCTAAATAATTATGTTGAAAACTATTCGGTCCAGTGTTTGGCAATGCTTTATGCTCTAGACTGTTACATGTGAGAAGGGAGTGATAGTTTGTTTATCCTTTACGTAGAGCACGCACGAACATTCTGTGGCCCTCATTGGTTTTTCACGCACTTACGTTGTTTAATACGAGAGTGGCCAATCTCTATATTGTTTCTGCTCCATTAACTGCTTTAGGAATACGATTATTAAGTTGCTTGGTAGATCATGAGCGATCATTATTTGTATGTTTGATCCGAAATAATGGAAATTTTTCTTGTTTTATTTAATTACTATATATATATATATATATATATATATATATATATATATATATATATATATAAATATAAATAATATGTAGTCTGAATTTTGTTCTTTTGATAATTGCACATGTGCAACGTTTTTTTTAATAAAAGATAAATGAACACGGAAATAATATTTCTCATCATTTTCCGATATGTGCTTAAGTAAGGTTAATTATCATGTTCTCTATAAGCTTTTTTATTGTTGTTATATTTTTATAATATATCTAGAATTGTTAACAAAAAAGAATTAGAAAAAAATAAAGCTTTAGCGATTTTAACATAACTACAGATATGGAATTTTCCCGAAAGTTATTGAACAAAACGTATAAGAATGTGCATTAATCTTATAGAGCTTATATTTATAATATGGTCAAAACTATGGCTGCTTTATTTCATATACTCGTTAAGATTTTGTTCAAGAAAAGTTCATGACCTATACATGTTTATTAACCAAAATTATACAAATTTTATAAAATGAATAATTTTTTTTGTTATTTAAGGAGATAGCTTATATGATTCATATGAAACCTTAACCACTGAATTGCTTATACTTTCAAAATAGGCATAGGGTACTTAAAATTTCTTTAAAACGGATATATAATGAATCAGTAATAACAACTTAACTGAAATAAAGTGTATGAATTAATATTTAAAACCTTTGGAGCAACTGTAAAATATTGTATTGGAATATTATGAAAAGTGACAAACTTACAAAAAAAATGAACATTTATTAAACCTTAAAAATTCTTTCTTATATTCTGTTTCCAGTTATAAAACCGGATCTAACAACAATTTTGAGCTAAAAATTTAACGGTTGTTTCTACATTAGGATAATGATTATCACAATTGTAAATGACAATTTATATATGTATTTGTTTTGCGAGTTTCTTAAGGTTTCGTAGTTAAATTAGAAAGAGACCGTTATAGTTTCGCCATGTCTTTTCATCTGCCGTCTCTTCCTTTGTGTGTCACAGTTGTTTTAATAGCAGAAAAATGGTAGTATAGAATTAAATTTGGCACGGATGCCAATGGTAGTATAAAATTTAAATTGGCACGGTTACAAAAATTTACAACGCTTGTATATTATGAATAGAATATTTTAATAAAGGTTTTTACCGTAGCCCACCCAACGAGCTTTCTTAATCGATCAGACAACAAGCAGAAAAATGTTGATAAATAATATTGATTTATTGAGTACTAAAAGAAAGAGGAAACATATTGAAAGAAATAAACAAATTAGAAATCTATTATGATTCAATAAAAAGTTGTAAACCTGGTCCTTCTCACGAAAATCTTAATATTTCCGTAGAGTCTAATAGTAGCAAAGAAGAAACTTTGCCTCAATGTTTCTCAACGCCAAAAGAACCAAAAAAGCGAAAAATATAGTGCCTAAAGAATTTATCAAACATTTGTGATCAGTACGGGATATCCGATAGAGCTGCTGCTGCTGTAGCTTCTGCGGTTTTAAAAGATTATAAAATTAAAGACGACGTAATTGACATGTCAAAAGTACAACGGGTACGATAGAAATTACAAGAAACTCTGACTCAAGATCAAATTGATAGTATTCCTGCTTTGTATTTTGATGAGCGTAAGGATAAGACTTTGAAAATTGTAATTAAAGAGGGAAAACAATATCGATATTTAGGAGTTGAAACAGACATTTCAATACTCAAGGAAACAAGCTCGATTTACATCCGTTATGCTGTTGCGAGTCAAGTAACCGCAAAAGTTATAGCGTTTGCAATATATGAAACAATCAGGTGATAGAATATATTATCGGAAGAGACAATTTTAGCCATAGGTTGTGATGTAACAGTAGCGAACACTGGTAAATATAGCGGATTAGACGGCAAATAGAAAAAACGATTTAATCGATTTATTCAGTGGATTATGTCTTTTGCACTTAAATAAACTGCCTTTAAGATACTTGTTTTTGAAATTCAATGGAACCACAACAGGACCTTCGACTTATTCAGATGCTATAGGAAAATTACTTCATAACTGTGAAAAGCGTTCTGTTGTATTATTTGAAAAGATGGAGGGCATGTTACCAAATATTTCAGAAGTCAAAGACCTTAGTTCTGACCAACGTTAACTTTATAACATCACAACTGCTGTTATTAAAGGCGAGTGTCCTCTTGATTTAAGTTATCGTTCCCCGGGAAAAATGTCATGCAATGGCTAACAAAGATCAACAGGACTTTGCGAATATATGTTTTAACTAGCAAACCTATGAACGAACTGAAACAACTCGCCATATAGATAAGGTTTATGCTCCCGTTTGGTTAGAAATCAAACGACATCCGCCATGCAAGACATTTCTGGAAATTGGTATTTTATTTTAGATATCTTTCACAAGAATTAAAGAATTTAGACCAAACTGTTATTAAATGAAATGATTTTTTCGCACACCCGGAAAACTTACTTTTATCTTTCCTATCTGACAAATAGAATTACGTATGAAAACTCGCTGCCAGGCGCGTTCTAAAGGCAAGATCAGCACCAAACTCTAAACAGCTTCGAGTATTTGAAGTGCCAAAAATATTATCAGCGACCTATATTAAGCCAAGTTTCAAATGAAACTCTTCATTCCTTAGAAGAGTCAGGAGGTATTGATAAAGTTCTTTTTCGGCGACTACCATATCATACACAAGCTGTTGAGTAGGCTGTAAAGACAGTCACTGAGGCTTTATTATAGCTTTGTCGTAAAAGCTCAAGAGAAATTTGATAAAAAATAAAACTCGTTCCCAGAAACAAATGCCACAGTTTGAAAGCAAAAAAGAAATTAATGTTATTAAAATGTTTTTTTTTATTTCTCGAATAAATATTATAATAACTTCATAATTAATGTCAATTATTATTTAAAAAATTAAACTATTCAAAGTGGATGCGCGGATGAAGGAGATTAATTAACAGCAAAATGTTTGCTTACTTTTTTATTACTGAAGATGGGTCATCTTTTTATAGCTATTAAAAATAATTATGATAATTTTTTTTCCAACAAGAGCGAGTCACCCTAGTCACAAAACAGTTAAGTAGGCTCTGCTTGTTTTCAAGTACTTAATATTCAACTGATTTACAATATGTATTCGTGTAACCATACATAGTTCATAAAGACTACATAAAATTATTGCAACCAACTGCAAAAATAACTTCGTATTTTAAAATGTGCATTTGTTTGTAAAATACATTTAAGACAATATGTATATATAAACATTACATGGTTTGAAATAAAATTACTTAAATAGGCACAACACTTTATACCTGTGAAAGGCATAACAGGCAACGTATTTACGTTGTAAAAAAAGTAATAGTTCTAAACAGTTTAATAGAAATACTACATACCCTTAAATGTTTATAAGAACTTAAATTTCAATGGAACCCTTGTAATGCGAGTTCTACTTGCCTTTGCCCATTTCTTGTCCTATTAAAATTGAGCCGCATTGTTTTGTAATTGAGTGAAACATAGAATAAAGAACTAAACTGTCGAAAATATCGTTATATATTATAACGATAAATACGATTTAGAACAAATTCAATCATGTACTCATATTAGTTTAAAAAAAAGGGCACACGAAACTAAAGCTGGGTCGTCACCGAAAACACATATACTTGAATAATAAAAGTTTAGAATATAAACGATATATTTGCATATTGAAGATTTCGAACAAATAGACAGACAAAAAATTTAAAAAAATAATCTTACAGTGAAATTAATAAAATTATACAGTTTCTTGTGAATAATATGATAGGCACAGCTGGTACTAAATAATCCAATTTACCTAAAATATAAGTTTATGTTATGATAAACAATAGACATTTCAAACTTAAATCATAAATAAACTGACGATTTGAACCAGCTTTTTAGTTCATAAATCGCACACTGAATTATCTTATATTTACGCATGATACACGAATGATTTAAAAGAACGCGCAAAGCTTTGTACGCAATACCTAACTCATTTCGTTTCTCCTCGTCATGAATAAGGAAGGAAAGAGGACTACAGCGAACAAAGGCCAACGAAGAAAATTATTTTCGACGATATCAAATTCTCAATGCACGTCAAAACCATATCGAACAACGAACAATAATATTCGTTCATCCGCTCGTAATTCTCGAATACGTAATACCGCGATTTGGATGATAATGTGGGGGAAAAAATGAAATGCCTGCCAAGATGTATGTAGACGTGTGAAAGGCGATCGGACTGACGTTATGCCGGAGGCGGACTCGGGTATAAATGAAACGTTTTCCTGGATGCTACTCAATTTCGCACTCATTGAATTTCTGATCAATTTTTGGTATGCCAACAAACGATTGCTCTGAAGTAGACGAGGCCAATTGCTGTAAGTCGCACATCATTTCAGTATTCACTTTTTCATTCGACTAATATTTAACGAGATAACATCATAGAGGTGAGATAATACGGAAATCCTGTTTTCAAAGATCATCTCTTGTTCATATTTTCTTTTTTTCGAAATTCCATTATTTTATATAGTACGCAAAGTATTTTAACATAAAAAAATTACTAAATTTTAAAAATGGCAATGTCTTTGCATTTTAATTAAAACTCAATCGATTTGTCATTAAATTTAATATTCGTCATTAGGTTTATATACTTTAAAAGCCCTTCGCAGAAGTAGAGATTTTAAATTTCAGTAAATTTTTTAAAATTCAATCGCCTTCTATGTGTTCCAAGCAAATAGGGATAAAAAAAGTATACAAATTTCTCTCTCGGGTATTTAAAAATAAAAATTGTGTTAATAAATTGTGTCGCAGATAAACTAATTCGTTAGATATTAGTCGAATCGGAAAGTGTATCAGAAAGCAAGTCGTGTATTATGTAAGTAATAATGTAGAATTTGCGACTATTAATAAATTTGTGAATCAAAATAACAGTTCCCTATTATATTTTGATTAATTTTCAGTTACTTTTTACCTATTCTTAGGATTCCATGGTAACTCAAAGGAAGCTAAATACATGGTTATACGTCCGTTTGTGGTTATACGCATCTGTATCTTATAATCTCGCAGTTTCTATAATTTTAGACCTATGTCAATGAAATTTTGCTACTGTATACTTCAGGCAGAGATCTCAATTATTAGAAAAATCTATCAAACATGACTAGAACTTACAACACAAGATTTCCATACTTATTTAGACATACATAAATATTTAAGAGTAGATAGTATTATTATTAAATTATTTAAAATAATAAATGTTTGCAGAATAAATATCTACAGGAGTAAAGCATGGTGCACATTTAAAAAAATATAAGATGTATGTTATTCTTAGTTACAGTTTTCCTAATACATTCCAGTCAAATTTTCTACATCTACTATATCTATCTGGTTAGAATTTAGGAAATTCATTTGAATTTTCTAAAATTTACTGAAATTTAAAAGTCCTACTTCTGCGAACTTACTATAATACAAAATAATAACACCTCACATAAAAATAAAATATTAATGTAAATAAATAATAAAATATTAATGTAAATAAAAATTAAATATTAATGTAAATAAAATATTAATATCAGACATGATTTTTATATTATATGACTGAAAATAAGGTAACCTTACTCGTTAGCTATTATTCGAATCAGAGAGTTTATGCGTATATGTATATCGGTATAGTATTAATTTCCATAAAATTTGAGTGAAGAAATTAATTAAAAAAAATTTTAAAATAATACACATCCTTTAAAAAAAATTTCACACCAGAATATATTTTTTAATAACAATATTTGTAAAAGGCTGACAATAGTCTTATATTTTGAAAAAAAAGCGTAAAAGCGTTCATGTAACAAATATGAGTAGAAAAAATAACCGCAACCATTATTAAGATTTGTATTTAAAACATTATTAATTAACTTTAAAAGAAGAAAAACACAAATTAGTAATGTATACACCAATACTTCAACTTCTAAACAAGTTATTATCTTTCGCGATTAGTACATACTTAACTTATTATTCAATAAAATTAATAATTGATAAATATATTTAGCCGACAAAAAAACTAAAATTGTTTGTTTCCTGCCTTAAGTAGTTTGCATTTTTATTTCGAAAGAAAGAACTAAAAATACGGAACTACACACATCAATATTTTTTTTTAGTTTTCGTTTTGGATAGAGAGTTTTTCAGAAGTGGAATTCTTGTGATTATATTTCTTAACTCTATTAAACGTTAACCAAAATATCAGATTTAAGAACAAAAGTTTAGAAAAAGGTAAAAGAAAGCGCCTAAAATCGTAAGATCATATATAAATACTTTATATATTAAACTCTGAATATTTACATTATTACTCTTTTGATTTACCTTACAAATTTAATGAAATAATCTATCGATTTACGGTAACTGAAATATGAAACAAGTGGTTTAGTTTCTATTTTGTTAAGACACTGCATCGATATCCATATCGACCCTAATCGTAGCTCATTAACAATACTTATTTGTTTTTGTACTTAAAAAATCACTGAGCTTCATATTATTTATGCCAGAATCAATAAATATATTGTACTCATTCAGGAATCTATTTCATGGGCTAATACTATACAATTTATGTTAGTAATATTAAACCTTTAATACTGGTATTACATTTCCAAATGCACATTAAATTATACAAACGTTTTGTAGAACGAACATCATCTGTGGTTAACTTCTCAGTTCTGAATTATCCAGTCTGACACGAAATTTGTGACATATGGTTATACATCGCATCGTAAGAAGACCTACTTCAAAAAGAAATGAAATGAAATTCTAAGAAAAGTTGAAAATTTAGAGAAACGTTTCTAAGACACTAAATTTATAGACGAAATTCTGACCGCTTAATTTGCAACGTAAAATAAAATAGCTAACTTTGAATATTCCAACTGCTTTTCGGTTATTTCATTCAGAATATTCTTGGTCTAATCCCATTCAGAATAAATCCTCAGCAGGAACAGGAAACGAGGCCGCCTTAAATAAACGACAGTGTAAATTACCCTGGGCACATAAATCTCGCATGGGTTGCAATAATTGTTTCTATAATCAGCAAGGGCTCGAAACTAGGTGTAGAGTTTGCCATTACCGACGAACAAGGCCGTAACCGCGACTTGTGCAGACCGCACCGTGCAATTACACAAAGCTAAGTAAAATGTTGTGTTTCATTCAGAATAAATTGGATTCGGTAAATCAAATCAGCGCCCGATATTTATGTGAACTCGGGGGAATCGAAAACAAGCGCCGCGGCGCTGCTAAAACACGGTCTGGCAAAATTGGCAAGCGGTATGTTGGGAGTCACTGAGTTGCTTTCGATGACATGGACGCATGTGTACATATGAGTAAATACGCTGAATTGGTATAAGTAAACGTCTCTGTATTTGCGTACATATATATTTAATCAAACAATATACATCTGTTTAAAATTTTAATTAATTATTAACTAAAAGAAACCTCACCTGATCTTAGTAAATTCTATTTACATCCTTTAATTTATTTGCTGTCTGAACAGTTATTCAAAAATTTTTAACGGTTTCTACTTTCTTCGTTTGCTTGGAAATAGTTATTGGGAATTTTTTGATATCTCAGAATTCTATGAACAAAAGTTTACTAATAATACTAATATATGGCGTTGGCAATACCATGTTGTAACATGATCATAGCATAAATTTACTAAAAACCAACATCGTAATATTATTCTCAAAGTGAGGGTGTTTTTATGTCAGTAATGTTCGGATGAAAAGTATACTATATGTTGCTTGAGGAACTAGTATCATAACAAAATCATAAAAATTCGTGCAATAAATTTCATGTGATTGAAGAACAAACGAGCACACAAACAGACAGACAGGTAAAAATTCTAAAAACAGGTTGTCTAGCTCCTGCAATTTTTTATATGCCAAATCAACCACACTTTTTTAAAATACTTTCCATGTGTCGCATCCATTTTCTCACTATTTTATTATATGTGCATATGTTACACCAGTATTCACAATCTATATTTATCCGTCTCTGTTTAATAATTGTTATCTCATCAATCAAGTCAGTCATTTTCCTTTCATCCAGTACGCGTAGGATTCTCTTACAAATGACTTTGTCAGGAACGAGAAATGTATTATAAGAAAATTAATCTGAAAGTAATTTAAAAGAAAAAATATCTCCCTAAATTCTAACTCTTTAGGTAATTTTTATATTTTTAATTTTGTGTTTGAAAAAATCCTTTAATTTATTGAATTACTTAGCATGTTCTTCACTTTTTACACTTGTATTCTAAGATAGATGGGAGATTTGTTTTGTGGATGGAATCCCATTTAACATAAATATTTTTTACACGGACCTATAATTCCATAAAACATATATTTTATCATTATTATTATTCTTAAATTAAATAGGTTTCCATTTAATTACTTTTCAATTCAAATCATAGAGACGATAACGTATAAAACTATATTTTCTTATTGAAATGTAACACCCAATTAAAAATATCAAGAAATCAATCTTAGTTACAAAATATATGATAAAATTGCTATTTGATGAATTTCAATACACAGCAGCTTCCGTTATATATTTCCCTACCTGATTGGGGTGACACAATATTTCATCGAAAAAAATTTTGTTACCAATTATATCGAAAATTCATTAAAAAACTATATATTCTAAAACTTCATAAAAACATTAGAAAATTAATTATGTACAATAATAACACATCCTATTTCATCCTATTTTCAGTTTTATTTATTAAATTTACAATCACTTATATACCAACCATTTAAAAAGAAATTGAATGAGATTTTAAAATTTTTCAAATCACATAGCAATTTGCAAATTAGTTAAACGTTCAACTCTTATTCATAACTCAATCCGTTACTCGTTCTAATTTGAAATTTGATGTTTATAAACTAAACTAATAAAGCTGTTTTTGCACTATAGAAACTAATACACTATAGAAACTAAACTAATAAAGCTATTTTGTAATGTTTCAGAATTCCTAGATTCAAAGCGTATAGAGATCCGTCATAAGGACTTATTAGTCTTTTTTCCCCACTGAACATTTTTCACACTCTTCTATTTTCTCAAAATTCTATGTCTGGATTAATATTTCGTTTCAAATAGTCTCCGATGATTCGCTAAAACAGTATATAAAAGTTAAAACAGTGTGAAAAGGTAATCGAAGAATTAATTATGCTGTTATAAATGTTGAAACCTAATGTTATTATCTTTTAAGCATCGACCATCAATTTGAATTATTTGCAAGCTAGTGTAATTAGAGCTCCTATTATGTAAGAAATTAATCCAATAAGAAAAACTAAAATTCGACTGCGGAAAAGTAACTAAAAAGCACAAAATACATGTATAGATAGCCTGTGAAATTTATAACTCATCATACCCTAGAACATTTTCTGGATCATGTCAAATTTAAAACACCATATTTGTTGAAATCACTGTAGTAGTTTAGTCTGTACGAGAAAACAGATGCACTATATGCGTACATATGTGTATACATACATAGCCTCTGTAATTCATAACTTTACTACTAACTTACCCTAAGATATTCTGGATCAAGATGAATCTAAGGCCATCATTCATTTGTTGATGACTTCAGAAATTTAGTCTGTGCGAGGGAACACACTAACTCACATACATACATATACATAGTCTGTAAAGCTCATAACAATCTTGTAAAATGTTATTTTAATTAAAATAATATAAAATTGTTAACACCTTTATATTATTGTTTTATAAAAATAGTAAACCACAAACTTAGTCGATCGCTAATAATCAAGAGTGCAAATATTGACTTGGTACAGCCAAGTAGTTAGCTGCGAGAGATTGATTTTGTAAGTCCATCATATATATATATATATATATATATATATGTATATATATATAAATTATGCAAATTAAAATAGGTTAATAAATTTTTTTATATATAATACAGGCATATAATTAAAAAAACTTTGGTATTTGAGAAAATATACGTCGAAAAAATTCATGTATGTGCGAGAATATCATATTATAAATTACGACGTATAATTGTTACAGAAATAGTAAAAAAAGTGATATCTATTGTATATTACTAATGCATATTTCATTGACCCTTTGGTTTAGTTTGTTAAACACTAAAATATACACCGTGGAAAGAATTATGCAATCGTTGCTAAGTCCTATGTATTTATCAGGTCCGTTTAACTCGGCACAACCATTCATTCATACATACATATTAGACAGATAGTAAGCTTGCGTCGTACCGTAAAAGCCAGCGATCTAGCCGTCGATAAGAAAATTGCGGAAAACTGTCGTGGGCCGGTAATTTATCCGGCAACTGCCGCTCACATCACCAGCTATAAAACAATACGATCATTTCCCTACATAGACACGTTTCCTACACTTTTTACTCGCTTGAGGACCATAGGGCGGGAAATTCCCCAAGGTTCCGTTACAGTGCGGCAATGGGATTCGTTGTCGCATTCTGCTAATGCAATCGTGATAAGAATATTGCTTCAGTTTTTTGTCCGCTGTTCGAAAAGTATTTACTTATTTATGTAGAACTGTTAGAAATATATATCATATTTAAAAAAAAACCAAAAGGGATTTTATTGCATTATACTTGTAAAAAACTTTCTCTAATTTAGCTAAAATACGTCATAATAAAAATAGATTAAATTAAAAACTACTGAAGGCAGGAGCATTGTCGAGTAAAAGTAGCTAATTAGTGAGTAAAAAGTAGCTAATAAAGTGCTAATTTCGTTCGACTTTCCTCCTTTAATGCTCCTTTAAGCTGCACCAATGTATCAGTGTAATACTCTCTCTCTCTCTCTCTATATATATATATATATATATATACATACACACACACATACACATACACACACACACACACACACACATATATATATATATATATATATATATATAAACACCCTTATCTTTGAAGTCAATGAGCAGGATACCTTATGTGTCTCAGAAAACCATCACCATGCATTCTCTGGCCTATTGCGACACCTCGAACTTCTTAGCGGGTGAAGTACCCCATTTATGCCACTGCATGAACTCCTTTTTAGATTCATTGCATTCGATCGAAGTTCTGCTTTATCTGAAGAAATTATGAAATTTCAAAATTTGGTTTTTACTAGAGAAAAGGTTTCCGTAAACCAACAACATCTTATTCAATAAAACTAGTAGTGTTTTTATTTACTGTATCAGGAACTTGATGAGAGTTCAAAAATTAACTTTCCCCATAGTAGTTCCGGAATGAATTGTTTCATTGATGATAGTTCTCTCATAAGCGTATATGAGTAACCGCCACACCACGCCATTCCCCAATTTCGTGAAATTTTTGATCCAAGATTTTGACTGAAAATTTTGCAAATGTTTGCAATTCTTATTACAATAAAATGATATCGTCGATCTGATATATCAATGGAAAAGGAAGGTAATTATAGGAATTTCTCAATAACTAAAAGTAAGCCCATCGAGTTTAATCTTGCTTGACTTGACTCAACGGATACATGGTTATATATTGTAAGGGAGAAAACCTTATGATGAAGCAAAGAGGTGGTCACAGGAACTTCTCAATGTTTAATAGCAAACCCATCAAGTTTGGGCTCATTCGACTTGGCTATTGAGAATTTTAGTTACATATTGTAACCTCAAGCATCTGATGATATCGAGGCAAAATGGTTATCAAAACTTCTCAACGTCTAACCTTAACCTCATCAAGTTTGGGCTAGTTGGTTATGTCTCGATGACTCCTTTGGTTACAAAAGGAATAAAGCATGTTTTTGGTATTAACAAAACTATATATTATAACTTATTCGTAAGGACAACGTATTTTCTGTTCATTAACTAAATTCCATGTAGTTAAGATTGAATTTATTTATTACAAAATAAGCAGGTGCAACATTTTCCGTTGGTCGATATATTTTAAGTCCCTGTAATATCAATATTTATACTAATATTTTGAACATAAATACCTTCCGGGGCAGGCAAACTATAAGGTAGCTAAAAGAGAATCAAAATCAATAATTTAGAAACAATGATTTTTGCATGTTTTTCTGGAAATAGCTTAAAATAGAATGTAATATAGTAACATAATTGATTAACCATCGTTTTCTTGTTTTTAATATTTCACTTTTCCAATTATGGTAACACTGTGGATATTCGAAATGCAAATTTCACTAGTCATCGCCTCAAGAAACGTGAATCGTATCTTTTCCTCGCGATGACATAAGAAAAGTCACTAAGTATACTTACTCTTCGATTTTCGCTACGTCTTCGGGCTTTTTTATTAACAGCTTGGAAATATTTTCAACATTTTCCCGTTTACTTTGGATGGGACCGCAGGCTGACAAAAAAATTAAGGACTGTCTTATCAACGCGCCACGATCGGGGATGAACGGTTCACGAAAAGGTTTAAGGTAAAACCTTATTTTTAACATTTTTCGACTTGCAAAGTTATGCTATGAAGTCCATCGAGCAGATTTTGTTTTTAACTTCCATTTTTGTTCAATATTCATCCCAACGGTTATTTTGTGTCGCAAAGTACACGTTTTTAATACTTACGTTGTTTCAAGCTTAATGTAAGCGAATATTATTGTTAATGAAGGAATTTAGATATTTAAATGAAATACAATTTTAATAATTTGTTCGAACCAATTAGCTAAGTATTCGCGACCGAAAAATATAATTAATTAAAAACCCATTCTCTAACTAACTTAACTCTTCTACCTTCCAAAATTGGCAAACCAGCTCTTTTGTATTTGATTCGAACGTCACTTCCTCCAGCAATAATACGAATAAATGAAATGTGTCGTTGCTGGCTGAGTGAAAATATGACAATAAATCAAAAGGATAATAAATGGTCGGAGACTCCGGACCAGCCATTGAATGGAAAGCGAATGTTTTCTTGTCACGACTCTACGAGAACGCTACGTCTCTCGTAGAACTTTGGCACTTTTGTGCTTTGAATATATCCGTCGCTATGGCGTAGTGTTTTTGCAAATGAAATCGTTTTATTAATGGCGTATCGCTCTTGTTTTGACGTGTCAATTTAGTGCTACACTACTAAAAATTAATTAATTATAGAGATGGTTTTTATTTTTGACAACTTTACAGTTAGCGATGTGGAAATATTAAAGTTGAAGTATTTACTTCGTATAAATGCCTAAGAATATCAAGTTTATTAATCGTGATTTATTTCTTTTTCATATGCTATCTTCGTCTCATTATATTGACTGGCCATAGGCGAAGAATGTATAACAAAGTTTCAAAACATCATTCATTATTTGCCACTTTCCTTAAGTTCAATCAAAATCTTCAAGACAATTTTTACGAAAAATCAATCGAGTTATATGCATATTTAAGATTTTATAAATTGTAATATAATTAGCATTAGTAATTCATTAATTGATAGTTTGAATTATTCATTTTAAAAATTAGACGTTTAAGCGTATTTAATAAAATCTTATCAAATAATAAAAACGTGTTCTTTGTGTATATATATATATATGTATATATATATATATATATATATATATGTATATACATATATATATATATATACATATATATATATATATACATAAATATGCATGCAATTTTGCAAATAGGTGCTTCATTTGAATATCTCAATATGTCTTCAAAATATTTGAAAATGAGTTTTTTAAGATACCAAAATTGTTTTAAACATGTTTTCCAAATACCATCAAATGGTCTTTTAAAATGAAATTGAAGTTTAAATTTTTTAGCCAAATTCTGTACCTCAAAATGAAAAACCCTCATAAGATCACTTGTGTACCTATCCATCTATCGGCCAGTGATAGAAATTTTCAGAAAAACAGTTTGACATATAATTTAACAAGAATTGACAGGAATAAGGTATTCATTTGCGTGTATTTCAATATTATATACGGAAATATATTTATACCAAAGTTTTAAAGCGGACAGGTGAGGTAATAGAAGTTTGGTCCCATCACGGGCTTCTTAGTGGTACATATAATAAAACATTTTGATATGTTATATTTCACAATGCAAAAAATAAATAATTTATTTTATCTATAATCGCAATAAGATAGCGTGAATTTCGCAATAACTGTGGGATTGATTTTTAAGAATCATTGGTCCAGTCACCCAGCAATTGTTTGGCAAACTCCTAGTGAAAAGTTTAATTCAAAATGTTGGTTCCTGTAGTTCCGGAGATTACAGGAATATACTTTTTCTGATTCAAACAAAATACATACAACTATTTTAAGAAAAATTCTGAAAAAAAAAAATTTTTTTTATTGGAATTCCACACATAATGTAAAATTTATAAAAAAAAATTGTCAATCATTTGCCCTCTAAAAGGAAACTAGCGACCTTTTATTATGGAATAAGAATATAATTCTAAAATAAGCTGGCATTTTTAAAATATAAAAAACCTCTCAATGACAAGTAGAACTCACATTACGACAGCTCAGTATATATTTTTTACTATTTTTCTAAATTATTACTATGTATACTTTATACACTTCTATACACTCAAGTTCTGAGTAAATAGTATTTCTATTAAATTCTTAATAATAAACACTAATTTTTCACAATGATAATATATTGTATACTCCATCTTTCATCGATATAAAAACTTCTGGGATAATCACAACAGTTTCCTTGTGGCCATTTAGTATGATTTTACCAACGTTAATTTTTGGCTTAATACTTGTAGTTTCGGAAATAATAAAGGTGGTAGAGCATTCCAGTCTATTTTTGCGTATTTTTTAGAATATACTTATCAATATGCAATTCAAAGTTTAAAAGATTACAAGCTTGGATTCTACATTTCATCGATACTATACATGATACGTGAAATTAAAAAAGTATATCCTTATAGGTATTGCATAATATGTCCGTTAATAAGATGTATAATGACTGTGAATATGGAAAAACGTAAATATATTACGCATTATATCTTTCATAGATGCATGTCACAAAAAAAAGGGTAATCACTGCAGGACCTCCGATTGAGCCGATTTGTGAGATTGCATGTCAATCGGAAGTACCCTACAGGTTTTGATGGCAGTATATATACCAAAAATATACGAGGTAAAGAGCCATATCCTTTTGTTAGTAGATCTACTAGATCTCAATGTATGGTGAAAATTTCAATGTTAAAACCCTTTCCGAGTAAAAGGGCTTTGACAAAGAGACTGGCAGACAGACGGAAAACGAAATGATCCTGTAACGGTTCCGTATTTTATTTCGATTAAAATAAAATGTGTAACTATAACACAAAATATGAAAGGTATTTTCATAAATACCTCATATGACTGGTATAGTGTTTAATTACAAAAAAATTAAAAGAAAAGAAATTAACAAAAAAAATGAAACGAAGTACATAATAATACCTTTTCGATTAAAAAATAAGTGATTTAAAAAATAATCATTACCTATCGTTTTTTATAATTTATAGTTTTTGCCTATATTAATTAAAAATTAACTTTATTGACAAAATTAATACTTATTTTTTCATTTTCTTCGAGTTTTTCATTAATTTTTCTGTTAAAAAAATGAAAATAATAAAATAATCGAAAGAAGTACATAATAAATTTTCGACAAAAAATAAACGATTCTAAAAAATAATCAAAACCTATTGCTGTTTATAATTTGTAGTTATTTCCTAAATTAATTAAAAGTAAACTGTTATCTGACATTGACATTATTTTATCAGTGTATATGTTTCATCTTGGTGGTTCAAAGAATTTTCATAAAAATAGAATATTTAAAGTATAATGAAAAATAATTCGGCTTTTAAAAAAAACTAAAGATTTCCTATTTATCTCATTGATGATTTGAATAACACTTTAAGGAGTTAATTTTTTTCATATTCTTTATTTCTGAGTATCATTTTCATTTAATTTATGTTTAAGCCTTACGTAATATAGACATTCATCCCTCTTCTTTCAGCATAAATATTTTAGAGTGCTCACTTACCTGTCATATATGCCTACTAATATGTTTTAACTTTTATTATTTCATAACTGAAATTTCATATGTAATAAACAAATATTTATATAACTTTATACATTTCCTAAGTACTGTTTTTATTATTAAACTTGTGTATAAAAAATTTAAAGACACAACTTTCTAAAAAGACATGATTAATATGTGTAGAAACTATGATAGTAAAAACAAGGAAATTATATTCGAATAACACAGCAAATATGGTAATAATCTAAGGGTAATTTGAATACTAATTTCCCTGAAAAACTAAATTAAAAACACGCAAATTCTTGAAATAAAAATAAGTAAACAAATATTTTTTATCTCTGAAGTATGCAAAAACAAATATTTCTTATAATATCCACTCCAGCAAAAATTATTTGTTAATGGAAATAAACTTATATGCTACTGGATGGAGCATTAAAAAGTAAAGAAATCCAAAAACGAAAGAAATGCGGTAAATTTTAAATATAATACTTACGAGCACGGTAACACCATATCTTTCTTAATTCAATTGTTCAGACTTACGCAAGGATTTTTGTATTTCCCCAGAGACACACGCAAAATTTATGAAGCATGCTTTCAGCATGTACATATATTTATCTCAAAATACATCTGAATCCTAACGTAGCCTTCAAACGCCAGACATAATTCATAAATGGATATTTCATTTCAAATATTATTGACATTTTTCCGGAAAATTCTGTATACCTAAATTGTCTTATTGCCTTCAAACAAATCAATTCAGACAGCGGAATAAAGAAAGCGAACCTACTTACGCCTGACAAGCACAGCTCCGTAGCCACAAAGATAAGTAAAACTCGGACAGTACAGCGTCGGGGAAAATTGATGGCGAGTGAGGAAAAAATATAGAATAAAGACAATTTTTGATTTGTGGATTTGCTTTTGTCGGCGAGAAGTTTGCGGGGAGCTTGATGCATGTGAGTGGAAAATATGATCATACCCTTATCAATACGGCGAATTAAAATTCCTCACGTACATATATATCTTCTTACAGTTTCCTTTTCAGCTAATTTGAAATATACTTTATGCTTCCTAAGTGTTGATGAGCTTTTATTTATACTTTATTTAAATTCAAATCAGATAATGACGCACGTTGCGACAACTGCTTTATTTAAATGAGCTTTTATCACGTTCATTTTATAAGTCAAATGTAAAATTTTAAAATTGTATCCATTGGGGAAAATTTTACAATTTAATAGTGACATTGCTTAACTACTGTTTTTCATTCTCTAAATATTGTAAAGAAAGACGTTGTTTTCGCTTTTCATGCATGCTTTAATTTATTTTATTTAAATTTCCGACTATTAGGTAATATTACAAATATTATCATAATTTGGTTGCATTGTCATTTAGATTTATTTTTACACTTATCTGTAAGATGTAGTTATTAATCATCTTTAATGTATTTGCATCTAGAAAATGCATCGATTTATGTAATTTTGTGAAAGTAATCTGCATAGAAAAAAGAAATAGAAAATAACTTCAAAAGCAACGAAATTTTAATATTGGGTGTGTACCATATTAAATATAAAAAATAAGTTCAATTATATCTTATAAGTGATGTATATTAGATTATATTTGCAATATTTTGATTCGTTTTGGTTTTTGTTACGTTTTGCTCGCTGTTTTTCCTTGTATTGTGATAAATATTCCGCGCCTAGACTTAGTTGCATATTCTGTATCAAAATATACGAACACATTTGCAGATTTAATTAATTCAAAGAATATATATAAGAACCACAAATATATTTTTTTAATTGTTTTTATTTGCAACTTGCTAACTACTTTTTTTTATTTCATTAAATTGTCTTATAGAGGAAAACAGATATAAATCATAGTGAAAATATACTGAGAGAAATGTTTACGTACTAGGTAAGCATATGTACTAAAACTCTGACAGTCGATTAGCATACTACGCACATACCTATGTATTTCTTTTATTTTACTGTATATAAATATAATAACCATACGTTACATTGATGTAAATATTAGGTTACAGATATTCATTTAAAGTAAATTAAAACAAAAGTTATTTAATCAATAGACCGAAGAATTACAATAACCTTTCTTTTAAAAATATTATAATCATCAAGAGACAGGACTGGAAGATATTTAATAATAATTCGAAATAAATACAAGCAAAACCAAGTACTAATAAATTTATAAAATTTAAGTCATAATAATGAGAAGAAAATATAATACCGACTATCAAAAACAATATGACGTCACATGGACTGATATTCATATAGTTTCTGCATAATCGACTCAGCCAGTATTGGAATAACGAGCTAGCGAATATGTCGACATAATGGAATATTTCGTAGCAAATATCACAGTCTGCACAGTGCCATAATACTGACTATGACACATTTATTATAAATCTCAATGGTCCCGAGTTCATAACGAGTACTGCATTTAAATGAGAGGATTAAATTGGCGTTGTCTTTTTTTGCGCGTATTGAAACGGTACAGAAATGTGCGTGTAAATTATTTTGGCGCCCGTGCAATCACGTTAAAGCGTATGGCGTAGTATAGGTTACAGAACACTATAGCATACTCAAACTGAGTATATGACTATAAATTCAATACTTACTTAATGTTTCGTAACTATATTAATTAATGAGTATGTATCTGATAGAAAATTCTGACTGCAATGGGTTCGTTGAAGATTAATTTGTATCATCTCGTTAATAAGGCTTGATGCTCGGCGCTAGTAACACAGAATTGAATACATTGTTATTAAGGGGATCGACTGAATAAACATAAATAACTGGCCTTTGTCTTCAACCAAAGGAAATATAAAGTTTTCTTTGTCGAATATTGCATAGAACTATTGTTTATTACTTAACATATTGTTAGATGAATTTGTATTCTCAGATGCCATTGAGTGGCCAATAGATATTTGTTTCACTTATAAGCTTTCAAATTATCTTCTTTACAGATCAATGAATATGAAACATTTATTGTTTCAGTATTTACTTATTAATGTTTCTTCTCAGAAATGTTTTTCTTCCCGAATCGATGAATAGCTTTATTATGCTTTAGATATATTCAGGATTATGTAAATAAAGGCTTTCATAAATTATTATAAAGAAATGAAATAGAATTCGTAAGTCAATAAGTGTACTACATTCAATTTTGACGATGTAATTAATATAAAACAATGTAGAAAACCCACATTTACGAATAACAAAAATTATTATGTACTTAAAGAGATTAGGTGGTATAATGGAAAATTGTAAAATCCATCAGAACATATTTGTGTTTCCTGGTGTAGATTTTTGAAACTGAATACACTTTTGAATGTAAATTGAATGCTATTATGAGTGATTTTACCTAAAGGTTTTGGATGGTATAAATATAAGTACTATATAAATAAGTTATTATCTCATAGATTACGCTGATTTAATACAGTGATGAACGTAAATAATTAGGAAATTATTACGTAAATTAGTTACTTCTTTTTAGGTGTCTGTATCCCAAAAGGAAAAATGTAACTTTTGGACGATCTCTTAACTATACTTCTGTCTGTATGTTATGACTTTTTTTCTAGAAATATTGAACGTAGATATTTGAAACTGAAATTATATTTTGAACTAGTAAATATCTGAAAATTCAATTTCCAAAAATACATATTTGAGAATTTTAGGCAACAATTAAATTATTTTTTTTTTAATTTTGTGATTTGCATAGAATTGAAAAGGTTAGCGGTAAGAGACGCAAAATTTTCACTCTCTTTAAAATACCTCAAAACTACGAAAATAGCAAAAAGCTTATTATACATTTACAGAAAAACCATAGCGATTATCCGAGATCATAAATTTTTGAAGATATTCAAGAGACTACGGATTTTGTGAATTTCTTCAAATTTTTGACGTTGGGTGGGAAGGTCTGTCTATAATATTTCTATTAAACTATTCACGAATAATGATATTATTTTTCACTGTTTACGTATATTAGCTAGTATACAATTCTTAGTTTATTTGTCAATATATTTCTGTGCTGAATAATAATATTATTATTCGCAAATCGTTTAATAGAAATACTAAAGGTCCTAAAGGGTTTGCTCTTTTATTTATACACATAATATAATTGAAACAAAGTGAAAATTGAAACCAGAATACCTGTTTCTAGAATTTTTGTCTGTCTGTCTACCTGTATGTATGTTAATTTGTTCGTCAATCATATGAAATCTACTAGAGGGATTTTGATGAAATTTGTTAAAATTATAATTTATACCGTCGAACAACATATAGGATACTTTTTACCTGGATATTATACTTTAAAAAAAGCCATGACTTGGTGAATATTACGATATTATTAGTACCAACGACATCTATTAATATTACGATATTATTAGTACCAACGACATCTATTAGCGTTTTAGTAATAGTAATGATAATAATAATAACAGTTTCGACAGTGAAATTTTACGCGAGTGAAACCGTGGAGTATAGCTAGTATGAAATACGTACTAAATCATTATAGTGCGTAATCTACTCCCAGTTAAAGGGTTTTAGATGGCATTACTCTTTAAAACAAAAGGGGTAATTTCTCTTTGTGAAAGTTTAATTGAAAATCATTATTTCAATTACATGTTAGCAAAACTATGATCAAAATCCGTCAAGAACGAGTAGAATTTGTACAACGAGGGTTCCTTATATATTTAGATACCTACAGACATTTGAAGTTACATAATATTTCTATTAAAATAATGTTTACAAATACTAAATTTATACAAGGTTAATAATATATTACCCGTTTCATAAATGTAAACACATATTGCATATTTAAATGATATCCATTCTCACAATACGGTTTGATTGCTGATTATTTTAATTCAAAATTCTTATATTTCTATTGTCCTAAATATCATCTCCTCTTTTATGTTTCTTATTTAAATTATCTCAAAAAAGGACAGACTTTAACTCACATGTATACTTTAACTCGAATCGCGATAATACTTTAACTGGCTGATACATTTGAATGGACCCGGATTATTTATTTATGTAAATTCCTATTCAGTACTACAATTTATTAAACTATAAGGGTGTTTGTTCTCAGTGTCAATTTCATATCAACAAGCCCAGTGAGTCGTGGAACGGAGCTTAACGAAGATACAAAAGAATGTGATGAGTCAGGTACCTAATCGAATTTAATGAATGATCGTATTTTTATGTCGAATACAAGGGGCTATAATTGTGTTGAACTATACAATATATATAATAAGGGTAAAGTAGCGTCTATAATTTTATTAAATATTTAAATAGGGAATTTCTCGTTATGTGAAGTAAATTTAATGAAACTTTAATATATTTATATAAAATTTGATACTTTGAATCTCAACGTCTATCTTGGTATCTCAACGTGTGAATATTTTTAAGTAAAAAAATTGTTGAAAAATATTCGGAGAATAAGATTTGCATCGCGTACTTTGGGTATTTTACTTAAATACATTTATACATATACATACGTATGTATATATATATATATATATATATATATATATATATATATATATATATAGTGAACCATTATTAAAGCTTCAATACTACAATTTTGTTTTTTAACCATATGTTGATATTCTCGACATTTTAAAACAAAAATAAACGAGAATTATGAAATAATCTTAGGTTATTAAAATGTTTTCAAAGTTATTTATTAGCTTTTTCCCTAATATTATATTTAATTTAATTTCATATTCTTATTCACATGTGGTGCCGCTTTCCAATATTTTATTATATTTTGAAACAATGTACTTTATTTTAAATTTAATATCATTTAACGCAAAATGTTGAAATAAAATATTGTTAATTTTGGATTGAATATCATAAGTAAATTAGTTTTCTAATTTAATTATACAAGCAGCAGCAGACAAAAATTTTTTTGTACATTTTTAGGTAATTGTCGCATAAAACTCGTTGCCGACGAAATTCACCGAATTTTCGATATATTATTCAAACTATAAATATTAATTTATTTTAAAATTAATAAATTATTTTTAGTTAAGTTTTGGTAAAAATCGCTCTAAAAATTATACAATTACTCTTACAGTTACATACAAAAGCAATAATTTCACCACACTTTTTATTTTATTTAAAAAAACGCGTCAAGCTATTTGTCGTGATTAAAGTGGCGTTATATTAATATTTAAAAAAAATTATTACTGTTTCGTGTTGGTAAAAATAGCTTTCAAAATTTGTACAATTAACATTAAAGAAAAAATAATAATTTCACCACACTTAATTTTTTTTAAAATGAGTCGAGCGATTTGTCTTAATAACTAATTCGATATAAATTTATGTTATATTAAAATAAAAAAAAAGGTTAATAATAAATATTAGTTCCATCTTTAGTTTTGGTAAGAATCGCTATTAAACATTTAACAATTATCTTCATAGGAAAAGTAGGTACTTCAGCACACTTCATTTTATTTAAAAGAGCAAAAAATATTTTTTTTGCTAAATTTTGTTAAAGCGAATTACTTTGTTAAAATAACATTTGAATAACTCGGAAAAACAATAATTTCAATAAAAAATGTTTGGATCTTACTGTTACTAGACAACTACCTTAATACAAATTTTATTCCATCATAAAGTATATTCCCAAGAATTTATGCCTGTATTGATATAAAGCTTTCGCGGTTAACTTACACAGCTCCCTTATGGGTAAACCCTTCTGCGGTATTGCGAAGAAACTTCCGCCCCGAGTGACTGGGCTGCGACCTCACTGAATGGAAGTGGGCCGTTGTAATTAAGTGGGCCGTAAAGAAAGCAGGCATGAGACACTTACACTTACAAGGGTGAGCTTTTGATTATAACATTGTGTACTTACGGTTGGAAAAAACTTGCCGCTGTGGTAAGTAACGAGTCGGCTTTTGTTTTCGTTTCGTCATGAAGTGGATAAACAAGTTGGAGACGTTTGCTTTGTGTGTCTGTGTGAAATAATGAAAGGTTTTATAAACTGAAAGGTATTACGAGTCAAGTTACTAGTATGAGGTAATCATATAAGGGGAATGTGGACGGACATCTTTTTCTGTATTGCATGATAATATATGCACTATTTCGAACTACCTAATAAAATATTTACCCAACTCCAAGCTCGGTACTGAATTGATTAAATAATTAATCTAACATTACATATAATTTTGCAGGTTAGCGCTATTAACAAACGTTATACATATTTTGAAAAAAAGTCTGATCTGAATGCTTAAGAGCTTTCTGATCAGACTTTTTGTGTCTGTTGTTTTTATCCCATTAATTCAAACATTTATACTTTTGCCATATCCTCTGTCTGTCCATCCGTATGTGTAATATATATATATATATATATATATATATATATATATATATATATATATTATAATAAATATTATATATATATATATACATATATATATATATATATATATATATATATATATATATATATTATAAGACGAAATTAGGTCCCGTCTATGTAAAGTATTAACAATAGTAGTTTAAATAAAGGAATTGAAAAGAAAATCATATTATAGCTAAGTATTATCTATCAGTATTCAAGGGACATTCAATCAACTTATGACATGTAGTTTTGTCTGTGAAAAGTTCATAGAAATTGGATACAAATATAATAAACGTGACTTTGTATTTTAAAACGTATATTTATTATATCTTTCAAAGTATATGAGCAACATGTTTATATATTTATATAGTGAAAAATAATATTAATGTTCGTAATTGACATAAAGGCTACATAGGTTTAATTATTTATTTGCGCCTAAGTGTGCACGGAACTCATGTAGCGCGAGTTAGAATTCTACTTGTAAATAATTTTTCAAACGAATCATCTTAATGTACGTTTGAGATCGATGGCTAATTGGAAAAAGTGAAATCTCACGAACGCGGCGACAACCGCTCATCATAGGGTTGTCAGCGCGTATTGTTGCCTATATAAGTGAACGAGTGTTTTTAATTGTGTGACGGATAATTTGAAAATTATTTGTGAAAATGTCTTTTCTTTACAACTATATACATATTATATTACGTTAATTATTAATTGAAAATGGAATTTTATATGCAATGAGTAAGAATCTTCGCTTCTGTCGGGTATCCCACGACACCTCACGACTTCTGGTCTCACTCTGTCCCAAAGAGTTATACAATTAGTAAATGATGATTCTGTGAATTATTTGAGGAAGATTGACTAACGTACATCGTTAAATGTATGATAACTACGATGTGAAGACTGACTAACGTGCATCGTTATATGTATGATAACTGTAAGATAAATACGAAATTGTGCTTAAAATCAGGAAAGAAATTTTTAAAAATGTGTTCTTGTTTTAAATTTCTTAATAGGTTTTGTTATAAATTAGGTTTTATTTAAAAAATACGTTATTCATAAGTAAAATTTAAATATTAAATTTAAATTAAACGTATTAAACGTAGTTGTCTCTCAATGAAACTTATTTCGTCTTGTGGCATTGATGGTTTATACCTCGAGGATAACTAAATATTGACGAATGAAATTGAACGATGTTATTGACGCTCGAATATATTTTTTTTATTGCCGTTTAGTTTATCACGTGGTGTAATCCTTAATATTTTTAACTAATGAAAGGAAAAAACAAAACTACATTCCTGGTGTATACCTCGGGGATAACTAAGCTTTAACAATTGAAATTAAACGATGTCATTGACGCTCGATCACAGTCTTTTCATAACTATTTAGTAAACCATATAATGTAACCCTCAACATTAAAGAATATGCGAACCTTGCGGAACTATAACTATGAAGCTTTGGAAATATCGAACAATCACACGACTCTGGTACGTTTATTCAATTCCGGGCAACCTTTGGAAATATTATTGTGACAGATGTGACGATTACTAATTTGCAAAATAAAAGTAAATATATGCAATATATCGTAATCATATATCGACTATACTGGTAAAAGTCTTATTGGGTTCATGTAATAACTGCTACACATTTTGAAAATAATACGGAAAATAATTTATTTAACCAAATTAAAACACATGTCTAAAGCAAAAAAAATAATAAAAACACAAACTGTCAAATCATACAATCCTGTGACATTGTGTGTCTACCCATTTATTTACTTTGCGACTTTATTTATCCATTTAGCTACTATTTTCTTTACTGAATTCACCATTCGGAAAAATTTATGTAATATAGGTGTTTTTTTTTCTTATGTCTGAAATAAGTCATAATAATTAAAACCATTATTTTTTTCTTTTGTTTAATAAATGGACTATTAGAAATAATCCATAACACTGGTGGTTATTCTCCATTATTCCATATTTAATTTTTTCTATTAGATTTAAATGACACCTATGCAATTACCTTTCCAAGAGTCCTTTGATGACTACAATACTTTCTTAGATTGTAGCAACCACGTAAACAATTTAAAAAATAAAAGATAAGAATTAAATGTGTACTCAATGCCAGATTTTATTTAAGACTGCAGTGAATTTTATGAAATGATTTATTAATATATGTGTTTCAAATGTTCCGGATAGAGAAAATAAGTAAATCTATTATCGTTTGCTTATGTAGTAATTTTTTTTTATTTCATATTGCACAATAAAAATGTGTAACATTGTTACAAACAATTTTTATTTAATTAATGTTTATCTTTATTTCTAGTTAGCGCAAAAAATACGTATTACACGTAATGATTAAGTAGACAACATCCCTCTAGAAAATTTTCGACATTTTTATCGAACTTTCTATGCAGTGACTATCGCATACTTTGAATTGCATGAAACATTACTAGACAGTTCGACGCGATTGTCGTATTGTTGTCGTTGTTATGTCGATATTATATTTTGACAGTTTTGGTTAATGTAACCAACCTCATACGACTTACATAATGGATAATGTAATAATATTTAATATAACAAAAGTTTGAAATAAAATACAACTGTATCAAATAATAAATCTGAAATAAATTGCGTTTAGAATTGTCCATTATTGAATATCCTCGCTTTACATCCGGTCATGTATTAGTAATAAGTGACGTAAAAGTAATGACGTCAAATGAGACTCATTTTTTCATATTTTTATGGATAAAAATATATCGCCAGGTTTTCACGGGTGCGAAATACCAAATGTTTTTAATTTAATCAGTTTTCCTTTTTGGAAACGAAATATCTCAGAATCGATTGGATGGATTTTTTTTCAAATAAATTGTTTTCTTTTGATTCTGGAATTTCTAAATTCACTTCATAGTTGCTTCCTTCTTCGTAGCTCGAATGAAAATCTAGTTATTTTTGTACATTACGCATAATTATTAGGAGATGAAACAAATCATAGATCTGAAAAAATGGAAATAGTATCAAAATGGTATGAAAATCTGTCGTAAATCTTCCATTACAAAATATTTAATCTTTTTATGCATTAAGTGAAAAAATAACTCGCAATGCGCAAGTGTCAATTTTGTTTGCCAGTACTTTTTTATTGTCCGGTACCAAAAATAAAAACATGAAATATCCGAGGAATCACTTTTTATTTGTCTGTCTGTTTGTGACAGGTATTTTTCGTGGAAATTTATCATTTAATTGTAGACAATACGTTAATCTGAGCAAAAAAGATGCATATGAATTTCTCGTATTAATACACATATATATTAAAAGAATAAAAATAAAAATTATCAAGTATATATATATATATATATATATATATATATATTTATATATATATATATATATATAAATATATATATATATACATATATATATATATATATATATATATATTTTTTTTTTTTTTTTTGATAAAACACGGTTTGTAAGAAGTCAATAGACCCAAAAAATACATGTGATGTACACTCACTGAACACGATATTCGACTAACACTAGACCGACTTTTAATAAGCAGTGAGTTTATTTTTGCTTGCTTTTTGTAAAAAAAAAACAATTCATTTACTAAATTTATTCAAACATATAGCAGAATTTAATGATTGTTAAGTTAGAGACTTTGAACCTTTCATCAGAATTAAATAGGAATGTTAAATTAAGAGTGGATATACACTAAAAACGATTAATATCACGAAATCATATACTCAACGATAGTTCATCAAGTTTGAACAAAATTGTTTTATTAAAAAAAGAAAACGGTTTATTTAATGAGTTTTATCATACATATAAGATGATTTTCTAACTGGTAAATTAGATACTTCATAACTTTCATACTGTAAGACGGTAATGAGGGGTTAAAAGTATATATAAACTAAAAAAAACCATCAAATATATACGAAACCCTCGAATTGCGGCGATTTCGGACCTATTTAGGCTCCTATAAAAATTTAAGAATAAACAGTGCTTCTATTAACCCATTCATAAATATTAATTTTTCACGATATAAATATATTGCCTACTATATTTTTCAAAGGCGTAAAACCATATGGGCATTTAAAAAATTGTGATATCTAGAACCATCGCTATCATTTTACTACAAATTTTACGTAGGCGTAAAAATCCTATTTTTTTCATAATTTTAGTTTTAATAGTTTGGAAAATAAGGGAATTGGGTAATATATTATCTTTCAGTATAGAGAAATACCAAGTACCTAAAATTATGTAAAATTAATGTTTTGAAGACCTCTATTACTGGACCTTTCAAAAAATACACATGCTTTATAAATATAATAAAAAAATTCGAGTAGTTAATGAGATATATGCAGGTCAACATGTTTTATGATGATGTCAAATTACAAGTTTCCATTTTAAGCGGTTTCTAAGTAACAACTTCTATGACAAACTAAAGAACTGATACTTAAAAATCTTAAAACCGTTTCATTTTTCTCTTGAGGTGCACAAAGTAAATAATATCACGAAATCGAGTACTGAACCATATGTTTAGAATGTTCTATAAAATATATGTATTTGCCATTAAATCTCCATGTAATTACGATTATCCGATTAATTAAAATAAAAAAAATCGAGTAGTTAATGAGATATATGCAGGTCAACATGTTTTATGATGATGTCAAATTACAAGTTTCCATTTTAAGCGGTTTCTAAGTAACAACTTCTATGACAAACTAACGAACTGATACTTAAAAATCTTAAAACCGTTTCATTTTTCTTATGAGGTGCGCAAAGTAATTAATATCACGAAATCGAGTACTGAACCATATGTTTAGAATGTTCTATAAAATATATGTATTTGCCATTAAATCTCCTTGTAATTACGATTATCCGATTAATTAAAATAAAAAAAATCGAGTAGTTAATGAGATATATGCAGGTCAACATGTTTTATGATGACGTCAAATTACAAGTTTCCATTTTAAGCGGTTTCTAAGTAACAACTTCTATGACAAACTAACGAACTGATACTTAAAAATCTTAAAACCGTTTCATTTTTCTTATGAGGTGCGCAAAGTAATTAATATCACGAAATAGAGTACTGAACCATATGTTTAGAATGTTTTATAAAATATATGTATTTGCCATTAAATCTCCTTGTAATTACAATTATCCGATTAATTAAAATAAAAAAATTCGAGTAGTTAATGAGATATATGCAGGTCAACATGTTTTATGATGATGTCAAATTACAAGTTTCCATTTTAAGCGGTTTCTAAATAACAACTTCTATGACAAACTAACGAACTGATACTTAAAAATCTTAAAACCGTTTCATTTTTCTCTTGAGGTGCGCAAAGTAATTAATATCACGAAATAGAGTACTGAACCATATGTTTAGAATGTTTTATAAAATATATGTATTTGCCATTAAATCTCCTTGTAATTACAATTATCCGATTAATTAAAATAAAAAAATTCGAGTAGTTAATGAGATATATGCAGGTCAACATGTTTTATGATGATGTCAAATTACAAGATTCCATTTTAAGCGGTTTCCAAGTAACAACTTCTATGACAAACTAAAGAACTGATACTTAAAGATCTTAAAACCGTTTCATTTTTCTCTTGATGTGCGCAAAGTAATTAATATCACGAAATAGAGTACTGAACCATATGTTTAGAATGTTTTATAAAATATATGTATTTGCCATTAAATCTCCTTGTAATTACAATTATCCGATTAATTAAAATAAAAAAATTCGAGTAGTTAATGAGATATATGCAGGTCAACATGTTTTATGATGATGTCAAATTACAAGTTTCCATTTTAAGCGGTTTCCAAGTAACAACTTCTATGACAAACTAACGAACTGATACTTAAAGATCTTAAAACCGTTTCATTTTTCTCTTGAGGTGCGCAAAGTAAATAATATCAAGAAATCGAGTACTGAACCATATGTTTAGAATATTTTATAAAATATATGTATTTGCCATTAAATCTCCATGTAATTATAATTATCCGATTAATTAAAATAATTAGGTATTCAATTATTTTTTACTATACGTGTTTAAATAGAAGAAAAATGGCATTCGAAACAAAAATAAATTTCTGAGCATCGTTACAAGTAAAACAAAAGAATATGCCTAATGTTTCAATTTCCACAAACGAAGCCACAATACTGCCATTCTTTCACAATTATCTCTCACTGGCACTCGACCCCAAACATGCCCTTACTCTATAGCACAGTTGAACCACTAAACTTCTCTCATCTGAGGGGGCAATGATTATCAAATTGACTGCACATCGGCGAGGCAGTGAAGCGCGAGTGACCCCAGTAGCGGACACAAATTTCCAACCCAATTATCGGCACACGCAATTGGGTCATAATAGTAAATCGATTCAAAAATGGACAGAAAGTTCAGCATCGGTCGGATGACCCGTGCTGTCTATTGGACTTTAAAAGAATCTTAATACGATATTTAAAAATGTTTTTTTAAATTAAATACTACATAAACGGAGTTTGAATATTTGTCGCAATAGTGTAATAAATGTAATACAAATTAGATTTCAAATATAAATTCTTCAATTTAAATAGCGCAAATAAAATACAAATATATTAATTTAAAATAGCTATAGTTTCAAGTTCAGTGTCGACATGTTGTCAATACATGGAGTCCATTAAGAAAATTTCTTTTTTCAGGAATTAAAAACAAACAAAAGTAATTAAAGAAAAATGAAATTCACTTAATTATAAAGGTTTTTTTAAGTTAATATCGATGTGGTGTAGTGCACCTAAAATTAAGTGTCGCACTGAACATCTTAAAAAAATTATTTGCCGCGTTTCCTTTTTTCCTTAACATGCTGCCACTCATATATAAATTAAATTTTAAATTACTTTCGCCAGTTACTTCCAATCCATTTAATAGTGATTTATCAATTACTTAACGCAATAAGCAAAGCCATTACCGGTAACTCTTTTACTTATACTCTAATTTTTTTTCTGATTTTCCAGTGTAGCAAAAAAGGTGCTTTGAATATAAAATTACACAGTATGAAACTGCTACAAGAGCACAAAACTAAAGTTTATTTGCAAATATTTATAAATTTTATATTTAAGCCATTCTATATGAGGAATTAAATAATCAATTTGCTACTTCAATGTCTTCTCTTTTCGAAGGCGCCCTCTAAGATATTCTGCTGAAAAGAAGTAAGAAATTTAGTCCAATTTTTATGCAATTTTATGTGAAATCATCAAATGTGGAGAAATATAGTGTTTTTATTTAAAGTGATATTGGTATTTTTTTTTATTCATTTCTTTTGAAAGAGAGTAATAAACACAAATGACTACAATGAAAAACTAGAAACATATTGAAATCTTTTTTAATTTTGACCCCTATTATAATATAGTATGTATGTCCCTATTGTAATATAGTATGTAAGAAACATTAAATAAAATGTTCAACATGCAAACATAGTTACATGATCAAAATCGACACTGAATCAGAAATCAAATATTACGTCTGTAAGTTATTTCATTCCCGCATTGTAAAATATAAAATGACAAAACCACTTAATATAAGCAAGTTATGTTGAGGTTACAGTCCGATTCATTTAAAATAATAATATTCTGTTTATACGACATCTCCAAATTATTTAATGATACCAGTTCGTTTAGCAATATTTTTTTTAAATTCTTTCAAAGACTTTAAAAATACTTCCATTAGAATTATTTTTCTAAGTATTAGTTTTAAACAACACTAAATTTTTTTCTGTTCGACCAAAAAAATAATTTAAGTAAGCTAAATTTAATCAAAGGATGTAACACCTTCGATTCCTTAACCCTTTAATAAATTCGAAAAATTGTCCTTTTTGTTCCCAAAAAAACAAAAATGTAAAACAGACTAATTTAGGTATCAATGAGATAGCGCTGAAATTAATATAAGTTTAAATATTTTATACGCAGTAATAATTTATGAAACCGTACAGTTTATATTCTGGTCGAATAATAAAGGTGAATATTAATAAAGGTTGTGTTCTAGCTACGAAAAAATTACTGCTGTTTATGTAATTAATACAATTGTAAACAATTCTATTGAGCAATGTCTCCTTATTATTGATATATTTGGTTTAAAACTCACCTAAATCTCACAAGTACTGGTTGATTTATAATTCATAGTTTATCAAATTACATAAATACTTAAATTACAACTTCGTTGACCATAGTACCTTTATTGAACTTGCGTAAGCCCTTCTCCTTGAAAAAGACTTTATTTAAAGGCCTTTTTTAGGCAAATGACATAAATATTCAGACTTTATTCTTACTGGTGTTCTTAATATTTTTCTCACAATATCACTCTTAATAAAATTTTAAAAAATGGAAGTACTTTCTAAAAATAAATTGTTCTCTCTCTCAAATACGTCATTACAAACACATTTCAAAGTCTCTTAACTTATACATCCCTCGTGACTTCATCACAGTCTCATTCGATGATCTTAAACGAGAGATGATGAGCGGAGCCTAACGATTATTTTCAATCGTTTACACATAGAAATTCCCTCGCACCATCTATTTCGCAATCAATTATTACTGTGGGAACGAGCTCCTTCGACGGGTGCTCTCAAGGGGGACTAAGTCTTTCATTAGGATCTTTGTGGTTTGCATTGGATCCAAGGGCTTTACAATATTTGTATCTTTACACACCTGGAATAATTTTCAGCGTCTATTTTTAATAGCGATGTTTACTTATAGCATTGTGGGAGTGCACATATTCATACGTTTTTCTTTGCGATTACTTTCCCCGGTTAAGTAGCTTAATACTTCTACATATTTTTATATATATTTATGTTTATTTTTTTTACGACATGGGTGTAATGTTTTTAAGTGTATTATTAAGAGACTTATCTCTAAGTATGTACTATCTCTTTAAACCATGACGCGGCTAGTTACAGAATCGAGCTTAAGCAGAAGTGTTGGGTTATTTTATTTTTAGGTTCGGGCTGACACAGCTTTTTATTGTTTTCTAGCGTCTGATAAAAAAATTTCAGCCTGTATATTGCTGTTGAGATAAATATGATGCATATCGAAAATTCCCCATGTTCTATTACAGTTGCGAATAGTATCCTGTTGGCATGTAATAATTTCCTTGACTAATTCTTCTATACGTCTATTAAAACATAATGAATAATTTATTCATTTAGTTATTAATTTTAAAGTTACTCTTAATATGTACTAAAAGTGTATAAATTTTTTCAAGAGAAATATCTTCCACTCAATAAAAAAAAGATATTTTTTAAAAATGAGTTGGGTAGTGATCTGCAAAAGATTGTGGGCATAGTACAAAAATGTATCAATTATTATAAAACTGAAAGAGTAGGAATTACGATAACATGAGACACTCAACTTAAAAAGATAAAGAAGAAAGTGCATGACAGGGCTGGTTAACTGGATGAATATTATTGGGATTTTAAAAGTTATGATAGGTTAAATGACTCAGTTTTTATTACTTTCTTTATGAAATTATTGATTTAATTTCTATTCTTTTTTATTAATTTACGGGAGTTCTTGGAATATAAGTTTATTACAAAGTTAGCGACAAAGACAATAAAAAAAAACATCCCTAACCGAAGTTACTTTGCTTGCAATTTCTCTAGGCTTAGCTCCGGACCAGATGATAAGAAAAAGGTGTCAGTTTTGGGAAAAGAGGGATTTCATCGATTACTTAATATGTTAAATAATTATGAAAAGATTTGTATTTGACGTTGATATATATCTTTATTCAATTTAGTTGCATCCTAAAATCATAAATATTGTTATGTTCTCCTGAGGTTGAAAATACTTGGGAACACAAATTGTGAAATTATTAGAGTCAAGCGTTTATTAGAGCCAAGGTAGCAAATATTTATAATATCGAATAATGGTAGTAAGAATGTTTCACAGAATTAGATTTTGCGTGTAAATTGTAAATACGTTTTAGAGCGCATATTTTGCTTAAAACTCGACGAATTTCTTCACTTACTAGGGTCGTTAATTAAAATATTGTTCTGTCCAATCTTTTATTTTGAACAGTTTTTGTTGCCTGCTCAAATTTTTAATTCAATCCTTTAGTTCAATCTTTGTATGCCTTTGTCCATAATGAGTGAATTATGTAAAATATTGTTATTTATAGTACTGATAATATAAAATAACTTAAAACATGGAAGAATAATATGAATGAGATAATATAGTACTAATTAAGTCATGTTAAATAATAACCAATCGGAGAATATAAAAATCGAAATTTAATTTATATTACCGAACTTGAAATGCAAGGTTTAGTCCAAGTTATTGTATCGATTTGTGTTTTATATTAAAACTAAATTCAATAGTTATCGATATTTAAGACATGTAAAAAAAATTGCGACGTTAGAATATAAAGTAAGAACTTACTTGGGTGTAATAAAAATGTATTGGAATAGCTCGAGTTATGATATAATGGTCTCAGAGAAAAGTTTCAGGACCACTAAAATGTGAAAGTACATAGCAGGGAAGATTCAAATGAGTGTAATTAAAATGTATTTTAATAGGTCGAATTACAATATAACTTTCTACGGGAAAGGTTCTACAATTACTAAAATGGCGTTTAAACAGTTAGTAGATTGTGTTAAAGTTATTTACATCAGATTTAATTATAAGCTGAAAGTTTTAGAATAAGTGAAAATATATGGCAGGAAGGTCTCGATTGAGTGGAATTAAAATTTATTGGAATAGTTCGAACTACGGCAGTATAATCGAAGAAAAAACTTATAATCACTGAAGTAGCATTTAAACAATGGGTAGATTGTGTGAAACTTATTTAAAGCAGAGTCGATTATAAGTTGAAAGTTTTAAAATGGGAAAAATACATGGTACAATATAAAAAATTGTAACTATTAGTAAGCACACACGACAGCAGTTACACGAAGCAGTTAAGGGTTATTCACTTCCACAGATATAACTAATATTAAAACTGAGCTAAGTTATCTTTATATATATATATATATATATATATATATATATATATATATATATATATATATATATTATATCTCTAAAGTTTTTAAATACATTTTGTAAAGAATGAGGAGTAAAGTGTTTATTTAAAATATGCGCAATAAAATCGAAATATTAAATGTGAATCTGACGAGTTTTTGCATTCGTAAACTTTGCTTCAATCATAACTGAGCCTGTCATAAAAACGCACAGTGGAAATAATTTCATAACGAAACAAAAGCATGAAATTCATTAAATATTTATGTATTGGTGAAATAAAAATAATATTTTTACCTACAAGGACGAAGCTAGAAGAGGGTAATGCTTTTACTTTGTCTTTGTTGGTGTTCATTAAAGTATAAAAAACTTTAGGAAAATTACTGCACGAATAACTTATGAACCAAATTTCCTGTAACCAATTTCTTTTCTTTTTCCTCTATAAACATTCAGAACAATAACTACGTACCAAATTCCTAACTAGTTAAACACCAGTCACATAAAAAATTAATGGTATTTTGAAGTTCATATCTCAAGATCTACTAAAGCTAGATTAATGTTTGGAATTATGTACTATGACGAGTGCCTAATACGTTGGTAAACTATGTTTATAAAACAGGTATTAAGTCAAAAGAGGTTAATAATTGGCTAGAAATAATTCATGTACGTAGTTTACGGTCATAGCTTATATGCGACCTGTTTTTAAAGCTTGCTAGAAAATTGACTTACATTAAGACATGGCATAGCGCTTTTTTCTTGTAGTAATTTTAAATGGCGCGGTATTTAGATCATTTAATTAAAATAAAAAATTCCTTTTATTTACAATTTATTTACCTCTTACAAACTACAATAATTATTTTCTCGTAACGTTTTGGCTAAAGAAAACTACTACAGTCAGCAATGTCTCAGACGACGAATTCAGAGAAGTCAAGAGAACGTAAAAACGTAAGTCGCAACTACATTGTGGCTTATATCTTAGTATATTTATTCAATTATTCCAATTTTTCTAACGAGTAGCCTTTTCGGTTACTAGATGAATATTTCTTTAACATCTCACAACTTCACAAAGGAAGATACAACCTTTTGCCATTTTATCGATACTTTATTTTCCCAAGAAGTCTTGTCACATTTGTTAAATAATACAGACTACCCATATTTGTCAAAACTTTTTCTATTTAATAATCGTCATACCTGTCATAAAATAATTTTTGAGCCAATATTTTTCTTATATACACAAATATAATATTAAATACTAGCTATTTCGTGCCAATTCCCAGCGTAGTTTACTTTGTTTACCCAATTGTCGGTTAAAGGTATATATGAATATAACGGTTAACGATATTGTGATCGTTAGTAGGTCAGTTTTAATTTTTTTAAATGTTTAATGCTGTCTTGAGAGAGAAAAAAATTATACTTTAAATAACATAGCAGTAAAAGTTAAATTTTTCTCATAATTTTTACGTGATTTGAGTACAAGTGGACAAATAAAACATACTGACAATGTACCTCATATGTTTACCCAGGCCACAAGAAATGCAAGGAAGAAAACTCACACAAAAATACATTTATTATTAGGGTGGCAACTAATGAATCCATTATCTCAGTTCACGAAGTTTAAAAAAACTTTAAGTCAATCTATCACCAATTTATCTAAGCAAAACCTTTATCTATAATTTATCGTCATCATGCACGCCAAGATAAAATTCCTTCCATATATGAAGAGATAGAACTATAGGATGCGTTGGGAGTTTGACTAAAAATTGGGTAAGGTCAACCGTAAGACTATGCTGGTTTTTTATTTTTTTTATCACGTATATATTTTAGGCAACGCACGAAAGAGAAATTATTTGCATTGTAAGACTATATTTACGATGGAAACTCAACAGGTCTCTGAACATCTAGGTCTCACCTGAAGCTATAGGGGAAAACAAACATAATATTTCTACTTCTTTTCCAAGTATGAAGTCGTTTTCCCATTACACATAACAGTAGCTCTGCTAGTTATCGTGAACTCACAACGAAATATGTTTCAATAAGAATGTTTAATTATCCTTATTTTATGCAGGTCGTCTCCTTGGATGATGATTAGTGGTGAGATTAATATTCTTTCTTTGTATCTTCAAAACTAATTATAGTGGCTTTTTCATCAGAAAGTGCTCCCACTGTTGCGCATATGTACTATGTTGCTAAGCGCAATTTATGAAGCAATACCCCTTTAATTTCCATTCCAAAATTTTTCACATTTTCTTTGTTTTATACTCGCTAAAACCCAATTGCTAAATGTATGGAAAATAAAAAAGGTGCTCTTTATTAAAAAAAATTTAAGATTTTTCACTCACCAAAAAAAACATTTTCTATGCATTCCAGAGAAGACCAGGCAAAGAGACAAATGATAATTCCTAAAATAGTGGCGTTTTAATTCCCAATTTATTTGTAATAGTATACAGTCTGAACTCATTTTTGCAATGAAAATATTTAATTTAGAGTTTTTTATCAAACGTAATTATTTATATATAAATATTCAAAAATATAACTTACGTAATATTTATATTTTCATTCATCACAATTTACCAAGGGACGGCTTAAACTGCTATAAAATATGGGTAGAACTATATAAAATTCTTTAACGATTTCACAGTACAACACAGCATATATTTAGCATCGTTTATATATTTATTTCATTTTAGATAAAATATTCCAAAATGATTCTTCAATATAAAAGATAATTAAAATATTGTTTAGGTAATGCAGACGTTTTTGCAGCGATCACAAGTTCGATTAAATTTATGCAAAAACATGTTTTTAACCTAAGAATAACAGATTTTATTTATCTATATCTAAGCTCATAGGAGTAGTTCTGTGAAAAACGGCTAAAAAATAAATACGCGGAAATAACCGTATTGTATGTCTATGGATATAAATTCTGAAAATGAGCCTTTCCATTCTTATTAATGTACTTTAAAAAGGCGCTCTAGGGAGTTTAACATTACATAAATTTACGTGAAAAATACTAATTCTTCAAATGTGTTTTAATTTAATATATTTTAATACAAGTTGTATAATTGGAATGGAATTGGCAAAAATAAATTGTCACCACATCCATATTACATAAAGATTTTCACACAAATCTATGTGGGAATGAAAAGTGTGATTGTAAAAAAAAATTAATTGTATTCTAATTCCAGCTACGAAATATAAAAATTTTATTAAGTTAATTATCTGAATATTTGAATGTTATTCGTTTGAGATTATCCTTACAATCATTAATTTTTTTCTTTATTGTTGAGACAAAAAAACAATTACCAGCTCCTGAAGGAAGGAAACCCCGAGACCTCCACACGTCTCGCCCGAGGAAGACTGTAAAAAGAGTGACTGAACACGACTTAAAGTAATTAGGTACGCTGCGTATCCCCGAAGATGCATGGCGTGTCATCCCGGGGCGTCTTATTAAACCGGGCTCGCATCTGCCGCCCGCCCCATAACGCCCTTTAATCGCCCTACGTGCACGAGTAATGACAAAGAGGTCTAAGTCAAGCTCACTGCCTCCTCCGTAATGACTCTACAAGTTTTACACGTTATGTTAGCCTGGCTTATATAAATTGCTGCGAATATACGTGTGTAGATAGTCAGGTTTATGGGGTGTGCGGTTTATTACAGCCAATTGGATGTTTGGAGGCGGCATGGACTTTTCTTTGCGGTTGTGTTTGCGTTTAATTGGATAATCGGTTGTTCTGCAAAAACAGATTAATTTTTACTGCATCATTTCTGTCGTTTTAGGTGAATTGTTAGTAATATTTGTGCTAACGTACACTTATTATAATTTACCTTTATTTCTTCTTAAGCATTACATGAAGGTCTGACATCATGCGATAGATGTCACGGGATAGACAACATGATAGGATAGACACCAGTTTCATCTAAATAGGGGTGATTTTTCTCATGACAGAAATATGATCTTAGAATATACTTTGATTAAAACAAATTTGGTTATGGGAAAACAATGAAACTTCACTTAGGATTTCAAGGCTTTAATGCCTATTAATTAAAAATAAAGAAGATTTTACAGCTTTTCTTCATTTACTACCTTAGGTCTGGTATTAAAACTAAATACCTTAATTAAATTTTTTGAAACACCAAACTTAATCTTTCCTTTGGTTTACAAGTCTAATTACAATTTAAATTATGAGTAAAACATTTATTGTGAAGTGATATTCCAGTATGCTCAGAAAAAGATCACACTTTTCATTTCTGGGTGCTAATAAATGTAGCTTGTTGGAAATAACAAATGCAGAAATATATGTTAAAAAGTGAATAATATGGTTATAGCTTAAAACCATAAGTAAGCTAGTAGCTTTTTATTTAGTCAGTTTTTCCTTGAGGAACAAAAAGGAAAACGTAGTGCGAAACAAATACATTTATCTAATAGTATACGTAGTTTTTGCGAAAATATTAAAGTAAACTTCGTAAAAAAGCATGAGAGCAGTAAATGTTGAAAATTATACATGGGAGTGAGCTTCATTATAAAAAACGGGCAAGTCATTTTATACATTTATATTGGAGTAAAATTACGTTACATTTTTAATTATGATATAATGGACGTTTTTATTTTTCTCCAACCCTCTCCTTAGGCTTCAAAAACCCTATTCTATCATCATTTTTTGGTTATGTGGTTTTGGTAATAGGGTGGGAAATACTTTTTAATATATTTGTCAGTACACACCTGAAGATATATTACCTAAAATTATGAAAAAAAACATTGAGGGACTTATTGCTAGCCCTTTGAAATAATAATCGCCAGTAGACATAAAAGTTAAAAAAAATCGACTGATATATTGAGATGATTAAATCGAGTGGTTTTGGAGGCAATTTTTTTTCATAAATAAATTAAAAAATTACTGCAAATTAGGAAATATTTCAAAATACCATCAAAGAGAAGGCACTGTGAAACATACAAATTTGTAGTTCTTTTTTAAATTTGTAAATAGTAAAAATTGTTATGTATATAATAGATTATAATTAATGAAAAATACATGCAAAAAAATGTGCTAGACAATATATTATTATATAAAATAATTTCAAAGTATGTACAGAACTCTACTTCCAGTATAATATGTTATGTGCAGATTTAAATATTTGACATGTGGACGAAGACAGACGTATAGATTTAGTTTTTGTAGCTATTTTGATTTTATTTAAAGGCAAATTTTAAAAATATATCTTAATTCAATATACGTGACCTGGTATTAAAAAAGACGAAAATAAAACTACAGTAATATTACATAAAATGTCCTTAATTATTTTGTACTTAAACTTTAATTATTTTATATTTTAACAATTCTGATAAATCCGGTACACACAATTCTGTTTAATTTAAATTTGTTTTAAATTATAAGTATTTTTAAAGATGTCAGGTAACGTATTTTAGGAAATGTTTCGTGAGAAATTGGGAGAGTAAACTTTAATTTCAATTACACGTGCCATCGGAATTGAAAAGAAAAAAGTAGTTACGCTAAACGTTTAATTTTCTTTTACTGATTTTGGAAATATTTCATGAATTCTATATTTAATAAGGAATCACGTGTAAGTTATAAAAGAAAAGAACTTTGAATTATTCAATTCAGTATATTTACACTATCTTTTTTAATAAATTAAATTAAAAATTTTATAGTTTAAGTGTAATTTTCTAGTCCACAAATTGGTACTATCAATCTTTTGTGTTAATGATCTTCATAGAAACAAAGGAATTTGCGCTTTGATTTTTTTAAGCAATGGTTAATAAACAACATGATTTGGTCATCCCAATTTTATTTTTTATTTACAAATAATATTAACGTGATTACATTAATAATATTTAATTATTTTATTTGAGTGAAATTAATACATAAAATAAAATTAAACTAATTGTAGGATTATGCAAGAAAATAAATTGTGAACTAAAAACTATTAAAAAATTAATAATACACCAAATAAATTAATGTAACAATTTGTAATAAAAGCAAAACTACAAATGAGTATTATAAAATGTTTTGAAAAAGAGCTGGTAATTAATTTCTGTTCATTCAAAGTTTTTTGTACAGAGTAAATACATTTTTACAGCACAATGTGAATATCTTGTGATTCAAAGAAAAGTGTTTTTTTCTCCATATCCACATCTTATTGGTAAAAAGCTCAAGATTACAGACAGGTAAATAATTACAGACTTAATTTACCCTTTTTTATTCCTTGCCCTAAAAACAGTGAAAATTATATTCAACTCTATGACGACTTCCATTTTTAATTTGCATGCAAATGAATGGCTCTTTGGTGCTTGGACTAAATACCTCTTCCTGAATTAAGATTTACTAAAAGGTCAAGACCCCAAAACTTCTAACGCCAAAACCAAAGCACACATCAAGGTACATAATTAAGTACACGCATATAATGAAGTACGGTTGCGGAGCTTTAAGAGCTAGGACGTCCACCGAAGTTTAAGTACCGCCCCACCTTAAAGGCGTAGACCTGAGCTGCGTTTATTGTGAGGGTTCGTGACGTAATTAAACAGCCCTTTGTTTGTACTCGCGCCGCTGCTCATCAACTTTTTATTCTAATGCTTTCGCGTCTTATATTTTTAATTATTTTTTTTCTTTAATTCGAAGGCTCTCGGTTTTTATATGAATTTTAATGGAGGACGCCGGTGAAGTAGGTTTCATGAGGTAAACGAAATTACTTTTTTGTAAGTCGTTTTGTTTTTTTCGTAGATTATAGTGGCAGCGCTAGAGATATATAGTTAAATGTATTATATATATTTAAAGGTATAGTGACAATTCACTACTGATTGGGCTATCTTATTTGTAATTATATGCGATAATCCCCGTCCGTTTTGGATAAGATACTTTAGTTTGTATATTTCTACAGATTGGTAATATTGAATTAAATGAATTTTTTATACACTTTCGATGAGTTAAGTAAAATTTTGTTTATGCAATTTAAGTTTTGAATCTAAATACAAAGTTTAGATGAGCACAACAAATGAAAAAAAATCAATCTTGTGTTACCACTATAGATATATATATTTTTTCAGTGGTATAGATACTCTACTTCTTATTGTATACTCGTATAATATTCATAAAATTATTTCTAAGTAACATACTTCAAAATAAAACTAGACTGGCTTTTTATCAATGGAGATATCGCAAGAAAGGATTATTTTTTTATTTTTCGGATAAGAACACTTATATATACAGCTTTTCAGGCACAGAAGGAAGGCAATATTTTTGTAATCACGAAATTTGCCTTTCATGTCCAGTGTGCTTTAAATACGCTTAATTGAAAAATCTGATATCGTCAATATTTTCCAAGTAAGGAAGAAAATTACTTCGAAGAAAAAAATCGGCATTTACATCGGCAAAATCGCAGAACCTTACCGTAAAACTTTGTTAAGTATTTGAACATCATTCATCACATTAAACTATATAGTAAGATTACCACTATTAGAAAGAACATAATACATACTATTATTAGAAAGAACATAATATTTTTTAAAAATTTTGTTATAAATTTAATTAGCGCTTATCGGGTATTAATCATATTTTTACCGTTACATGTAAAGTAATAAAATTATAATATTTTTTTATGGCAGACTATAATATATAATAAAGACGTGATGTGCTTACTTTTAAAGTAAGCAGATCTTTGCTTACTCTTGGCACGCTCATCGCATACATACCATTTCTGGTTCATATTTTTTTTGTGATTGGAAAAACATACAAATTCCTAGTTTCAATTAATGATTAGACAAGTATATTATTCTTCGTAACTTATTTTGAACGATGATTCAGTCCATTGTTTATAACATTAGAAAGGAAAAATGTTTTGAAGTTTCTTTTAATTATTAAAGTTTATATTAACGTATTTTATACTTAACTATTGATTTCATTCGGTTATTCACAAATTAAGTTCAATGTAAGTTTAAATTGTGTAAAATTCAGTTCAGTGTAAACGTAATTTCAGTTCAACTGAGTTCAACATAAATACTAAAATTTGCATGGGCAAAATCGCCAAATTGACCCTTTAAAACATAAATTTTGTCATTCTTCGTGTATATGGGGCAAATAGTAATAGAAATCTAACAGTGAAGGTATTTTAAAAATTTTAAAAATAAAATAAACCAAAGTATACTTGTGTTGGCAGGTTATATTCTAAGTAAAAAAAGCACACAACACAAAACAAGACCGAAACATATTTTTAAAGAACTGTTTGTCGCTAATCTAAAAAAAAAAATTAAGCGGTCAATTACATTGCGGCTTTCACTGGCAACTCTCTCAAAATTATTATGTTCGAAGCTCAAGAGTCACGTATAGTTATCCCGCTATAATAAATTTTCCAAAATTCTAGTATTGTTCACACATTCATCGACCGTTCACTCATTGTTGATATCGATCTAAAGCTAAGTAAGTATATAGATTAGTTGACATTTTTCATTGTATTATTTTTTAATATAATTTTTAAATTTTAGTTTTAAAGGGTACAAAATATTGATTATTCGAATTTAACAGAAAAAAATGATCTTTTGTAAATCTGGTTTTAAGCGCTAAAATAGATATTAACCATAGATGAATCTGTAAGTTTTTTTATAAAAAAAGGATTTATTTAAGCACAAGAACCAAGGATAACAGCTGTATCCAAAAGTAGTAATTTCACCACAATTTTAATTTTTTTTTAACAACACGTCGAGCGAGTTTTCTATTTTTAATATATTCTTACTTAAAAAAGCGTATAACCAAATGGAATTTCAGAAACAATTAGATAGGAAAGAGTAGAATTGTCGGAATTTACTTTATTTATAAATTTCAATTCTGATTTGAAAATTATAAATTTTTTTTTTATCTTTAGTAATGAAATAATTCCACCATTAGGAGCCGTCTCAATCGAATAAAGGCATTAAATATTTCTAACTTTAATGTATTTATCTATTCTTTAACAATACCATACAACTGTTAATGTTATTCGGGTATTTAGTTTTCTTAAAAGTTCTTTTTTCAATCAAAAATAATAAAACTTATGAGTAATATAAAATGAACATTGATATATATTTCATTTGAATCGAATTATGAATTCATGCAATGACCGTATTAACTCAGCGAAATTTAAAATTTCTAATAATTCACATGCCTAAGTACTCCTAACTATTATGTACACAAATAATTTTTTTTCCATGTGGTTCTATGTATTTATCTTCAATTTACTTTGACATTATATCAATATACACAACTTAATTTATGCAAAACAACGCACTTGTGAGTAATTTTATCGTGAGCCCACATTTAATCTATTTAACTTGAATATTCAAGTCATTAAAAGACGGTATTAACTTTATCAAGTAGAAAAATATTAATTATTTTATGAACCTACCTAATTGTACGTAACTACATAAACATATTTAAGTAGATCTTTAACAAGATCAAATAATTTTCGTCGCGATTCGAGGCACTTAATTTTCTTAAAATGCCTGTCTTCATGCAAAAAACAAGAATTTGTGAGTAACGTGATCCCAGAGTCGATAACTCTTTGATTTTGCACGAATTATCAAGTCGTTCAATAACCGTACTAACTTAGTCAAGTGTAAAATTACTAAGAAATTTATGAGCATGCCTATACGTGTACAAAAATGATGAAACATATAAAATTTCTCTTGGGAAAAATATCAAGAAACTACTGCCCCCCGAGACTGCCCAAAGGATGTACCCTCGATTATTTCTCCATTAATAAGAAGGTAGGGATATATTGAGGAGCCTTTTCTTCACCTTTGTTATACAGCTGCGCCGATCGACCGATAAATTCGACGCCAAGGGCCGCGCAGATGTTACATCGGGGCTTCCTCGTTTCTCTTCTGCTATGCGGATATCTGCTAACGTATCGTATTATAATTTCTCCAATATGATATTCAAATATCGGCCGGTATTAGATAGATGTTTTTGAGTACCCGAAGGTTGCCGAGGCATTTCTTGCGAGTCCGGGTAGGTATTAGCCTTCGTTTTATATAGTGCTATACAATATTTATCTTAGAGACAGTATCCGTAGTAATGTATAATATATTATATAATTTCTCTTATATACGCAGACATGAAGCCCCACATAAATACTTGTTTCATAAGTTTCGAATCATGTTCTAAGGCAAAATATTTTTATTTTTCTATTTATGTCATCGCACATCGAAACAAAATGCCGATATCTGATTTATTTCTTTTATCAGATGTTTTATGTCATTTGAAACGCCATTGGTGTATCTTTAATACATTAAATCAACGTTTTATTGAACTAAACATACAAAAATGTATCGATGTTTAGTTTGTTGATCAGAATTTAAATATCGGATTATAAGAAGCCTACTTATCACAGAAAGACAAAAATTTTAATAGTAGAGTATTCAGAAAGTAATACATTTTAGGGATAAGCACGCAATAAAAATTACACTAATTTCGATATATGCAAAAAAATAAGTTACGAATACTTAATGCAAATATTGTAAACACAATTAAATAAGTATAAATAAGGCGATAGATAAGTATATCCTACTACATTGTACTGTACTAATTGATCTCCCTTTGCATTGCGTAAACAAAACGGAATTTTCTTATATCCTTATTCTCATAGTATAATAATTAGTTGATCATCATTAACGTATATGTAAAGATCAGGTATGATCACATACGGATCAAATATGATACCGAATGAAAATTATATAGCTATCAGAGTAACACTATATTCTTGCCATCTTGTCCTATCTTATATTGTTAACTGTCTTATTGTATTTTCCTTTGAATTACGATAATTGTGTTATATTTTGAACCAGATATGATGATGTCATATATAATGATGTCATTCTTCGGAACACTTTTATATTCTCATTTTTTGGCCCACGGTAATGCACTTATATTTTGGTGTGTGTGTCGTAATGTCGATCATATATTTTAAAACACGTTTTATAGGCAGATATACATATAGTTGTAAAATGAACTTATATATATAAGTAAGCACATCGCGTCTATATTATATACGAATGAGTTTCCTCATCTAATACAAATTATTCGGAAATTGGAAAAAAACAATATTTTTCTACACATAGAGTATTACGTAACGTGAAACAATTATGGTATAGGTGGATAATAAACTTAAAAAAGTGAAGCAATTACGACATCCAGAAGGCGTGATACCTAGAATGTGTTTCGGTATATAATAAGGAACATGACTACTCAAGAAAATAATACAGGTAATAAGTAGTCCTACCAAGGATCGCAGTTTGACTTAGGGTCAATGTTGTATAAAAAATTTCTTTACGAAGTTCGTAAAAAAAAAAACACACGTACATATATATAACAAAAATTTTACACACGTACATACTGAATGGAACCATATAATTAGTGTACCCTTTGATCATCATCGAATACATTTCTTTCTACCATATCTATATATTAAAATATTTATGTAAAAATATTTTGCATTACACTCCAAAAGGCGCCATCTATGATATACTAGCAAAATCAACATAGATGACACTGCCAGAAAGCTTGATTGTCGAAATTCCATGTGGCGTAAGCTACAGAGTAGAAGCAAAACTCTTGATTTATAACACGTATTCAAATTTTAATTCATTTTCTTTTTTCAAATAATCTGTTTAAACAAATCCAAAAGTCCACGCGAACAAAGTCGTGGTCAGAGCTAATTACAAATAATACCATAATTTGAACTTAAAAACAATATTTTGGTACTTAAAATTCGACAGTGCAAAACCATTCTTTGCGTTAATTTTTGATTAAATGTGTAAGTTAAATATTCCTTCTTTAAAAACTATCCAACCTCCAGAAATTTAGTTTGTGACTACCGAAGAATATTAGATAATATAAAATTTATAAAATTAATATAACCATGAAGCAAGCCAGATGCGCATGTGACTGATATGCTGATTTATTAATTATGTCATTAATTAATAAATTCAGTAATATATCATTAACACAAGAGTTAGTGTTATGTATCGTTTACACTCGGTCCAAAGAACGTTATGAATGCATGTAACAAATAATAGTGATTAAATAATTAACATTAAAAAAGAAAAAACGGGATTGGACATTTTTCGTGAAATGGAAAATATAGATGAATTTTATACTTGCGACATACATTTAAAAAAAAATCAAACACGCATTTTTCCACAAAGATATAACCTCTCGCCGTAGACGGCACCTAATAAAAATCTTATCTCCGGCACACAAAACCTCAACACGAGGACCAAAAAAGGATTCTAAAAAGCTCTTTTTTTGGTTGAATGTGTTCGGAATTTATGAAAGAAGAGGCTGTATCGTGGCATCGTCTGCGTGAAAGGAAAGTCATCTGGCGGTTAAACGAGTAGTTGGCGCCGGGCTGCCGCCCGCAATGGACATCATAGTCGAGGGCGGGCGCCGCCCTCACTAGATACTTTACTAGTTAACGAAGATTCTATCGAAGCTTTTTGTTTATCTCTTTTATTTTTTTTCTGAAATAGCTCGTTATTTTGATGAGATATTCAAAGGAAAATTTTCTCTACTATATTCAAGAATATTGACAATAAATTAAGATTATCACGCATACAAGTTCATAACATTATATCACTTTCATTTTAAATAAAGCCCATTTTTATTAGAATAAATGCTATAGTGTTTCAATAACGGATGATTGAAAAGAATCCGCTATTAATATAGAGCTCCCTTTAGAAATGATCATAAAAGTTTTCGTCTTTTAGACATCTTTTCGATAACGAATTTTTTGAAGGAAACGTGAATATTAAGAACTAACGAACTACCAAAATAAAAATACACCAAATTAAAACAAATATCGAAGGAGACCGAGTAAGGGTAAGAAACAAATTTGAATATTATCAAAATAGGATACATTATACAGATGAAAATTTGTATGTAGATGGAAAGACTACGTCATTTCATTAAATATGAAAAAGTTATTCACTTCTATTGATTTAGATGAAAGGTTGAAGCTATATATTTTAATATATATAATTCTCCAGTTTACTTTAACTGTACCCTCCGAAGGCGCCATTCGGAGTTGTTAATTAACTGCTTAAAACAAAACAAAAAATGCTAAATTATATGCAAATCTTTACAAATTGGTTCTGGGATAAAAGCAACGGGAGAGAAACTGAATATTCAATTTTACCCTTTAAATTACCTTGCTGAACTGAGCAGTCTCGGCATAAAAAAATATCTTCTGTTGGTAATTTTTTCTCTTTCTTGGTACTCAGATACGCGTATAAAACCAATTGACTCAATTCTAATAAATTGGTTTTACATATTCTTACATATAATTTAGAAATATTAAATGTTTTCGTCCCATTAATTTTTGGTAACGTACTTATTTTTGATGATAAAGAGTTGTAGCGAACAAAATCTTGATTGAAAATTTAACAAAATGCTATAAAACAACAGCTGGTTTTATTTTTAATATGACAATTTTAGAATATATTAATTTTCTACACAATTAATGCCAAATATATTCAATATGAGAATTTTATTAAAGTGCCGCACTGTTAAATGTTTATATTACTAAAACAATCCGTGTCAAGAACTCAGGAACAAGATATGAAATATAAAAAATAATGCTAATTAAATTTTCAGCTACAAGGACAGAATTAGAGGAAAAAGTGAACATTTTCTTCACTTGCTCCTGTAACTCTCATAATATTTATTCATAATATTGATGAGGTTTTTACCAATTGGATAATACTTTGTATATTTTATAATTAAATTTGACTTATTTTCTGAAATCCACTTATTTGTAAACATATATTTGAAAGTTTAACAGAAAATTATAAAGTAATCGCTTTTTTGTTTCTAATATTTATGAGCATTTAAATGAAAATCCGGTCCATTAAATGCTTATATTGTTAAAAAAATCAGGGCCAGTAATTAAAATATTTAGAGAACTTTCAGCAATAATAAATTTGAGTACAGAGTTACAGAAACAAGTGAACATTCTCTCGAGAACTAATTAATAAAAATTATGGATGATTTCATTATGAGGAATAAACAAACGAGGAATGAATAACACAAAGTGGGAAATATTAGTTTGATCAAATTTAGAAACTGAATAATAAAGGAATAAGGAAAGGCTCACGTAAACTATGAAGTATTAGTTTGAGCAACTTTAGAAAGTAGAGAATATAAATACGCATAATAACTACCATAAATTACATTACATTAGTTTAACAAAATTTGGAAAATGAGAAATAAACGATCACGGAGTCGCTAGCATAAACTAAGAACAATTCGTTTCACCTAATTAAGAAACAGGAAAAGAAACAAACATGGAATGGCTATCGTAAGCTATGAAAGTTTCGTTTGAACAACTTTAGAAAGTGAGGAATATATAAACGCAGAATAGCTAACAAAAACTATATAAGATTAGTTTGATCAAATTAGGAAAATGAAACTAAACTGCAAAATATTAATGTGATGAAATTTACAAGTTATTCAAAAGGTAGTTAGTTATAAGAAGTTTACATAACAACTATTTATATTTAATAAATGCAAACATCGTTATCATATGATTTTGTTATAAAAGGTAATTCAGAAATAAGTGAGAGTCAACATAAGTACAGAGTAAACAAATATAGAGTATAACTATTGGTCAATGATGAAAGATAATAATGTTTGTCAAAAGTTAGTAGAATCGTTCGATTATGTTACAGTACAACATACAAATAAAAAAAAATTGTCTTATGCAATTTTGCAGTAAAGAACTTAAGTGTAGTCTAAAATAAAAAAACGGTTTACTTGTATATAATCAATATGATTATCCAATACATAATTGAAAATAATTGTTTTGTTAATTTGTCGAAAAATAATTGTTTTTTTCCTTAATTACTTTCGATACCCTCGAAAGTAATGCGACGATACAACAATAACGTATAAATCGTACGAAGCCACTGTTGATTCAAATGTTTTACATTATCGGAGACAGTGGTACTCTTTTTATCTTTTACCAATTTTGATGACATAAGAAATATAATTAAAACCTTTATTATTTTCAAAGTTCCGAAACTAAGAATAAAACGAGGAAACCATAAAACTTCACTATCTCATCTGTAGGCATATGTGTCTATTTGTGTGTCAGTAATAAAGCAAGCCAACCCGCATATATATCAATAATTAACAATCAAAAACATTCATAGATTTGTTAAAATGATTATTGTAAATAAGTTTGTTACAGAGAATTTACAAGCAACTTGAAGAAAAATTATATATCTAAATATTTACATATTCCTAAACTGGCACTCGTTCATACACCACAATCCACGCAGAAGTTACTAATATCGACGTAAGCCGAGCTTATGCTCCGACCAAGTTCCGTGTCAGTACTAACACATCGTAGAAGCAACTAACTTTAAAATTTATCCCAGATTTTAACACTGAAACTATTTCGATTGCCTTTAGAACCAAACTTTTATGGTTTTAAGTATATGTAGTTGGTAATTGCACATTGCGTTAACACTAGATTACTTATAAACTCAAGTAATATTGAAATAACGAAAATTTAATTAAATTTGGCTTAGGTTCTTACTTACAGAATTTATTTCGAATCTTACTTTTTTTACTATCAAAAGGAGCGATGGGCAAGATGTTATGTTTTAAAATAATTAAAGGTATATTATGTACTAAATAAAGACATTATTCTTGGTTTTTTAGGTAATGGTTTTTTTATCGCCATGAAGCCATGTACATTCACATCTCCATATAATGAATATAATACGACACTTTTTGAAATGCGGAATAGTTCCCACCTTATGTCGGAGTTTTTGGTACCATAGCCACACATACATACATATATATATATATATATATATATATATATATATATATGTGTGTGTATGTAGATGTATTGTAATTTTGCATTTTTGGTAAACTACACAGAAGGAATATATTATCAAAAGAATTCAAAGTTTTTTTTCCAATATTATGGTTATTTATTCTCCACCGTAAAATGTTTTTACCACTTTTAAAATTTTTCAAAATTAATTCATCCAATTTAAGCCGTTTAACGCAACCGTTATATAATATAATGATCAATTTATAATAATGTAATATTGGATGTCATTCGATACAGAAAAAAAAATATTGCTACTTTCCTGCAAAATGACCTCGTTGCGGCAATCGAATAAATAGCGCCACCTAATGGCATAACTTAACTGAGAGACACGTGCAATGTACGAAAAGATAGGGATAGTAACGCTGTTTTCCAACGCCGTTTCTTTTGTTATTTGATAGGATGAAAATGTTACCTTCAATACACTATATGACTTTGGTTGCTATGCACTGTTCCATATTTATTTTGTCCTTGCAATAACAAATTTCGGTTTATGTATTTGGACTGAAAGTTGTTTATTTATAACAAACACTGATGACAAGATCTAGCATACTTCTGGCCTCTATGTTTGTATTACGTACAAATTTACTCATTGCTATCTCAATATACTCCAGAAGAATACACGAACCTTTATTACATTTATGGGAAATGCAAGGGTAGTGGTCCAGTTAATTTTTATCGTTAAAAATATCAGAAGGATTTGAGGCATGCTGATCGTCGTGTATTCATAAGTGTTTATCTTGCGTATTCAGAATGAAGATATCAGATAATAACAGTGGATCAGAAAAACTTCGTACGGATTACGATGAAGAAGTTTTGCAAAAGAGTGGTGACGCCTGAATACTTCGGTACGGAAAATCGAGCATCGCATAGGGCTATCAAAATCTATTGCAATTAAAGTTATATTATGATATATATATAATCTGTTATGATACATGCACTCGTTCACTCATTGCTTTCTCCAAATTGATAAAAGTGAGTTCAATTTTGTCGAAAAATGGCGCAGAAACACAGGGAAACCCTAAAATTTATGAAGAAAATTTTATCGTCAGATAAAAGTATTTTACAAATAAATCTCCTTGGTCAGAAGCAAAAAAAACACATATCTAAATGAAAGCAGTATTTTAAACGCAAAATAATTAGCCAGTTTGAATTACCAGAAAATATAAAAGATGACAATGATATCAATTTTTTTAGATAATCAACTGCCTACTCTTTCTAAAGATTTACCTTTGACCGCATAGATATTACTGCGGGTTCAAAATATTGTCCAGTTTATTTTATACGGCCAGCGCGTAATCATTTAGATCAAACTTATCCATGGAAATGAGTCGATTCCATTTCGAACTTTTCGTTCCATTTACCTTGGTTCCATTTTGAGGGTTTCCCAGTCTAACGGCTTAAATTCTTTCAATTTATACCATTAACAATTACGTAAAAGAGAAGGCTTATATAAAACAATTAATAATGATGTATAACTTGGAAAAAGTATCAATGCTGCAGCTCAAGAAAAAAATGTATCTCAAAGTACGCAACGAATCCAAGAATCAGTTTTAAGAAGATGTCACTTAGCTTGCTACTAACTCAAATATTTGCTTTAATATATATAATATTTACTTTAAGTAATAAATTATTGTTATTTGAATTTAAGAAACATTTCCATTCTAAATTCTAATCAATGGAATAATTTCTCAAGCTTCGTTTTTAATAATAAGGTAATATAATTTTTCTAAAGTAGAAAATTGCAAATGTTATTATAGTATAGTAAAAATTACAGTAAATGAACATTTTTTAATATTTTGAATTTTTTATAGCATAAACAGTAAAATTTGGATGACGCAAATGTGAAAAACGTAAAAAGTATTAAAAACACTTTTTGCCAGAATCCCGTAATTATAGTTAAGAAATATTTTATTATATATCAAAGCACAGATCTTTCGTAAAATTTGGTAAACAAAAGAATCACATAATACCTTTATTTGTAGCAACGGTACCGGAAAACTCATTTAAAGGTTTTCACGAATTTCAAAAATATGCCAATATTTTAAAAACTACATTTACACTAAAGTAAAATTTAGATATTCTGATTTAGATATAATAATAAATAGATACGTCTCATTAACAGACTTTTGTTTTAAGATAAATTTTTGGGAATTATTTTACATCATGAATCATATCCATACCACTTTGGTCGAACTTAAAATATATATTGATTAAATCTTTTTTCTGTGCCTAACAATAATTCTAACCAATTACGAAATTAAACTTATAGAGCATATAACAATTTTTTTACAAAAGTGAATGTTGGTGAAAATCCAAATTTGACAGTTAAAATATGGTTGGTACAAATATAAATTCAATTAGTGGACAATTCACAAAACTTTTTGCATTTCATTTGTAATATTATTAAGTTATAATACTATAAACTCTATATTAACTTAATGAACTGACATTAAATAATGTTATAAACACCAATATTACACGGACATTTTACTAGAATAAATACAAGAAAAAAAAATACCTGAACTGTCATTTGCTATGTTTACTAAAATTCTTTTTTATAATGGAATATAATATTTTAATATATCCAAATATTTTAGTTCTGGAAAAATTTTTATTACCAGATATTATAAAAACAATTAAAGTCTATGATAGTATGAAGCCCGTCTTGAAAGACAAATTCGATTTACGCATTTCATTGGTATCTTTTTCATATAGTTATTTGAAACCACGATCTTTGATCTTTGATTGAATCATTAAGCTTTAAGCGATGTTATTATATCCCAATTGTCTGTGAATTAAAATTTTTCGAACAATTCGCAGAGAAAGAAATTTACTGAAAATTGGATAATCCGCAAGATCATTGTGTCTAAAATAACAAATAAATGTAAAGCTGTATATTTCGAAAATTCAATTAGATATCTCATTAGGAAAATTCAATATTCAAAAAAAATATTTTCTTAAATTAATATTTTTTTTGTACTCATTTTGTTGAAAGTTAGTATTTGAAAATAATGAGATTTCTGGCTGTTTATTCAGATATGGGTAAATAATTAATTTAGCATAATTTTTAGGTTTAAAAGGGCAAGACCAAATTTTAAAATAAAAAAAATTATGTAATTTAATAAGAGAGACTTAACGTTCAAATCTAATATCAAGAAAATTCTTACTGATAAAAAAATATAAGTGGACTTTTTTATGATTTTTGAAAAAATATTTTTTTTTTCAATATACATATACGAACATGCTAATAGAGCCTATCATTAAAATAAAAAATTACTGGTCAAATATTACGAGCCTACGTTTTTAATTCCGTATTGAGACAAAGTACTAGTATAAAATCATAGTTTAACATTTTTTTATGTAATATTCGATAATCGAGGACTAAAGAACGGAATTAAGTTAAAGAAATATAAATTTCATACAACAAAATTCTTCCTTTTTTATGGTCCCGTACCTAACAAGAAAAACGAAACCTATATAAGATCATTCACGTATCTGTCCATCCGTAGGTCACAAACGTTTATCTCGAAACCACTTGATGTAGCAATGTGGCACAATAGTGGATCGTGTTAACCCGTACATATCGCAACAGCTTACATTCAAATATATTGATTTGAAAAATTTAAGAAGAGCAAATAAAGTAATGGTTTTTTTTTAATCCATTTATACTGCGAGATAATGTTGAAAGGGATTGGTTATGAGATTTGGAGGGACCAGTTATGAGGATTTTGAAAAATAATTATTCATAAATTTTGGCTTTATATCTTAAGAGACATAATGGAAAATATGTAATACAATGTTGGAGACATCGTATTACATACTTTCCCTCGTTTCTGAAACTATTGAACTTAAAATTATAAAAAAAAATTATGAATTATAGAACAATTGAACTAAAAATTATAAAAAAAAATACGAAGCCTACTGAAGAGTTGTAGGATAATTACAGCGATGATTCCATGTCATAATTTCTTCAAATATTTCCACGTTTTTACACGTAGGAAAGACATAGCAGGCGATGATACATTTACATGCTCCTATTTTCAAAACCGATTAAATTGTAATGAAATATCTTGGAAAAATTTAACTCCGTATAAACAATAAATAGGTGGTGTTGCAATTTCATAAATTATTTATTTACTTAACAAATCTTCGAAATTAGGTATGAAATTATTTGTGGTCTTTGACGTCAAATATTCTCATGTGTATAATTGCGAGTTGTAAGTAGGCTAGCAATTTGATGGCCAATTCCTAGTCACATAAAGTGTTAGATATAATACATATAATTTCTGAGAAACTGAATAATATAGGATAAAATCTAATACGTATGCATCAAGCAACAAAATGTCTCTGCTTAACATCCAAAGGAACTAAATTGTGGAAAGCTATATGGCTAAGAATAAAAAGTCTTTCTCTTACTGTTAATGGTGCACAATGGTGACACTATCAAGATTGACATGTCTTCAGGTGGGCTATTAGTAAAGATCTTTGCTAATAGCTCACCTGAAGATATTGTTATACAATGAAACCTAGGTCGTGGTAAAGAACTTACAGAAAGTAGAAATAATAATACATCAAGTAGTTTCATTCAATAACGAAAAATGAATTTCTACAAAAGCAACGCCAAATATGTTCAATATTATATATAGGATTAATCCACATATTTTGCACGTATCTTAAACCAACAAATTTTTAAAAATATGCACATAACAATTAAAGAGGAGGTTGTCGCCAAGGTGTGTAGGGTCGATCCCGAGGCATGCGACATTTGACGACACGACGTACCGAGTTGAATTGGGTTCGATTCCCAATATTACTTGGAGTGGAATTGGACAAGTCTTCTACTTGTCTATAAGAGATTGCTTTCATAGCAATAATTTTGCAATATATAACAATTTTATACTTTAAAATATGAAAATAAATGAAAAAATAAGGCACTTAAAAAAATTTTGTCATTTCGTTATGATTATAGTACCGTTTGAAAAGATTTGTTATGAGGAATAAAATATTTTTTTCACAATTGGGTATTTGAATAATTTTTTTTTTATTTCATTAATCATAATTTCAAGGTACAAGCTAATGAAGAGTAAACATTTGTTTAAATAATCTTAAAAATTTACCGACTTATAAAAGTTTAAATTTAACCTTTAGACGAGTACGGTAATACTGTGTTGTGAGGTCATTTTTAATATTGGACATTATTTTCTACAAGAAAAAAAGAGACAGGGATATACCCAACTCTATTCTTATCTTCAAATTTAGAAGCTTACAACTGGCTTATTTTTCAATAAATTTTTGAATTTATTTCAAGACTGGTTCTTAATTAACTTTTTTAAAATTAAAAAAATTTGATATTTTTCATACAATATTATGAAATATAACAATATTTTATTAAAAATATAAATATTTAGAATGAGTCAACTAACGTATTTTAAATTGTATATTTTGAAAACAAAAAATTTATAAAATAATAACTTTTCGCCCGCTTGTTTCCGAAACTACCGAGTCAAAAATCATGAAAAAAATTAATGAAATCTAAATAGTTGATTACAGAAAATTGTAAAGCTTATTGTAGGTTTTATAATGTACATTACACGTCGGGCGTATTTCTATTGAACTATTTAAAAATTAATATTTTTAAATAGTTCAATAGAAATACGCTTAAATGTTTATAAACGTCGGAATTGAAAACGAGTCACATTTAGTAACATTGATTTTAAGGTGATTAAATCTGTCAACCGATTAATAAACACGTCAAAGATATTATATATTTAGTTAGATCTCTTTGAATATAACGGATATTAAGTGACAATGCAACGGTTATTAAATATTTACATTTATATACGCTTATAGACCTCGACTCCAATAAATTGCAAGCAACTGATCCAAAGTTGGGATGTATGATCACACCGACCATATTTGCGAATGTTGTGTTCATAAATACCAATTAATAACTGTACAAATTAGATTAGAAGGAAAGAGTTATTTGACAAGAAATGTCGAATAAAGTTATTTGACAGTTATTTGACAAGAAACGAAACCTAACACTTGTTATTTGTCAAATAAAACAGGCCAAGCCGTACAATCAGACTTGAGAGAAACGGAAGGAATGTTTATAGAAAGTGCATACCCATAAATTTAATATAATGTTTTGAGATTCATAATCGCTATATTTTCTGGAAATTTAAAGTTTTGTATTTGTGACCGTCCTACAAAGAAAATGTATAACATTTTATAAAACTTTACACCTGCCTATAAAGAAAGTTTTCGTTCTAAATGTAAGTATTCATTCTAGACTTATTTTTTAATAAAAATTATAAAAAAGGAGTATAAAATTGATACAAAGCAAATATATACGAGTATACCTAAAAAAATTTAGCGGTCGCATTAAAAAGAAAACCCTATTTTTCTACAATATTGACAGTTAATTTTTCTCCAACTAGTAAATTTTAGAATTTTTTGCGGTAGTTAAGTATCTACATGTTACGATTTTATCGACTGTTTAGTAAAAGAACATTAGCAAAAAAGTTATTTTTATCGATTTTAGAATTTGAGACTAAAACAAAACTTAAGTCTGTTAAAAAGTTAGCTGTTTTTCTAATAATTTTAACACCTATATAATTTAATTTTGAAGCTTGAGTTACTTTTGATAATCGTTACGATCGAGTCAAATATGATAAACAAATAAACCAATAAGCTACCTCAAGGTTTTTCTTTGTGCAAAAATACTCGATTTGAACGAATAGTAAATATAGTCTTCTAGCGTGACAAACTAATAACAGAACCAGGTAAACCGTGATAGGTTAAAGAAAAGATTACAAATTTGAGTCTTACCCAGACCAGAAAACGTCTAGAAAAAATATCAAAATCATTATATAATTCATTTAGCCCATAAGTCAAGGTTCATTTAGTCAAAGTTAGAGTCGGAGTAATGTATCAAGTATTATAGTTTGATTAAAATGATGATTCTTAATTTTTTTTGGAACCTAATATGGAGAAATTTACTATATATCTATAAAAAAATAATTGGAAAATTATGAGACTACAGATGTAAGCATACATAGCAAAGTATGACATGTGGATATTACTTTTAACTTTAAATTCGTGACTAAAACAATACACCAAGTAATTAATTGGAATAAGGATACCTCCATACTTCATCTTATCATATTTCATTATTTTGCTTATAAGTAGATATTATAGCAGAATGATGAAACATTTTTTTTTCAAACAATATGATGGGATATTTAATAAAAGTTGCCTTATGGGCTCATTTTCTAACCGAGAAAATATTTTTAGTCAAATTTTATATTTGCATGTGCCTCGGGTATGATATTTTGGGTCTATGGGTCTTGCATACTATTAATATAATTTTTTTAAATCACAAGATTTAAACAATTTGGCCATTTGTTACCTTGTAAATCTGCCATCTAATAAAAAATCATTACTACCTAGGCTATGTTTAATTCGTGGAATTTTAGTCCAAGAAAATTATGTGTGGATGTTTTTACTCAATCACGACTAGCTGGTGCTACAGATTTTCATAAAACAAGCATAATAATCATTCATGATTCATAATAACATACTGGTCACTTTTAACCCGAGAAACAACGCTATTCATGTAGAATGGAACTCGGTGTTTGTTCAATAGTAACATTTTAGTACTGCAATATGTCGACAGATTGCAGAGAGTAGACATAGTGAGGATTCAATATTTTTAGTAGATGTAGCGGTGGTGTCATTGAGAAAGAGACAAATATCACCGACTTAACTAAAACTACTAACTAGAATAAAGCTGCTACCAAGTATTTTCAAGCTCATGATCAGGGCACTTCTTAATTTACGTTTATACCAAAAGTACTTTTTCTTTTATCAAATGAAACTCATTATGACGCATCAAGCAGCTTGTTTCATGTATTGTAACACAATGTATAAAAAACAAATACTTTTCAGTCCACCCTAGTCTACATGTGAGCAGCAAAGGTTTACATATAATTATTCTTATTCTCTAAAATTGAAGTTCTTGAAACTAAAATAATTAACTAATCATCGGGAATCTATAACCTATCTCGTCTATATCGGTATACCATAATCCATCAACAATTTTAGGCATATTTTATTCCTCTATTTCATTTGATGAGCATTCCTTCATACACTCCAATAAAGAGCACATAACATTTCTAACTCTACATTTTTTTAGAAATTCACATAAATAAAACTACAAATATCTACAAAAGATTAGGATTTACCGGCGCTACATGTTCACTGCAAAAGTAAGTCTCGCACCCAAACGCTGTCTCATATTAATAAATATGAATAGAATAACATGACACATATTCGCACTGGATATTGCTGAACTCGCATAACAGAAATCCATCCCTAAGCGCCATGGGAGCACGCCCCTAGGAGGGGGTGACGCGCATATATCACGCCGGATATTTACTTCCGCCGGAGGTTCTGCCCGCGCGACAGTTTACGGACATTTTTCCGCGATAGCCACTAACAACAAGTGTTAATCAAAGAGCTCGTTAATAAATCAGATCAATGAGCGACCCAGTGCATTTATTAAGGGGTAGTTAAGTTAATAGCCGTGCGTGGGAGGTTGAGATGTTTGTTTGAGATGTATGAGACACAGAAATGGTTGAACGACATGAAAATATTAATATGGTTCTTTCATTCGAATCAAACGTCGTTCTCATAAATAATGAGTAATTGTTGTTCTATTTAGTTATTGTGGAAGTTCTGATAAAAACAATTAATGTTTTATAGAGTAGATTAAATTTTAATTGCCGATAAAATATTTCAATACAATTTCTGCGAGTATGAATTTATCATTTTTCTTAATTGTTTTGCAATAAAATCGATCAGCTTTTCCATTTTACTTTCATCGTGTAATACATTTTTTCAAATGGTTTTCTAACCTTTCATTTCATTAATATTACAATGTATTTAATTATGTATATATGTAACATAAATTGCGTGTATTTTATATGTTACATACACATAAAAGTAAAAAACATAGTTCTAATGTACCTCAAGGTTACAGTTTATTCATAATAATCCATAAATCTCTCAGTCTGCCTGAAGAGAGTAAATATAACGAGTACAAATTTGCAGGAAAAAAGAAAGCTAAGAGTCCTCGTAGACTTACCTAAGACGAAAAGGACATTTTACAATGTTCAATGGCGCAAGAAATCACAAGCTCTAACAGTTCTCGCCGCTCATTCCCGTCTCTCTCCCGCCGGGAATCGGGGCGTCTGCCAGCCCCTGATATAGCCGAGAACCGGGAATCCGCTTCCTTTTTACCCTGTTTGGTCTGTGGAATTCCGCCTTCCAGCACATTCATTTCCTCGACTCTCATACGCGGACGCGTGGGTGCTTTAAAAATATTTATTTCACACAGTTCCGTCAGGTACTCGTTGTAAAGTGGCACGGATGTTTCTAGAGTAACACGGGAAACTTTTAACTTTCTATTACTAGATTCTGCGATCGAGTTCGGAAGAAGATTTCTAGGTAAATCTTTTGACGTAAAAGTTTATAGTTTGCGTTGAATGAAGGCTGTCGTTAGTAGACTTTCACACTGTGAAAGTTCAGCAACTTACACGTACCATTAAAATTTCCATAATGTAAACACGAATGATATTACGAACTTCACAATGGATGCCAATTAATAACAATGGAATTATAAATATACATAGTAAGAGTTTTAGAATGGCAAATATTGACCATTTAATATCGATAACAAATGTTCAATTAGTCATTAATATTAGTTTTGTGATAAAAACTATAAAAGAATTGTAGTAATTCGAGGAGTAAAGCATATTTAATTTAAAATATGTTTCATCTTACCCTCATGTATCCAAATTTTCTCAAATTTTAAATAAATTTATAAATCAATTAGGCTACATACTTTGGAATTGACTATGAAAGATATAGATGTGTAAACATCTTCATAATTTATGTGTGGGTAAATATTTCGTATAATGCTTGTGTTTTATATTTTACGTATGCTCGTGTATTTTTACACTTTGTGCAATTACACCACAATTTAGATATTAAATAATTACTTTATACATTTTTCCTACCTTTTATCATATTCCGATAAGGTATGGCATAAACGGTAAAAGATTTATTTATATCTTCACATGAATTTAGAGTTCTGAGTATACAGTATAGTAGAGTTCTGAGTTCTGAGTAGACAAATAATTTAAAAACATAATTGCACCAAAAGGTATCATATTTATGGTAAGCGGTGATGATACTTATTATTTCAGTTTAAACCATGTAAATCACAATTTTATATTTCAGTGGTATGTAACAAAATTCAAAAAGTTATTTAAAGTTATGAATGTGTTTAGGGATTTTAATCTAGATTAACAATTATTAAATTAATAACAAAAAATATTAAGCATTAGTTAACAGGATACCAGAAAATTTAACTTTTGGGTACAATAGAATGACCGGACAAGTCGTTCTGTCTGTCGCTAAGTTTTCAGTCATTTCATGTCTTACTATGTCATATTCCATTTTATAAACACTGAAAGTTTTTTCTTTGCACAAGAAAATCAAATTTTATGTATTTATAAAAAAATTAAATTAGTTTATCCTTTCGTAAAGGTAATAAATGTTTATATCTTTATATATTTTTTTAAATGTATTTAAATAAATTTTTTTTTTAAATTTTAATAGCTTTTAGTCAACAAATTTTTAGCCTGGACTGTTTGTTCCTTTAGAGCTACTGCTGATAGTAAAATATGTAGTCAACTATTAATCATGTCAAAATCGTTAGTAAACTATTCATTATTTGCGTTTCGTATCTTAAAATGAAAGTGGAATACTTACATAGTTTCGGTGTCTATCTGTTTGTCTGTCACAGATGATTTTCTCATAATCCGTTTAGAAAATTTAAATTTGGTTCACTCTTTAAAATATTGATTTTTTTCGTGTTATAAATCGTTATGAAAGGGTTTTTTTAAAAGGACTAGCTAAGAAGAATCGAAAAATATATTTTTAATGCCAACATAATAATAATCACTTAAATGTACATTAAATGTATATTTCTTCCCTCCCTTTATTTCCGAAATCATTGCACCAAAAATCATAAAATCAGACTAGAAAGTTAAAAAGAAAAGTTATAGGGATTATCCTAGGCGTCATAATTTTAGAGAAATTTGAGATTTTCTTGCATCTGTCAGAAGTTTATCAGTCAATAAGTTAATACAGTGAAAAATAGTATTACTATTTATAAATAGTTTGATACAACGACTTCGTATTCTTGATATTTAAACTATGAAAGTTTGATGAAAGTATGGTCAAGTGAGTGCGGAACTAATGGGAACCCGAACGTAGTGGGATTCCTACTTGCAATTAATAATCCACTGCGTTAATTTTTGACTTTATTATATTAAACTAAAATCTTTAATTTTACCTCCCAGAGCGTTACTAATATACAAAACAGTGAAATATTGATGAATAATTCCTTAGTAGTTTTAAAGTAATGTGGGTACATGCAAACAAAAAAAAATCTAAAAACGTTCAGTTATGAATAACTAAGAAACAAAACTATAGTCAAGAGAACAAACAGGGCTTAAGACAATTTTAATTATCACGGTGTTCTATTCTATAGTGTGCTGAAGTATGTTTTCAAAACGTCCGCACACACACACATATATATATATATATATATATATATATATATATACATAACGGAAATCTGCTTTGGTCTCTAAATACTTTATTTACGTATTTGCGTTCAAACCCTTACCACGATAGGGCGATTTTTTAAATTACCAAAATTACAAAAAACGGATTAAAAAACAAATAAATAGTCACGTTTACACTAAAGATATTATTATTTAGGATACATGTAAAAAAATACTTAAACTTAATATTTTATTAAATTGGTATAGACATTATTTTCTTTACATTTAATGTTTATCAATAATATGATAGCGATAATACAAATATCATCTTAGAACCGGCTTTAATTTTATCATTAAATATACACCTACACGTTCCATCTTGCACCTTATATCTTAAGCACTAAACTTCATAAAGAAGTAACATAAATCGCGCAAGTTCCACTGCTTCAATAAGCATCGAGAGATGGACCCTTAATCTAGAACAGACAATAAGTGTCAAGAATCCTAGTTAATATAAAGGCATACGGCCAACGGGAGCGGGCATTCCCACACACCTGTTACCATGTAAATACGTAAGCTGATCACGCAATGGAGATCTACGTTTAAACTATTTGCTAAGTTTGCGTCCCTAAATATTTAATAAAGGAAAGGTATTTCAATGGGACCTTTATATCTTTGTCTATTATATACTGAATAGCTGGACTAAGTATTCCTATACTAATGAGCATATTAATAATGAGCATTTGTAAATTATTACAATTTTTCTAAGAAGTTGTAATGAATTTGATGGTAAAAGTTTCCAGTAAATAGAAAGTTTTACCAATATATATGCATCCGATTTAGTGTATTTATATTCAATTGTTTCTTGTCATTAAATAAATTAGATTTTATAAAAAAAAAACTATAGTTAGTTGGCTGGATAGTTTTCCCTTTTTTCATATCTAAAATATACTTATATTTTTTGCGGACCAAACACATAATTATGTATTATTTTTTTAATATTTTACGAGTACTAAATATGCCCTGCTATTTCACTATGGTCGGAATATTTTAATTATGAGTCTAATTACTTTAAAATTAGATAATGCGGACTATAATGAAGTGATTTTTTTACAAAGTCAGTTCCAGTTTCCAGTTCCAGATTGTAATAGAATGTGCCATATTCAACATTTTATTTCCTTTGGGTAGAAGTATAAATTGGGTTTCACCACTATCTTATCTATAGAAAGCAACACAAAGTTAATCTTCTGGAAATATTTTCTTCCTGAATAAATGAATTCGTTTAGGTCGAGGTTTATCAGTCAGAATGCCTAGAATGTTCTTTCGTTTTCTACGTTACATCAATTAAGCAGGGTTTCGTGATTATTCTGATAATTTTTAGTAATGTTGTACCGCTACGTAGCGTTATGTTTCATAGCTCACAAATGGTCCCAAAATATCATCTTTCTGATACAAATTTTTGGAACCAGACGTGTTACTCCAGGAATTAGCGTAGACAAACAAAACAAATAAATCGAACAAACAAAGCATGAGCTTTGAAACGTAATTTTTGAAATCGGGTGTTTGTTTTGAGAGATTAGTGTAAACAATTTAATAAAAAAACTTTTCAGTTTAATCTAGGCTAATATCCTAGATTAATAAATTTATCAGTGAACAATTTTTGCCACAAGTTTCTACTCATTATTTGATACAAAAAAAATAAACTCGCAAGACGTAATTATGACGACAAAATTGTCATTTTACTGAATCAGTTTTTCATTTATACTTAATGTATTCTGCGGCCATTCGAAACTTAATTTTTATATTTTCTTACAAAAATATAGTAAATGTATACCCTAAAAATTAACTATTAATAAAAAAAGTCATAATACTATTACCGATGACAAAAGAGAAAGCATTAATAGAAATAATAAGGTCACAAGGAGGCAAAAGAATTTAAAACTTAGTAAAACATGACCACATACATGAAGAAAATATAGTGTAAAATAATTGTAATCATGGCCATTATAAGTGTATCGAATTATTTTTATTTATTAAGTGGCCATTATACTGTACGAAAAAAGGGAGATATTTTAATGGATAAAGAAAACTAATAACTGTACTGCGAGTATTTAATAACTGTTTAAAATAGAAATCAATTTTTCACTAATTTAACAATATTGAATTAAAAACACGATTACGATTACAATATTAACGCACAAAACCACGATTACGATTACAATATTGAATTAAAAACACTATTTACGTGTCAATAAAGCTAAACGATAATAGTTTTTTACATAAAAATATGCACATATATAAAATAATTCATCTATTATAGTAATCTATTATAGTATCTACATGTAAAAACTGATTTTCAGGATATTGTAACTAGTTACCATATATTGCAATAAGATATCGCTTTAACGTCCTATATTCTCACTTTACTCTTTCCTCGTATTAATATACTAAAAGAAAAAATTAGATAAACGTAGAAAAAGATTCGCTTTTGCAGACCTGGGCTTTCAAATATTTTCATTAGATATAATAAAACGTAATGTAAGTATATGTACTTTTATAACTCAATGTTTTCATTTCATGTTAATGACAAAGTTAGCTATTACGTAAACGCATATTGGACTAACAGCGAAAAAAACTGAGACTTATATGATTAAAAGTAATATAATATTCAACAAACGTATTAAACTTCTTTACCGCTTCCGAGAAATAAATGTTAAGGAAGAAAAAATAATCATTAGGGCAGGGCGCCGCCTTCAACGCTAAGTTAAGCAATGTAAGATATTAAATCATAAATGACTGTACAACTAATGAACAACATTTGTCACATTTAATTCATCTTTCAAGTTCTTATATTTTGTACAGACGTACAGCCTAAAAAATCTAGTTACGTAAGTCAAATACAGAGATGATCTATGATCATATGATTACAAGCGTAATCATGTCATTTAGATTTTAGAGGTCAAACTAACTATCACGCAGAATGTTTCAAATACAATATAGTTTGCGTATTTGGTAACAAAGCTTGATTACTTGTTATTATATTACGGAAAAGTTTTTCCATATACTAATTTCTCCATCTTTTAAAGTCACTTGTTTCTATGTTTCTCTGTAGCTTTCTTCAAATTAAACGATTTTAGTTTGTTCTTGTGACATATATTTGTTTTTGTGACATACATTATAGAGAAATTGATTTATGTAATGGAGATATCAAGTTTGGTTAATCGTAAAACGTTAGATTGAAATAAAGTGAAAAACGTGAAGAAAATTCTTACATAAATATATGTATATATATATATATATATATATATATATAAATATAAATATATAATTTCGGTCTGTCTGTCTGTATGTTAATTTTAGCGGGCGTAACGCAAAATCTACTGGACGGATTTCGATGAAATTTGATGGTGACCGTATATACCCAGAAACAACATAAAATAAAAACAATGAAAAACAAGTGTTTCTTTCCTAATTACCTACACGCGAACTAAGTCGGAGGCACAGTTGATATTTACAATATTGCTAGCACATAGGAAGACTATTATAAAATTTTGTATTCAAAAATTATGGTTATTAATATAAAAATAGCTAATTATTTCTCGATCTCAATACCATAAAGTTGTTAAGATTGGAAATCCTCCAGGCGTTGAGTTGCAATATTGGCATATGTTAAAAAAATGCTTTAATCAATGCCGTATTTTCAGCCGTATCTAAAAAGATTTTTGTCAATATCTACATTTTACTTCTAACAATAAGGTAAAGTTCTAAAAAGCAGTGAGAATAATCCGTTGTAAAGAGTTTAGGTTACAGGATTTTATTTCGTTACTAGTGAAAACTAAAAAGGTAACCAATGAAACCACTGGAGCCTAATAAAATTTCTTTTTCCGTGTGTTTTTAATGGCTGCTGCGTACCGTTTGTGCGATTTCGAGCCCTTTGTGTGCGTTGTTCCGTAATCTGTGTATATATATATATATATATATATATATATATATGCATATATATATGTATATATATATATATATATATATATATATATATATGTGTGTGTGTGTGTGTGTGTGTGTGTGTGTGTGTGGGTATTGTATACTCACATATTCAGATGATGCATTTTTTCTAATAGCTTAAATATGACAGGTGGAAACAAAGTCAAAAATGTCTGAAATCATAGCAGACTCAAAATACTGTCATTTTAATTTTCAAAGGATATTTTATAAAATTACGAATTAGCTGCATAGTTATATTATTTAATGAAATTGGTATATTACACTTTACAGAGTTAAATAGGGAATATGGAGATCAACTTTATCATTCACTTATTATAAACTTTGCTTTATTGCTACTAATACCAAATTAACTAATGTAAAAACGCCTATTTTAAATTTTTCTTCTGTTTGTTCTGCCCACAGTATAAAATATTTTTTAATAAGAAAATTACAAAATAGTAGCCACTATAATATAATTCTTTAATAATCGATCTTAACCTTGATAGAGATATTTAAAAGAGATAAATGGATTATATTTAGAATAGAACTTTGAACACAAAAGCATTTAATAAATAGAGCAAAAGTTTTTACTTCAATGAGTTCAGATAAGATCTGAGAAATGACATTAATTTGTAACAAAAGCCATCCAATCAGATAAAGAATTGTGCCACTCAAAACATTAGAAATCATAAATGATTCTAAATATTTTAATACTTTGTACTAACTTTTGATAATATCATCGTCCTTCATATTGAGTCCTAACATATTTAAAATGAAATACGGAAATAATAACATTTTGTAAAACTTTTTATAGACGCATTTACAGTCAATATTTTCATATTAAACCAAACTATCGTAAAAGGTACAGTGAAGTCATTAAGTCAACACATATCGTTAATTGTATAAGATTTATATTAATTATATAATTTGAAGAATTTCAGACTAATAGTTTTCATGAAAATACATTTTTAGGAAACGCGTGGTGAAATAGGCAGACCTAAATCAACGGCAGTACCGCAAAGCTCGCATCAAACTTAATTCCCCAAGCATCCTGGAGCTCAAAGCTCTACTACCTGTTATGATATATTATTAACTTAACATATTACTATGTTTACCCCATATTAATATCAGGGAAGGTAGGGTCAGAGGAGGAATGGGACCCTTTTTGCTAATCAACGGGAAAATATTTGCATAGAGATTATTTGGGTCCGTGCGTAGCGGCCTGCACGTCGACTTTTAGGCGGGACAGAATGCGATAATATATGTAACGCAGGTTCTTAGCTCCTTTTGGGGTGAGGGTTTGGAAATTGAAATTATTTTTGGCTTCAAAATATTTGAAGAAACCTTCAAAATATGTATTTTGTTTGTAGAGAGTTTATGTTTGCGATTGAGATAGAGAGAGAGAAAGCAACAAACATAATATCTATAAAAACATTTTTCATGATTTTATAGTCGAATATACTTTTGTAGTCTGAAAAATGTAATATTTGTCTTTATTTAATTATCATACATCGTAATCAAATCAGCAATTAAATTAAAATTGTGGAAAATAACAGCGAACACATGTTTCGTTGTATCAAAGTTTATAAAAAATTGGTTTCGTTTTTAATCAGAAGGTTTTATATTGTATATAAAGCCTAAATCCAGGACAAGATGATATTTGAAATCACTACATACAATTTTATGTAAATGCTGAGCTAGGAGATCGATATTACTAGTAGGAACTCGTTCGATAAATTGGTAACTCTAACTTTAAATTTTAACTGTGACATTAAATGCTTAGTTTCATTGAACAACTTATGAAGAATTAAAGTCAAAAATATAGTAACTTTTTACACGTATATGAAGAATTATAAGTTGGTTTCGTTTACTAAAAGGATGATTTCAGTTACAATTTGTAATGAGAATAAGATTTATGTTATATAAAGCTTAAATACCGCATAGTGTAATACTTGAAAACACTACTTAAAATACGATGTAGATTCTGGGCTAGTAGATCGACTACTAGTATAAATAATATTATTCTCTATTCAGAGTTCTTTCGATAAATTAGTAATTCTAACTTTATAAATTTTAACCGTAAAATTAAACGTATAATTTCATTGAAAAACTTGAAACGATGTCAGAAACAGAGTTAAAATAATAACTTTTACACGTCTATAAAGCATAATAAATTTTCATTTAATTTTATGCAAATTAGCCTACTCACCATTTTTCGTTGATGATGCAGTTCTCAAACTGCAGTTAACAATAAGCACGAACTTCAACACCACGTCGAAAATATTGAGGCTGGACGACATGTTGGCCAACTTAGCGGAGTTTGAGTTGGTTTTCGATACGACTAACACATCACAGGTATACACTTTTAGCTCGGTCAAACCATGTTTTAATCACTTGATTTCGACACTTCATTAAAATTTGAGTTTTAGAGGTCTTGGCCGCGAAACAGCATCTTCAGTCTCTGAAAAGAAATGGTAAATAAAGATATTATAGAAATGGCAAGTATTATTATGCTGGCATAATTAAGTAAGACAAAAATTGTGAGGTATCTTAGATCAAATTAATATATTTTTTTAACAATTTTTTTAAGTAGGAGGAACTTTATTGCAACCCTTTCTTATATTTTTGCCCAAATAGACACCAAATGTAAGGAAATAAAAATAATTTATTGTATTTCTATCCACTTGTTCTGAATATACAATTTTAATAATAATTATACATTTTTCTAGTATTTAATATAGATTCAAATTTAATGCTCGTCGTTTAGTTCACTTCAACTAGGAATACACAAGTTAATATTTGGAGTTTGTAATAAACGTTGGAAATATTGTCAACGAATATAAGATTGGAAAGTAATAGGTATTGTGAAAAATTAATAGTGTAATAATTCTAGAAGTCTTTAAAATAACTTAATAAATTTGTCATGAATGTTTAATTTGGTTTTGAGAAAAATTTGAAAGGGTATCCAAAATATTTGAATCAGAATGCTTTTAAATTATTTACATTTTTACGTATTAGGTAGAAAATTTTATATTATTCTTGAGATTTATGGTAAGATATGAAAGGCATTTATCCAAACATATCTGCCTTTTCTTTTGACCATGGTTAATTTATTCGAAATATTTCCTTGTAATTTGCGTTATTTTTTAAATAATTATTTTCTGAAGCTAATTGAACATAGTATTAAAATCCTAGATGATAACATACTTAAAACTTCAATACAAAACTTGTTATAATTATTATAGGCTTCATTTATTATCATATGGAGAAATAAGGCATACCACATTTTTAAACACGATCCCTTATTAATTCAAAGATACATTTTGAAAAAGCTGTTATATTTTAATGACATGAAAATATTAGACTAATCGGGGTAGTAAGAAGGAGACGATTTCCATAATTGGTAGAATTATTTTAGGATTAAAAAATATTTTTTAAATTATCTATCGTAAAACTAAGTATATGTACATCGAACAAATATAATTGTCATCTCATAATTCTAAGTTATCGCTCTATAAATTTAATAAATTCATATAGAAAGCCTTAGAAACTAGCTTGGGACTTTTTAACATAAGCACATAATTATGCTTTTAAAATTCAGCATGAGAACATAATGCATTTTTAAGTGGTTCTAGAAAAATGTTTTACGGTTATAATATACGCCATTATGTAAGTGAAGTATATATTTTAACATAATTTATAGGGGTTCCACAACATAATTTAATACTCTTAACGAACGCAAAGGCCTAAAGTTAAATTAGATTATGTTACATTTTCTAACAGATAGAAACATGGTTTGCTAAACAAAACTCTGCACCATAATTAATAAGGAAAAAGAAGATTGTTTTCGAAATAAGTGGATTCATAAGTGATTACACGTAAAAATTCGACAATATCGAAATATGTCGACAAGTATTTTTAATAGTTTTTCTTTAAAGTTTATCATTGAGTATAAACAATCTGACCTACACTTTGAACTACTAATTTTGTACTTTGAAAATACAATTTTGATTCAGTGAAATAGTGGACTACTTTATATTTTATATCCAAATTCAATATTTAATTTTGATTTTGAAAAAAAACCTGAACACATTCGATCTGCCAATATTCAATGAGTAGATTGAATTATTTCTTGTACTATATATGTATTCTTACTATTGTTACTTATCTCGTTGATTTCCAAAGCTATCGTTCGATTTAAGGCAAATTACTAATATGTGTATGTCCACAAATGAAATATATATTTTAAACCACATTACCATCATATGTGGAAGTGTCAAATGCAAATTTTTTTGTTAGGGGCTACTGGTTGTACCATTTTTTACATATTACTACTATCCTACTAGTCACTTTGGTCAGATTACGACTGACTATATCCATTTGTTGTTTCTTTAAGAAAAAAGGCAATTTTTTGAATATTTCTCATTAGTACTAATTGGTATATTGGGCTTCTAAATATGAAATTAAAACCTGCTTGTTATTCGAATTCGTGCCTAACAAAAATAAATGTAAATATGGGTAGAACTTGAACTACGAGTTTAATCGTTTATACATTGCATAGATGAATTGTAATGTTTATGGATGAATGGAAATACCATTAAATTATTTAAAAATATTGATTTTTACCTTTCACTTTCACATGTCCAAAATAATAATTTCCTAGTACTTTAAGAACACATATATTAAAAAATTATAAAATACATCTTTTATGAAATGACCATTGTTAAATATAAAGTGGACAAACTCTCAGATTTTTTAATTCATAGTTTATGTAATTTCGAAAAAAAGAATAACATAAAATTTTTGCATTTGTTTCGGATTTTTACAAGCTTAAATTCAATCTCAAATATTTTAAGATATAAGTTTCTTTAAATACTCTCTCTAATGACTAGTGCTTAGATATACAATTATGTCTGATTTTATGTCGTCGTAACTTTTATAGTTACACCCCTTTCACCCCTGGATATTTCTATGTTGGATATAAATCCAGTTCTGATTTATAATTTTACAAAAACTGTGCTAACTGTATTGATATAAAATTTATATTAATAAAAATGGAGGTGTTAAATGAAAAAAGATGGTCGAAAGAGTAGGCGATATTGAAATATCTACATTTTTCGTATGCTTCGCGTACGATATCGTGTAAAAAAACACTTACACATTAATATATAGTTTAGAGAATCTATGCAAATTGCTTAAAAATTTAATACGCACCTATATGAGCATGTGAATTATAAAACCCATAAATTCCAACAAACTGATTGAATAGTTACTAAAAGTAGACCAAAAAAAGGATAAACGCTTAGAAAAAGAATTATTAACTCAAACGTAAATTTATAAAAACAAAGAATAAAAAATATAAATTTGAAATATTCAACATTTACCTAATCCAGATATTTACCTACGATGCTTAACTTGAGCTTCGAAATTAAACAAAAAAAATTCAAACAAGCTAACGGTCGATGTAAAATGGAAAGGTGCATACTTAGAAATTCTAAAAGGTAATAACTAGTAAAATACACCAATTAAGTCAATTAATGGAAGCCTAGATGTTGCTTAAAATTTAAAGGGCAGTGGATAGGTCACCTGCTATATTAAAAAAAGATAGAATTAATATTAATACTTATCTAAATATTATTTCGATATTAATTTAACAAAATATTTATGTAACTGTTTCTGTATTACATTATTTGAGTGAATATGCTTAAAGGCTGATGTATAATACTAGCATATGCCATCGTAACTCCTATTTACGTCATTCGAGTATATAGGATTTCAGATTATTTCTTTACTCAAGAAACTCAATAAACAAGATGTTCCCAAAATTATGCAGAAACGAAAGGGAATCTATTATTGTCTTATTATAACTGAAATTGTATAGCCTTATGGTATGTATTTGATAATAATTATTCTGATTATTTGTGGTTGGTTTAACTTCTTTTGTCGTTGGTATTATTAATTGTTACATGTAAATATCCTATAAAGTATTTGTATATGTTTACTATACTAAAACTTCAAGAAACTTTTTTGAATAACCTAATTATATTAGAGGTTATATCTGGCATAGTATTTTATGATTAGCGCCGTATTTTGTGATTAACTTTATTTTAGAATACTAACTTAACGTTCATAAAAATATTATAATTACGTATTACGTTCAGATTTTGTTGGTAGATTTAAATTTAACGTCGTTTTAACAAACAAATATTGAAAATTAATTATGCTAATTAGCTGTCGCCAAGTAGTATAAATTCGACCGTAATTCATAAAATTTTTAATTTTGAGCGTTATTCGTTTAGGCGAAATTCTTTTAGCTAATCTAACATTTTAAAATCCTTCTGCGAAAATGTCTACTCTGTACGACTGTTTGACCACATATTATTTTCTATTTGACATTGACAGAATAAACTTAAGCAATTGACCTTTTATTGTTGAATGTAAATAATGATCTTTTAATGTACTTGTAATATAAAATTTAATGTATTTTTAACAAATATTATCTACATAAATTTTGGCTTTTTACACTCTTTCGCCATATAACATTTAACTACGCCAAATTTTATACTCCCCCCTGCACACGATATGTTTAAAAATGGTACAAAGTTTTCTTTTCCCGTATTAATATATAAATTGTAGACATTACCTCTTGACGGAGTAGTGGTCAATTTATTTAGCTCTAGACACTATGATGAATATTAAATCGTTAGTTGAAAAATAATATAATACGGGAGAGAGAATAGTGACTATTTAGGATGGATTCATGCCCATTCCAAACTTGTTACTAGTTATTTGTGTCTATGTCCCTCATTACCTAATTTTTAATTTTTTTAGACGCTATATGTTAACACTATATAGTATAATTCATTCGATCGTTAACACTATACGGTGTTTTAGATAACGCAATGTTAATAAGTTTATTAAGACGGTATCACACAACGTTTTTGCAAAAACTGGAACTACTTTCTTTTCGTAATGGTGGGATGTACGGAAGAAAATTTAGAAAACACTGAATGTTTTTTGAAAGCAGGTAGAAACATGACTGCTATTAAGTATTTTATATAGTATATTGAGAAAAGGTAGAGCGTATATACTGTAATCCGTACGAGTACGAATACTTGCGTCAAACGAAGATACTAACGTATGATAAGCCGCAGACACCTATTATGAAATAGGCAGCGTTTCTGTCTCTCATAATGACTAATATTCTATAAAAGGAAGCAAGATAACAATAGTGTTCTAAGTATATAAAAATTGAGAATGCGATGGCAAAATGAGTTAGAGACCATAGCAGACTTGGTATAGAATCGACTGACAATGAACAAAAAAACAGGCAAAGGTGGGGGAGGGTTGCTCGGAAAGGGATTATTTATAATGCATATTACAAAGGCTGTTATATACATTATAAATAATCCCAATATATATATATATATATATATATATATATATATATATATATATATATATATATATATAATATGATTAGTTTACACATCTAGTAATTATATGAGATATTTTAATATTCTATAGTCGTCTCGTTGGAAAAATAGAAATTTTTTCAAAATGACACACTTGCAGAAGATTTTATAAATGTAGATTTACTTACGCAGATAGTTTTCATTACATTATGGAGAAAAAAATTATAAATATTATTTTCTTAATTGTATTATTTCCTTTACTGCTTTGAATACAAATGTTTTCCATAACTTATAAAATAAGAAAGTTAAAACTTTAACACGACGGTATAAAAAAATGTTTTTAAAACGAAGTAATTTTAACACGAAATTTATAAAAGAAACACAAGAAAATCGCTCTTTTCAATTTATTACACTCACAGATGTACATAATTCTATACAAAATACTCCTTAAACAGATTTCGTTTTAAGTAAAGCATCAGTCAAATTTGACGAGCGGCCACAATGTTCTATAATTTTAGGTAATCATTCACTGCGAAGCAAAAATTATTAATGAGTCTCTCATTAGGTACACTTAGGGCGGCGTGCTCGGTACTGCGCGGTGCGGAGTTTCCTTTTAATTTCCGCCCGACTCCGGGATGGAAAATCCTAATCATTTCCACGCCCAGTCAAGAACGACAAATCGAAAGTGAAATTAATATTTTTTAACAGTGTATATTTTATTTCATTTATTAATACTGGCGTCTATTGTAGAGATATATTAAATTTTTGTAAATTTCTGCGTTAGGTTAAAATTGTATTTGTAATAACGTTTTCATTATGTATTTTATAAACGATCAATACCTTTAAATAGCTGGTTAATCGTATATAAGCTACTGTATATAACTGGAAACAATGTATCCCGTCTATTGTATTTCAGAAACTTTGAACGATAATATTCATCACATCATTAATAACTCTATCAAAATGATAAATATTATCGTCCGTTAGATTAACTATTCGTAAAGTGTACCTCAATTTTCAGGTTTATTTTTATTCACTGAAAAGTCAGGTTCGTGTCCTTGTTATTCTCGGATAAAGAAATTGCCGCGTTTCTATTAAGTCGTCTATACACTTTTAACATAATTTACAACATTTGGTAATACTGAGGGTTATATTCAGCGGAGAAAAAAACCTGACTATTTCATGAACTCTCTACCAGTAATTCAAACAGTTATCATTTTTACATTTAAACATACAATTTAAATTTAAAAATATCAAACTTCAAATTATTTGGATAATATTTAATTTAAAAGATTTGTAATACCGTAGTGTAAAAAATGTGTTTTTAAAAAAACTCCGATCTTGTCAGTTTAATTAAACTTTAATTTGGAGTATATGCGACTTTTACAAATTGAAATTCCTATCTTGAAATTTGCTATCGTGAGACCTACAAGCAAAGAAAAGTTGTAAATAAGCAAGTTACAGTGCCTATGATTAGCCTAATTACCAAGAGTTAAAACAACAGCAGGATTTCTATGTATTTCTCGCGGAGAAAGAGAATGAAAATAAGACAAAAACTGTATTATTACTATCTATAAAGTTGTAGAAGTACGGAAAGTATTCGTTAGTGATAATTCAAAGCATAATGACATAAATAAACATTTAAGTTCTATGGTATTCCAAAACTGAAAACTTAGAAAATTAATATCAATCTCCACAATCGCTAATAAATATTTGCAAATAATAGATACATCAAATGGCTTTACCTTGATGAACTATGTTTTGGCCATACCATCAAATTGATTGAATAAATCATCTCTTTGAAACGATTTGATTTACAGTTATGAGTAGTTTATATTATTACTTTATATATTTTATCATCTCATAATTATGAACGTGGTATCTTTATTCACATTGGTAGTAATGATTTCGGAATCTGTTATTCAATTTAACTTATTTACTTTTCAATATTCAAAAGTTAGTGACAATATTTTTATTTTTAACATGAATCAAGAGACATTTAAATAATTTATTCTAGTTTCATTTTAAAAAGTGATATATAATTTTTACGGAGAATTATTAGTCGAACGGTTTATAAAAGAGCAGTTTTATATGCTTTATTTTCTTTATTTTCATCAGTTTCTACACATAATATAGAATACGGCAATCAACCATCCCTAAAATAGAAAGAATTCATCGCGCAACTAGTTTCACACAAAATTCGCTGTTTCGTTTTTAAACAAAATAAATAATATTTTACACCACTTAATATCAAATGGAGCAAAGAAGTTTTAACATTTTAAGTTCATAGTAGTGTTATTTCTTTTACTCACTCGCTTAATTTAATAAAATAAAACATACATCTGTTATTAAATTTAATTTGACAAATTATTTTGCATAGTTAATGAAACACTAAAATAGGTTTCGTTTGTAAAAATATTATATAAAAACACATTACTTAAAAATAAACAAAAATTCTAAAATTTTCGAGACACTACATAAAAACATAATAGAGGACAACGCTGCAATTATTCAAATATAGTTAGATGCATAAAAGTAATGTATATTGTTTTTTGTAAATAATATTTTACATAAAATTGAGGTAAAACTTCAAAGAGACAAAATGACTATTAAATTTAATGGTATATATAAAATATACTTTGGCCAAATTACGTTATTCGAAATGCACACTTTTTGTTACTATAAATATACATACTGGAACCAAGTATTTTTTGGATCATTTGATTCTTTATATAACTTAAATTTGAATTATTTAAATATAAACACTTTTTATATATGAATTATTGGCACAGAGTTTATGAAACAGAACATTTTTTTATTAAATACATGCCTGTTTTATTCGATTTTACTGAATGTTGATAATTAGCTAAAAAGTATATAAGTGACTTAATGAAAATGCGATAATTTTTTTATGAAAAAGTAAATGTTCCCTAGACCGTTAACGTAATTTGTTAATAAGATAAAAATAAACCTGAAATTTTATGTGAAAAAAAATCTTAACGATTAAATTTAGTTGCTTTTGTATTTTATATTTTTGACAGAAGTTGGTGTCTACAATTTGATTAATACTGTTAGAGGAATTTCTCAATTCCGTCAGAATGTAATATTTTTATATACTCTAACCCGTAATTAGAGAAATTTCATGAATATGAATGCCTCTGTTAATATATTTGAAAATAACTAGAAATTATTAATTTCAAATATTTTCTATTAAGTGTACACAAAAGCATTAGCACAAATCTCTAATAAAAGGAAGTGATCCGAAAAGAAATATCCCCATATCATTTAAATCTAAAGAATATTTACAACATAATTTATATTAAAACAAAGGCGTAATTATTCTAACCCCTCGCCATATCTTATCAGTTTAAGCAGTAAACAGACCAATATAATGGTCAAATGGCCATTATTTTAGAAGTTAACTCGTCTTCAATCATTTAACCGCGCGTACTTTTAATTTTACTGCCTTTCAAGTGCTTTTATCTTCTGATAAATGTCTGTCGTAAAAAGCCATTGGCGATTGAGTAGAGATGAACGTACTTATATGTGCTACCTTAAATTCACTGTGGATTTAAAGATAAAATATATTTAGCTTTATTAGACTTTCTGTAAGATAATTTACGCACGATGTCCACATCTGATTTCGATACTAGTCTCCAGAAAAGATTCACGCAAATAATTTAGTCTATATTAAAAGAAAAATACCTATGCCTATGAACAGCGAACAAAAAATCATTAATATATAGCGAATTAAATATACATGTACATACATATGTATATATACACACATATATATATATATATATATAAATATATATATATACATATATATACATATATATGGAAAAATTACTAATCCCACTTATATATTTATTAGTTTTTGCCATTCGTTTTTTATTGATTTCAAATAATATAGATACATTTTTAAATCCGTATAAGTTGTGACTGTCAGAAACAATTTGTTAATTATTATTCTGGCATTGATCAAAGGTTTGTAATTGTTATCAACGTTCCGATATAAAGATTCTTTATGTCAATATATTTAAACAATGTCATTATAAAAGGCTAAAACCTCCGCATACAGTCCAACTCGTTAGCAACTGAAATTGCGTTTTGAATTGCAAAATGATTGGGATTTTTACTTTGATAATTTAATTGTCATTTTAACTTGACATGTTTAATATGTCAAATATATTAAGGCTAATTTTATTCCAACTAGAAAATAAGGTAGTTTTATTTAGTGTACTGAATATAATTTTTAATACGTCAAATACCGAACCTGCTGTGGAAGGCACGCTACAATATATTTTTTGTCATGGTCGACGAAAAAAAATACAAAAAAATCGGTTTTAAATAAATAAAAAAGAACTAAATTTTTGTGCTCAAAATTCACGTAATATCTATTTTAATTACCCAAACCTGGACGTATTGATATAGTTAATCAAACATGTGAAACATCGAAGCGTTGATATCGATAAAATACACAACCTAGATGTTATTGATTTAATCAGAATTATTAATTAAATATTTGCGAATGTAAACATTCGTAAATGCTTTTAATGTTAATATCAGGCCCAAAACTATGATTTCCGTTTCGACAAGCTTTCTATTTTTAAAAGCCACATACAAGTTCTTTGCGAAAATTATAATATTCATTTCTACAAGCTTTCCCTTTCGAAAAGAAACATACAATTTTATTGCGAAAACTATAATTTTCATTTCGACAACCTTCCTCTTCCTAAAAAAACATACAATTTTATTGCGAAAACTGTAATATTAATTACGACAAGCTTTTTCTTTCTATTTGTACCAGGTCATTCTTGCTTTTAAGGTTTTTTTTCCTTTGTGAGAAAAATTGTTGATTTATATGAATATCGATATTTCGAGTTTGATAATACTATGTTGTTGATGTACAACTGGTGATGGATTTAAATATTATATAATAACGTCATTAACATTTTCAACATAATATAACGTCATTACTTTATATAGATTACACTGAACGCAATATGTTCCAATTTAATTTACTAACAGCCTAAAATATAATGTTATTCAGGATGCGACTAATAACACATTTGGTAAAGTGTACGTTATATAACAAAGACATTGGATAAGTAATTACACTCACATAGCGAATTTTTAATAGTACTCCACATACAAAATATAACCATATGTTCTCATAAGCGTTAGTAACCATTTAAACTGTAAAATTAACATCTTGATAAACTCAAGTATACACTTTCCAATGGACCGAAATATATTTATTAATTTCAATTACTCCAATATACAAATATATAGTACTCATTTCATTAAACTAAGATTAGAGGTTCCATTCTAGATGCTGAAAAACAAATGTTTTAGACTTTTCTCATCAACGCTTATATTGTCTTCGATTTGTTTATCGAGTCAAATTATATTTAAAGTTGATATAGTCTAGCTGTCGATGACACTAAAACAACAATATCAGTCCAACATAGGTTCAGAAATGTACCAATTTTATTATTTTCGACTGTTGTTATTCAGATGAAATCACTAAATATTTCAAAACTTTTCTTGGATTGATTAATATCATCTATTAGTATTTAAAACGCATTAGAGAGAGCATTTAAGACAAATTAAATAATCTAAAAGTCTTTCGGTGTTATTATTGACCATCATTTTGATATTTGGTGTCGGTTATTTTGTGCGCCTCAAAGCCATGTTTTTAGAACTTTTCAACACTTATTTGTGAATAGCGTTAATACAATTATAATTTCCTATGAATTTGTATGTTTGTTCAGCTTAGCCAGTGACTTTAAATACATGTTTAATTCTTATATAAATTTGCTCTCTAAAGAATTTTTTTTGAATTTATTCTAATGTTATGTACATTTTTCGAAGAAATCCTGAATTATTTATGTAGATGAATATTATTTTACTATTAAAAAAATAGAATAAACAAACAAAATATATATGAATTTGTACACGTTAGAGGCAAACGTTATATATTTTGTGTTCTCTCTTAAGTTTCATAACATTTAGAATAGCTGTATACCAATTAATTCCAAATTCACAGTTTTACACCTATGGTTTTGTATGATGTTCTAAATACCTTCTTAATACCCTTATTTTAAAGTATAGAACCATAGTATTCTCAGGTAAGGTGTAGAATATAGAGCCTTACATTTGAAGATCCCTTAAAAGCGGTTCGAACATATTATCCTTATTTTAATCTTTATCAGTTTCTTTTTATTAGAGACACATGGAAAGGATAAAAAAGAAACCTTTATAAGATAATTCACGTGCCCGCCTGTGTGTCCATCGGTCATAGATATTTTTCGTCGAAATTCGGGAAACTTGAAATTTAGAGCAGGAATAAAGACACAAATAAAATTATATATTTTTTAAACTTCATATATGGTATGAGATATTATTTTAAAGGGCAAGTTACAATGGATAAAAAAGGATTCCAAAACTTTCAGTATTTTGTACAATAGGCAATTTAGAGTAATGTTTAAAATTTTCAATCTATTTTTGTCAAACACCCTTCAATGCAGAAACTTCCAATTTTTGCAAAAAAAAAATAATTGCATATATTTTATACTCACCGTGCTCCCGATTTAGATTATGTGAATATCCGAAAAATAGTATAACGCTAACTGTAATACTGAAAGTTACAATACCCGTAACCTTATCTGAAATTAACTCTTTTTAAGTGAACTAAACTCATATGTTACCTCGATTCTAGAAAATACACCCATTAAAATTGCATGTATAAATTACTTCAGTGATCATGCTTTATGTACGAATAAGTAAATATATTCGTGGAAAAATAAATGAAATAAAATTCTGAAAATAACATTTTCGGGCGTTATACATTCATTTTGTGTCCATGAATATTTTTTTTTAAATATCTTCAATATACAGACACGTCAATTTTAAAATTATATTACAGAGTTAGAATATAATATTCAAAATTAATTTGAAATCAATTTTAATGTTAAAATATTTTTTATTATTATATTATGTGATCGATTTTCAGTAGTAGTAAATTATTCCTCTTTTTAACCAATCAAAGATTTGTTTGAAAAATTGAAGAATCATCAAAAATATACTAAAGAGTAAATGTTTCCAAGAATTAACGAATATTACCTATCTAAAACTATTGGCTGAGATAGCTAACATGTACATTTTATAAAGGAGTAAAAATCATATTAAAATAATCTTACTGACCGATCAAATGGACATTTTCCTCAACTCCACATGGGTAATTTTAATTGTATCAACACTATTTCCGAATAGGTACTAAATATATCTAAAAATATTGCTTTGATGTAAATGACTAACCAACAGCAAATATTTAAACCGAGAATATTTAATATATTTGAAACGCTTCTTACGATGTAGCAAAGAAAAATAAATTATTTCTTTTATCGCATGTGTTGTTAAAAGAAAGATTTATAAATATGGCTTCATTCTCTTAAACTGCTACTGTCAAAATTATGAGAAACACATAGCTAGTGAAAGTTTACCTAAATAATGCCAAAAAGGTGTCGCAATGAATTTTAAATCTCAATATTTTTAAGGAATATTCCTTACTATATTCCTACGCCTCTCAAAGATATACTAGGCAAAATATTCACGTGGTGAAACCCGACACTAATTCGATTAACACACACACACATATATATATATATATATATATATATATATATATATATACATATTTATGATACCCTCTTATAGATACCTAGCGAATTCAAGTAACGTATCAGTTTTTATTTTCCTATTTTTTTTCTTCGTTCCTTTCCTGGACAGACCACAAAACTATCTCATTTACTATGTCAATACCTTTAAACTTAATACAATGTGCTTATTTTACTGGAATATAGACGGCTATAATCTGCCCTATAACTCAATCTTTATTATACGGCAAATAAAATCGCCTACCCTACATGCAAAAAAATTGTATAGTGTACTTTCTATATATATATATATATATATATATGAATTTATCTACATAGTCTTGCCAAAACTGAGTATTTTCATTAGATTTGACACATGATAGCAATGCGAAAAAAAACTTTATCGATTGTGCCTACAAATAATAGCATTCCTTAATTAACGTTGTGTTTTCAAACTCATACCTATTATTTTTATTTTCACTCCCATGTTCTTTCAAAACATGGGAGTGAAAATAATCAATTGTTAATATTACCTTCAGTCCTTTTTCATTTCCTTTTCCTTAAAATATTTCTATAATTTTTTTCTTATGATTTCGGATACAATATAATTACGTAAGTTTTTTATGCAAATTTTAAACACGCAATTAATAACTACACACAAACTTGTATATCTTAATTTTACGTACATTTTTAGATGATTAAAAGAGATCTGTACTGCGATGAATTCGACCAACATTTGTACGTGGAGTCCGTTATGAAAGTAAATAAAATAGCACTTTATGCAATGTAAAATAATATGCATAATTAAATGAAACTACGTGATGTAGTATTATTTCTACTTTCTTTAAGTTCTTTACCACGACCAACGGTTTCGTTGTTTATAAAATCTTAAAATCAAAGTTCTTTGCTAATAGCCTACCTGAAGATGTTGTAATACAATGAAACCTAGGGCGTGGTAAAGAACTTAAAGAAAGTAGAAATAATACTACATCACGGAGTTTCATTTAATTGTGAATAAAAAATTTCTACAAAATTAACGCCAAATATATTCAATATAATGTGCATAATTATATTGCAAAGCTTTCCTAACACACATACGTACGTCTAGGTTTAAATTAAGATAAACTTGTGAAAATGGGTTTTGATTGACTGAATTTTTTTTATCGAAATATAACTTGCCTTTATAACCATTATGGTCTTACTGAATAACGTCAATTATAATAAAACTTTTACAATTAACATTGTATTAAACAGATATGTGAGAAATTTATCAAAGTTCTTTTTATCACATTAAGAATCGATAAATATATTAAATTAGGTAGATAAAATATTTACTCGATTTATTTTTTACATTCCTGCAGGCAAAATACATCACTAGTTAAAAAAAACTATGTATTTTAACCATCATCGATAATAATTGTATACTATTTCAAGAAAGTAATACAGTGTTAAGTGTACTCAATGTTTCAAAGTCATTTTTCACCGAAGCAATCATATAACGTGAACAAATATTTCCTAAAAGAAGTCACACCCACGCTTCGTTCGAAAAATCATGAGTGAGAAAATAATATTATACCTAGTCTTCGTACAGGAATTATTTTGAAAGCAACCTTAAAATACCCACAAAAATATTACATGTCGTCAGTATTTCCAGATATATTTGATGATTTTATCGTTTTACTTATCATACTTGTCATCATATATGCCTACCTAAATGTGACTGAACAAATGCCCTACAGAATTTCCCAACGAGGAAAATAAAGACATAAATAACACAAACATTGAATTGAATAAATGTATTTTTAACATAAAAATTTCAGTTAGAAACTGTAAGAAAGACTCAAGTACAAAGCGTAAGGTAATTAAGCGACGTACTTTAGATTTTTGGGGAGATCGAAAATACCTCGCCCTCCCGAACATATTCACGAATTTTAATTAAATTTATTGAGTTATGAGTAATTTTAAGGCTGCACAGAAGATAAATTTTGTAAGGAACGCTTCTTAATTAGATGGTTTAGAACCAACGAGACGATGTGAAAGGTGTTTGAACTCGAATTTTCATTGGTTCAAACACCTTTCACATTGTTGTCATTCCTTTTTTGGTTAATGTTGTTTTTCGTAAAATGTTATACTTTTAATGATTAAAAAATAGTCTGTATATAAGAAGTAGCAATTTAATTACGTACACCAAAGCAATTTCAAATTTAATTATATTCACCAATATTAAGAAATTTTTAATATAATTGAATTGTTTCTTAATTTTGCCAACGTTTTATAAATGTACTGATATTCGACAGCCTATATTTAATTTGACATTTAATATGAAATGACTTTAAAAAATTATTAACGTACTATGATGTAATCGAAGCCATTTAAATTATCTGTATTTGTATCAAAATTTTTAAGTTTTTTTTATTGCAGTAAAATTTATAGAAAATATTTTATAATTCAAAACATACGATTTGTCATTTTTTCACCATACTTCGTAAATATTTATGAGCAAATTTAATTAGGGATAGTAATCACTCAGGTTAGGGTTTCGCCTTACCTTTCTCATAAGCTCTCTGTCTGTAATATTTAATACGTTTACTTTAATAATAATACAGTTATTATTTAGGAAAGTATAACATTTTAATCAACGAGTAATATTGGAATAAAATATTTCTTTTGTATTATGTCAAGGTTACTCAAATAAGAATTTTATATAGTGAAATTAGCTCAAAATATATACCAATAAGCTTTTAGAATTATTGGGAATCACTTTCTTTAATGGTAATTCTATCTAATGATATTATGAGTCACTAACTAATGTAGATTTGAAATTGTGAGTAACTTTTTTAACATTATTGTTTCTGCACAAGGCTACTCATGTCTTATATTTAACGAAGCGATATGATTACGTTCATATGAAATTTGCTTATATAATGGTCGTCATATATAATTTTTCGTAAACATTACTGAAATTAAATTAGATTATTATGGGGGTTTGTACCTGGAGGGTCCTTAATTTTTATGGTAAAGGTATTCTATCCATTCTGACTGCCTATCAGAATTTTTAGACTTCGAAAGTAATTAAGACAAGCTCCTAAAATTAAATTAATTAGGGATAGTAATCTTAATTAAAAACTGGAAATAGTAATAAAAGTGGTTTAAAATCATATTGGAAAGAAGCACCTGAGCATGTACAGGAAATTGGAAGAAAATTCTATAGAGGCACCTTGGGTGTGGTTAACAAGAGCTTTTTAAATATACAGTACATATTTGTTTTCACTTAATTTTTTACTAAACAAACATTTATTGGGGGCGAAAATTGTAATTGTTCTAATTTTCTAATTTTCTATCAGATCTCACATTACTTTTAACCTCCATTTAAACAGCGAATACTAAAAGTACGATTATATAAATACCCAAAAAACTATTATAGTGCTAGTTTAGTTTATAATTAAAAAATGTGTTTACAGGAAGCAAAAAATTTAATTATTCACAATATTGATCTTTTTTCAGCTCTTTTTATTAAAGATTTTCCAGTTATTTTTTTCCTTTCATCATTACGATAGTATCAGTTTTCTAAAACGACATGGTAGTTGTTTTATTTATTGTATCCTGCCATCTGCGTACACGTGTATGATCCGTAAATATAACGTACAAATATTGGTGTAGCCTTCGGCGAAAGTAGTTTTCCTTTTTAGTTAGAATTACAAAAAAATATATCTATCGACCTATGACAGAAATATCTCCGACATGACTAATAAAGTCTCACTACAACCTAATATATTAACATATACAATACACGAATACATGCTTGCACATGTACACAGATTCGTTGAATGAATTCATATCTCGAATAACTTTTAATGATGGGCTTTTTAGTTTCAAAACAGTTACATTTAACAGACTTCTATTTTTTTATAAAGCAACGATATCACTGATTAGTACTCATTAAAATCTAAAACTTTTATCTAAAGTTTTTTTATTTTAATATATAGAAAACCAAATAACAAATATTTTTGCTCGTGGTAAATATTTGTTCAGGCGTTTCGAAAGTTGTCTACGCTTATGAATAAGACTGTGAATTCTGATATGATAGGAAAGTAGAGGCAAATATACATGCACTCTCTTTTTAAAACTGTGAAATAAATAAAAAAACATAAATTTAGAAATTTTACCAAATATAATTTTATTACTGAAAGGATATTCCCATGTTAAATAATGAACTTAAGGAAAATCACGTATTAAACATTTTTACAAGGTAAATGTTATGGTTAGTCATGTAATTTTGAACTGTATATTTTTCAGCATAAATATACCTCGTTCCATCAAGATTCCTCTGTTACTGTCTAGTTGTGTGCCCCAATTCATTGGGAAGACTCTCTTTGTATCTGATATCTACTTGTGTTCGGACATTCATCATCTTTTTATATATCATCATCTAAAACCGACGCTAGTATAGCGAAAATAATTATATCGAAATATTCCACTTTCCCTGAATATACAATTGTTTAACTACTTGATTTGTGGTGAGCGGAAGTAAACTTCTTGAAATACCACCATTATATATTAGAAGATTTAATAATATTATTAAATTTATTAATTGCCTTGTTATCGTTATTTAGTGTATGGATTTAATAATGTTTCGTAAGTGTATGTAAATAAGAAATATATAAAGTAAAATTACCATTTATCGATAGTGAAGTTCACGAACATAAAAATTATTTAAATACCGGTTAATAAAATTCATCTTAGTGAATGAAAATCTCGCAAACTAAATAAACTCATCGTATTATTTTACAACCGTCATTCTTAAGCAGACGTATGCATTATATTATTATATTTATTTTATAGCAGTCACTATAACTTTCCTCAAATTCTATGTTAGTGAAAAGTGACAACAAACAATGCGATGATTTGTAAAAAAATATTACGTATACTTAAGCACAGTATTCAAGGATCATGTATTAATTGCATTTATATCTGAATAAATAATAAAAACAATTAGCTTTCCATTTTAAATTAGAACTCTTTCGATACGGAAAAGAAAAATAACCATTAATAAAAATCCTTAAACTTTGAAACCTTTTTAACGATCAGATAGATTACTTCAACAAAATTGAACCGTATATCCAAAATTGTTTACGTAATTTAATAGGAAAATTAATTAAGATATTCGTTACTAAACTTCCAGTAACACTTTTTACCCCCACTGCATTCGATTCTGTATTTTACCCGCTTGCTTGTAGCGAATACTTTACAGAGCTCCTCTTCCCATTAATAAAATCTACCTGCGCCTTGTATTGTTTTACAAGTTTAACCTATTTCGTTTTCGTTGGAATCGACATTTCTATGACTATAAAAATCCTTGAGCTTTGAAACCTTTTTAACGATCAGATAGATTACTTCAACAAAATTGAACCGTATATCCAAAATTGTTTACGTAATTTAATAGGAAAATTAATTAAGATATTCGTTACTAAACTTCCAGTAACACTTTTTACCCCCACTGCATTCGATTCTGTATTTTACCCGCTTGCTTGTAGCGAATACTTTACAGAGCTCCTCTTCCCATTAATAAAATCTACCTGCGCCTTGTATTGTTTTACAAGTTTAACCTATTTCGTTTTCGTTGGAATCGACATTTCTATGACTATAAAAATCCTTGAGCTTTGAAACCTTTTTAACGATCAGATAGATTACTTCAACAAAATTGAACCGTAATCTTCATCTATATACAAAAAGCGTTTACGTAATTTAATAGGAAAATTAATTAGGAAATTCGTTACTAAACTTCCAGTAAGACTTTTTACCCCCACTGCATTCGGTCGTGTACTGTATTCGCTTGCCTGTGGCGAATACTTTACAGAGCCCCTCTTACTTTTACTAAAACCTACCTGCGCCTTGTATTGTTTTATAAGTTAAGCCTATTTCGTTTTCATTACGTTTGTTGAAATCGACATTTCTACCGACACAAATATTCCGCCGCCCATCGCCTCAATCTTCCAGGACAATGACGTACCGATCTGTTTACATAAAGAGTTGTGTTATGTATGGAGTCGTAGCGAGATAGTCTCTCCTGTTTATGAGGCGAGTAATAAAAAGGTCGTCGATTTATTATAGAGTAATAAAAGCAGCCGTAAGGCATATGCACAGTGTACAATAAGTAATATATAAAATGCAAACGACTTTGGTCTAATGAGAGCCATCACATTAAATTTTAATGCGTAACCGCTGTGAAGTTTTATATCTTGAGAAATAAAATAATTTTATTATGAGTTTTTTAAGTTTCCATATGACCATATTATGCTTATGTAGAGCTTTAAATATATCGAATTAATGGAATTCGGTGTCTAAATATTCAAGGTAGAGTGGAAAAGGCAATATCATAGCATAGTTTAACTTTATATAGATTTCTCTTTGAATTGTTGATGGCGGTGCTAGCAAATAATAAGCTTTAAAATTTTGTTTGAGACATTAAGTATATACATTTAATAAAACCGTAGAAATTTATTGATTGTATATTGGAAATATTTGAAAAAAATTATTTAGAGGAATAAACAGAACGCAAATACATTATTTTTTAATTACCCTTTTCTTTTATTTCTTTTAATTCGTGCATCAATTAAAAACAAATGAAATTATTCTGATGAAGTTCTAACTTATTAAAATAGAAGATATGGCCATTCAAAAAGGTGAGCTTTTTTAGGAATTATAGACGGCGTTACGTGTATTTTTATCTTCAATATTACAGTCACCTAATAATTCGTCTGCACTTACAGTCTAGGTGAACTTTTTCCCACTCTAAGAAAGGACTTCTCTCGAAAGAACTAGGTCTTTCTTCCCCGATATGTTCAAACAGTTAAGTAAGAACTAGCTCGTTAGAGATTGTTTCACTTCGCAGTTTTTAAAGGAAAATGGCGCATTTCGTGCCAATTTTTTTAGATTTGCGCTTTTGCAGTTTCGAGACGCAAGACATGAGTCACGTTTTGTCCACTGTAATGAGCACGATGAAGCGCGTAGATAGAAAGCATTTTAACATTAGAATGTAATCAAGAGGAGCTTTAGAACGGAGTTTCTTTATTCACCATAAATTAGTGGAGAATTGACCGACTTTCGAATTATTTAGAGCCTCAGCTAAGTGCATTCTCGAAAAAATGGAGACACTAAATGATTCATTGCAAAGGGACAGTCTCCGACCCAGTTGGATGGAATCATCGTATCGTAGATAAGATACAATATTAGGGGACATTCGAAAGTTCCTTTTTTGTTCGAAGGGGGATGTTATGGGTCTAGGAGGTGCTCCGATACAATCCGGGTAGAACGGCGGGAAACCTAATAACATGTTCCAAAAATCAACGTTAGTGAAGTCACGGGCGTATTATATAAATGAGTCAAATAAGAGTGGGATGTTCATGAGCTGAATTTTTGTACTTTATTACTTGTAGAAGTTTAAACCGTTCACAGGGTCAAATATGTGAGTGCGTGTGTATACCGACATCCGTTATAATAACATACTGATTATTACGTCAAAAATTGGAGTTCCAATTTCATACTAGAGTCCTTTTTAAATAACGTTTATTGATAACTTTTAACGAAAAACCTCATTACGCGACCTTTACCGAAGATTTTTCGGAGAATCATTTCGCAATAACTACTCGATATAATGTTTTTGTTTTGATTTAGTAATAATGGTACTAATTACGTAGATATTTTTTTTGAAAATCTTTTCAGCAATGGCTAATTTATAAACATTAGCGTATAGCATAGGGTTTTTGTTTATTATCGTCACAAACGCTACACAGTCGAAAGAGTATATTATCCAGTTCGTTGACAGTTGCGCATATTATATACCTACATGTGTGTGTTTAAAAATTTACATATACACACACACACACACACACATATATATATATATATATATACATACATACATATATTTATATATATATATATATATATATATATATATATATATATATATATATATATGTATATATATATATATATATATATATACACACATTACATCTGTTTGCATTTCAAGGGAACTTTAACCAAAAGACCAAGATACAATTGAATAAATCACAGCTTGAAGAACAATTAATTGAAGAAAGGGAAACGCCGACAGAAAAAAGTCGTTTACAGAATATTCGATTAGAAGGAAAGCCGACTTTTTAATAAAAATCTCAGTCGTCATTTCAATAACATTTCTATTTAAACCGGTTCAACTGTTTTTGTGTTTTTTCGAATCAACATATAGAGACAAAAAAAGGTCTATCCTAATCAAGCAGCTGAGAGAAATATTAAACCGTCAGAATTATTGCACACAATTGTATGATGTATACACAAACTTGCATGCGCGTCATATTAGCTTTATACGTAAATATTAGCTTTGTCTTGTGGCTGAACTCGCCCAGATTTTGCGATGTTCACAACGTCCATGATTGACTACTGAATGTGAATATCTTTCTAATTAAAGTGACTTCCCCCGCTGACCGGTCTCACTGCCGTCGTCGCATAATCCATATAGTTTCGTGATTACATGTGCCAGAATGATTTACATAGCTCTACAGTCTGAGTATCTTGCTATCTTGTACATATCCATGCTGTTATATATGCTCTCTTTGGTAGGGAAAACCGTATTAAAATCCATCCAGTAGAACGCCAGAAAAAACAGGCATGGAAGTTGCGTTATGTATACACAAATAAATAAATAATTATACACACACACACACACACACACACATATATATATATATATATATCTATATATATACATATATACATATATATATATATATATGTATATATATATATATATATATATATATATATATATATATATATATATATATATATATATATATATACATATATATACATTTTTATTTGTGTGTGTGTTTATGTATATGTATATATAAACATAAGGTGCACCCTTATGTTACTGTTACAGTTGTAAACGGGTAACTGTTTTATTTTGCTATGTGAATAATGTTATATAACGAAAATTTACGACCATATTATGTGTTGATGGGCGTTTTCTTTGTGATAATAACTAAAATCGTAATGAAAACTACAATTGTGGAATAAGTTATTGGGGCTCTTACACAAACTCATTTTGGTGACTATCAATCAACTAGTGAATCAGAAAAGATAATCACATACAATGATAATAAACACACTTATCTAGCGAGTGTGAGTCACAAGAGATCAAGTACCCTGTGTTCCCTTTTGTCCTAGGTCAATTATTTATGACTGAATTTAATTTTAACTGAATAAGTTACTATTTTCCATAATTAAACACATATTCACTTAATTCCAGAAAAGAGACCACTATTACTTTTATATGAGTCGGAAACACCCAAAAAATGTATTTGTATCTTTTACTAATTTCCTAATTTATATTCGATATCACTTAATAATCATGTATTACCGATCATCATTCTGTCACAATATTAAATAAAAAATAAAATATTGTTTTTTAATTAAAATTTCAATAGAAAGATATAGTACGTAATGAATCGTTTGTCGAAGTACGTAATGAATCGAAGTTATATGAATAATCTGGCTACAAAGGGTCCAGAAATTTTAAATTTTTAGTCCAAAAGTTATAGTCCCATAAAAATGAGAAAGAGTTATAAACCTAAACGTTTTTTTCCACAAACGCCGAATATAATCAAAACAAAATTTTGATCACAAAAGAATAAATTAACAATTAAAGTATACTCTAACACAATATCCAAAAAAATTAAATAGAGTCCTTTCACGTTTTCTTCAAAACGACAATTAAATTTTCTAGTATGCTGAAAGCTGAAGGTCATATGAATAATCAGACTTCGCCTCGGGCGTATTCACATACAATGCGAACTCTATACACTACCGCATCATAAACTCTCAAGACGTGTGGATCAATCATATTCGAACATACATCAGGCCGTGTTAAATAAATGTTAGCCGATTACTCATAGTGTATTGAATATTGAACATAAACATATCAAATATAATAATTAAAAAGCTATTTTGTAAGCAAACCACAAGCAAAATTTAGCTTCATTTGTGAATTAAATACATGATATAAAGATATGCATATAATGTACCTAATTAACGTATTACATAATGCTTTTTCACATTACCTCCACTTCCTTAACATTAACACCAACAAATTTATCCGAATACTAATCACACACAGTTTCCATTATTTTATGTCAGCGTGTATCACTCATAAATATGTGTAAACCATTGCTAAAACAACCAGTGGTTAACAAAACGTATCACCAAAACTTGACATGAAACCATCCGGCGTCAATTTTTAACTGATTATTCAAATTTCACAAATATACGCAATTTTGTCTCGTTTAATGTTTTAAATATACCGTATGAATAAGTAATTATTTTAACGACAAAACTTTTTAATAGGTTTTCTGTTATTTTTCTTCGTGCACTAACAATTTACGTACATATATTTTTCATATTATTCAAATCAACATCACATTGAGGCCGCGATGCGTTAGATACGTACACTCCGAAACAATTTTCCGAGTTTAAATCAAAAGCTTTGTTCGAGGCAGAAAGCTGCGGAAAGCTTCGCCGGGAGCTTCCGTGGGAGCCACGTAGTACGTGCGGGCGCGCGGAGCTCCGGAGAGGCACTGACGCGCCGCCGCGCCGCGCGCCCCGGACGCCGCGGGTCAGCCTCCCGTTCGCGCTACCCGCCGTACGCGCGATCCCCAAACTATGTAGAAAATCTACGGCGAAATAACCTACTACGTCATATCGCAAAGGGTTCCTCCTTGCGATTATCACGTAGTATTTTTATTGGAGAAATTCTGTGTTTGCTTTTTGCAAAAAGGCTCTCGCATGACGGGTCTTTGTAAAGTATTCTGTTAGATTTATTGAAATTTGACGCGTAGACCAACCTAAGTGGAGGTAACCGTGATAAAGTGACGTTTTTATGTTTTGTTTCAGCGTGCTTTTTCAGTTGAAAATACACAAAACCTTCTAGGAAATAAATTTTGTCATTAATATGTATGGTGAATCATAGAAGTATTTAAAACCGAGGGACTTTATAACTTTTTATAAATATTTATCTTGTTAAGCTTTATGTAACAGTAGATGATTCGAATAAATTTTGTTAATACTCCTATTAAACTAATCTGCATAAAGGAACAGGCAGTTCAGAACGGAAGGATTGCGAATTAAATTTTAAATAATATTTAATTTAATAGACGCTAAAAACCTAATGTAACGACAACAATATAACAATGTTTTATAATTAAGTTTTTAATGATTTTTTCTTGATAAAAAATTTGTTTTTATAGGAATCTGGAAAGAGTTATATGATGATTTGTTATTTCTATCCATGTTAAATTTTGATAAGAATAGTATCAAAAAATATTTGAGGAAAATGTTAAAGAAAAAAGACAACAACGTATGAATATCATGAGCTTGCACATAGTTTCCGAAGTAACTGTCGATTACTTGTGTGGAAAGGTATCAACAATTATTCGGCATTATCTAATGTTGTATGAAGCTACATAAGATGATGCAGATCGTCTATCACGTTTCCATCGTCGTTGCAACTTTGAAGTTAAATTCAGAGATTTTGTCAGATATTTGTAGTTAATGAATGTATGTGGATTTGATCTGAGTTGACAGTGAAACCTCTCAATATTTCCTTTTCATATAGTTTCTGTTTTTGTGTTACACATTTAAATTTATAGTTTAAGAAATTATTCAGAATAAGGAAAGATTCATTCCTTAAAATAATTCCTGTGACTGGCGGGTGCTGTCAAAACCAGGTGCTTGCAAAGACTGAAACGGGGTAGGAGTAAATCTGAACTGAAATTGGTTTTGGTAAGGTTTTTGAAGTGCTATTTGAAATTGTTTACTGTGGGATCTTTATGATGTCAGACTTAAATGGGTTTTGCACACAACTAACTTGTACAATTAATTAGTCGATGTATTAAGGAAGGTCGAATGAAGATTAGTCTAGCAGATTGAAATTCAAAGTTATGGTGTAAATTCTATTAACCTAGATCCGAAACACAAATTTGGTGTATAATTATATAAAACTTGATAACACAATTGCTAGAAAGATGTATTATGTTCTTTTTTTATTTTTAAGTGGTTATATAGCAATGGTAAAATATTCTTAGAGTCGCTTCCATTTGACTATGTCACATTTCCTTTACATACGACGTAAAAGACAAAAATAATTGAGATTACTAGCCCCTCTCCCATGTTGAGCCATCTCAGTAATTCCTATCAAATATATATCATAAAACATTACTTTGAAAAGTAATGTTTTTGTAACATATATTAGTGAAATGAAAGCAGCCATATTCAGAAGTGAATAGACGAGAGTTGGAGCTTTGTTTTGGATTCATAGATTTAGATATTTATTTCAAAAATAAACTTGGCGACGGTAAATTCTTATCTCTCTACCGCTTTGCTTATATGATTGAAAATATAATACCAGTTGAATTTACTCCTTCTGTACTTCTAATTATTAAAGGGAAAATATCTGAAAACTATTCACTGTGACTAAATAATATTGACCATTTTCCATATAAAATCAGTTTTTAAAGGTAGTTTTGGAAACACGAAACAGAAAAAATCTAATCACGATCGTAGTGACAAAATATAGTCATTGAAAAAAGGGCTGATAAAAAGCAATGACAAGTTGCCTGTACATAATAATATAAGACGAAAATAGAGACCTTGACAAGGAAATCATCCCCTTCTCTAGTCGAATATAATTACTAGGCTATTCTATGATTCTGAATGTATATATATACATATATATATATATATATATATATATATATAACTTCAAATTTCTGTCTCTTGGAACCGGCTTATAAGTTTTGATGATCTGTCCGTGAGTATTTGAGTAACATACTCATCAGGCAGGAATTTGTGGGTTTTGATCTCAAATATCGCGGAAACCAACATCGACATAAACCTAAAAATATTATGATCATATGTTATAAATATGTTTTAATTAGATATTCCTCTCAATATGTCAAAATGCAGACTTCTGGTGTTTGAAGAACTTGAGTTACGGGATGTCAAATAGCTGCATAATGGTTCGAATATAGGTTTCGGACTGCTTTGCAGATTTATATAATTATTATAATAATATCATTTTTATTATTAATAAACACATAATATTATTGCTCTTTAGGGTCCTTACTTTACACGAAAAACAGAAACCTTGTAGAATCATTTTGTTGTCCGTCTGTCTGTCTATTTGCCTATCTGTTAAGATTATTTCCTTAGGAGCAGTAGAGGTATTAAGTTGTTTTCAGATATTTAAATTAACATGAAATACTAAGACTTATAGCATATAGTCCTGTAAAAATTCAAACTCCCAACTCAGTGTAATATAAAGATACATGTTTTCTTTACAGGTACAACAAATTCAAAAAGGAAGCTTCCTTTCATACCATCCTTTTTTAATACTTTTTCATTATTTTGCCTAATTAACTAAACCATCTTAGCATTTCTTCTTGATATTTATTGTGTTTTCTAAACCACATTCTGGCCAATGTGCAAGAGTTAATTATGTCACACGTCGTTCTTGGAAATAATGATGGGCGGTATACATTCTACCAAATGCAAATGATTCCGGCCTTTATGTACTTATCTTTTTTCATCTTATTTTATTATATTAAATTAAAAGAAATCATTAACTAACACGGCTTAAAATATATAACGAAATTTCCTAGAAGCTGTTGTTCTTGCATATATGAAATAAGTATTTATTTTGCTTTCATAAAAACTATTCTTAAAATTCTACAAATCTGAAGGAAATCTTGTATCTATAGTTTTATTATATCTAACCAAATAAAATATGAAAAAAATGATGCATTACATTTATTTAATAGCATTGTGAAATATTTATAAAAGCATTATATTTTAAAAGTTTTTGTACTTTAAGGTTTGTCAATAAAAAAATCCTATTTATTTTTTTAAGGATTCATGCTTAAATTATCAAAATCCTCTTTCTTATCTATATGTGTATGGAAAACAATTTTTTTTCAAAATATTTAATTCAAAATTAAAATCTAAATCAATATTTTAATTCAAAATTAAAATCTAATTCTTTTAAAGTCTTGTGAAAAGCTCTCCTTAATAATAAGATGTCTGATGTAATTTTAATTTTTATTCAAAAACTTATGTGAAAATAAGACACTTCATTTATTGCATTAATGAATGGCACCTCAGACCTTATTTATTTTCCTTCTTTGCAATCAAATATTCGATATATGTCAATAGTTTGTATGTTATATTTCTTTTCGTCAAATATGCTTATTGTATATTTTATGGTCTCTTGGACTTCCGACACAACAACACTATAATATCATGAATATACAATGCTTACGGATTGCGTTATAAATTTTTTTATAATTACGTACACTATAGTTAATTTTAGTAAAGAGGCTAGTTTAGAAGATCAATCAATATAAGTTGGTTAAATTTAATATTAGCTTTATGTTCGTAGATAAAAACAGAATTATGAAGAAATTGGTTAATTACGAGTAAAATAGCACTATGAGAGCTTCATACACATTTAAACACTTATAAGCACCAAAAGCAACAGTATTTCCTTCAAAGTAGTTACCAGCATTAATTTTTCCCAACGAAAATATATTACTTGCTGCATCTTTTACAGGCATATTTCCAAGACATAAAATTTAGAATAATTATCATAAAATTTTGCATATGTTTCCAACAATTCTGTTTTCGTTTCTAAATTTTAGATTTAGTGTTCTCGGCAAAATTTTATATATAAATATTTTTCAGTATATCTCTGAAGATATAATATTTAAAATTGTGAAAAAAAGTTTAAAAGATCTTTGTAAATACCCCTTTGAAATTTTGAGTACTTAATTTTTCTCCCCTAAAATTTCTATATGAATATTTTTTGGTCTTACTTATTGATATATATATATATATATATATATATATATATATATATATATACACACATATACACATACATACATACATATATATATATATATAGATGTATAAACCGATAAATGTTCCATAAATGCAGGTTAATGTGCTTTATGCTTGTACCATATTTCCAATTTCTATTTCAGTCGGTTTTTGAGATAAACGGCTATGACACGCATGTAAGGAATGTTATAAGGTTCTATTTTCCCTTACGAGACACCGAACGATAAAAAATATATCAAATCAGTAAGAATAGCCTGTCAATTGTGTATTATTTATTTTTGCTCAGATTTGTGTAATTTGGAACAATAAAATAATCATGTTACACTCGAAGGTTAGATGCAATTAGGTGTTCCTGTATTAAGTTAAGTTAGCACCCGTGACACACGAATAAATGCAATATTAACCCGAGCGTCTGGGTCAATCTTAAGCTAACATAGCCAATAACACAGTCGAATTAAATTACAGGAATAAACTCCGTATTATCAATATGAGCCGTAACATATACAAGAACACAAACCTTATCTCCCGAGTGAGTTTGGATTTGTATGTTGAAAATTATTATAATAAATGTCCACAATGTGAACGGTGTTAAAAGTTTGGTATTTGAAATTTGGATTTAGTAAACTTTTGAAGAACAAAAACACTGCAAATCGAAAACATTGCTTTTAGTTACATAAAGACTGTGGGCGTTTATTCTATGATCAAAGGCTTTTATATAAAATAAACTTAATATCAACCTATATACTAACCATACATTGTGTCTTCACTACTTGAGCTTTGCATAAACCGACAGTGTGTGTTAGATACTCGAGGGAGTCCAATATGTATAAGCGATTCTTCTGCCATAGAAACAAAAGACCAAGTAGTTTAATGTGTTAGCATTAAACTACCTTCCATATGCTACGGTAGGTACTATACTTTAAAATGAGCAACTAACGGATATTAAACTTCAGTACATACACTTTGTGCAAACGTTCAGCGTTTTCTATATATTTCTGCGGACCTGCGAGCAATATTTCAGCAATGCAAACAGTTACCGACGTTGGATTAATATTGTTTTATATCGTTTATGACCCGACGTCAAAAAGGAAGAGAGTTTTATTCTACGTGTGCGTATTCTTTTTTACGTATCCGGAAATCGTTTCCCAATATTCGTTTTTTTGTATGAAAGGAAATGTTTGAAGAAAGATCCCACTTAAATATGGTCAGTAATTGATAATGACTTTCGGAGATATCCTAAACAACTCTTCAACGAACGAGAAAAACAAAGGGGAATAAAGGGATACTGTTTCCATTGGTCCATTTGAGAAAATTCATAAAGAGTTTGAACTCATTTTACATGTGTTTATAAGTACTTTAGTCACAAATGGTAGGTGGGGTCTGATGATTGAGCTGGAGACTAATGAAAACAGCAGACTGTTTGAGGGAGATGAAAACTCCTCAAGTAAGAATAAATTTATCGGTTTTGAACTTATTTGAATTGTTTTGACTATCCATTGGTCAAAAATTGTCTAACCTCCATCTTTACATGTTGAAAGAAACTTCTTAGAACATTCAAAAGATACATCATGTTTGTACGCGTTTGATTTTTCTTGGCGAATTTTTTATCACAAGTAGTGACTAGGGATTTGTTGATATTATCGAAACATGATGACAGTACTCTTCAGTGGTGAAAATCGCGTTCATCGAGTTGAGGTTTCTTTGATTTGTCTTGACGAGTCTCTTGGGAAAAAATGGTATTTTTGGTCTGACGTTGGACTAAGAGATGGGGATGAAAACTCCTCAATGGCTACAAGTACATTCATTGTACGTGCACTCACTGAACTAGTATTTTTCTTACAAGTAGTAGCTAAAGTCGGATGATGGAGTCGAATGTTATGACAGTTCTTTCTAACGTTGAGAAGTAGTTTTATCGTTTTGAGCTCGTTCGACATAATTTCATGAATCTTTTGGTCACAAGAGATATCCAAGGTCTGATTATGAAGGCTGAAGGTAAGGACGGTTATACTCATCAGTGGAGATGAGTATAACCATTTTGTTTGGACTCATTTGACTTACTTTGTCGAGTACTTTGGTCACAAGTGGTGGTCAGGGTCTATTGTTAAAGTCGACAGGTGATAAAAAGTCCTTAATTATGAAGGGTAGGTTCATCGACTTTGAAAATGTATAACTTGTCGGATGGGTCCTTTGTTCAGAATTAGTGGTTAAGATCTAATTATGATGCCAAACAGTGTTGTCGGAAACTCCCCATAATGATAAATTGCAACTCTCGGAGTTCAAACTGGTTTTATTTGTGCTGACGTAGGCAAGAAGCAACAAACTAAATAGGTACCTATCTATAGCCAGGCGTATAAAACGATATGAATCAACTAAAGTAATGATTGATAGGTATGTAAGTATGTATGTACTAATATATACCTGAATATAGACAGGATGTAGTTTGATTTGATATATAAATGATGAAGAAAAATGTAATGAAATTACCCAAAGTTATCCTAATATTTCCATTTCTGCCATAACCTTTGTTATCATGTGGCCCCAATAACAATCTACTTGTTGCTAAATCTAACAAAGTAAAACCAGATAAATGCCATCCATCGATGAGTAACGTTTCTTAGTGTTATTAGAAGTATGTTTTAGCCCATTACGGTGAACACAAAAGAAGGTAGTTTTGATGTCCGTATAGATAAGTATATAAGCATGAATGTAAGTATGAAATTATGTATGAATGAATTCATGTTCATTGTATGTCGTAAATGCCTGTTTTGATTAAAGAATTATTGAATTCTTTGCGATTTCTGGATAACATAACATGTCATCACCGCTCATACCTTTTTGACATTAAATTCAAACGATTTCATTTAACCATTGAAAAAGAATTGCGGTGAAAAGTTTAAAATAATGAGAACACCGTTAATATTTTGAAATCTTGCAGGAAAATATCTTTTCAAAATATATATAAATTCCCAACATAGTATTGTTACTTTTACAAATTTTTGGGTAATAAAATGAAGGTATTTAATTGAAATTTTTACGGTAATATATAGTTCTCAGGCTTGAATATTCAACAATTTTATGAGGATTTTCGGGGTATGTACCGAGTGAAAAGTGTTATATAGATACCATTCACGCCACCGTCCCTCTCTTTTCTTATGTACGTGGATATCAATATATACAGCATAAGCATTTGACGAAATTTTGGCTTAGATTAAATTAGATTCGATGCCAAATATGGGCACTCTGACATACATGCTGAGTATACATGATACATAAGCGCCACAGACACAAACGCCACATTAGACTTGGCACCGTCGCCAAAAATATTTAACAGTGGCCATATTTTAGAGATTCGTTTATATTTGGAAACAATATTTTACCTCCAAAGGTTAAATAAAATATTATTTTTATTAATGAAAAATCTGTACCAGCAGCAGCATTTTGCGACTTTATTTATAGTCGTAAACGGTATTTTACGGCAAAGGTTCCAATTCGTACTGGGGTTTTCATTATTATTACATCTTTATATCTATAGACTCTTGGTTGGCTGATACTAATAAATATAGAATTATTTTTCTTTTGCTTTTACATTATTTATAAAAACCTTTACTTGACTGGTAAGATACTTGCCATTTTATCTTTACTAAAGATCGAATTAAGAACCTTTAACAATTTATTTTCTTAGAAGAATTTGTTAACCAGATGTATTTTTACATTTCTACTCACTCGAAGTTGTTTTATAGTTTATAGTTTAAGGTTATATAATGAAATTTCTTGCACATACATTGCAGTAAAAATGTGCTCTGTACTATACGTTATTTTGAACATAATTTTCAATTCAAATAGAATTTTTCCTGATTTGTTGACAGGTAGACACCAATTTTTTTAACTTTGAAATGAGCAACACTGAAAATACAGTTAGTTTATGCTTATCACATACTTTATATCTTTGAACGCGCGCGCACGCATCCACGCACACACGCACGCAATCACGCACACATGCACGTACGTACTCATTTTGACAATTGACTTGACCTCAGTTGGCAGTACTGCTCCTTGCTTCTGTTTACTGAACATTAGAAATTCTTCTTAGAAATAAAAAGCCAATCTAATTGTGAGCTGTTTAAAAGTGAAAAGATTGTATTCCAGTGGAGTGTGAGTAAATAGATATATTTTAATGTGAATAAATGTGAAATGATAACGTATTCCCGTCGATGTCTTCCTTTGTTTTTATGATTAAAACGTAGACACTCGAAATGCACTCGAAAATCCGTGTGGAGTCTTCGTATGATCATAAAAAACTATCTAACATTTAACAATAATACCATCAAATCCTGTGAGTATAGAAACAGGGAGATTATATTTCTCACGAATGTCTTTCGCGCACTTACGTGGATATTAATTAAGTGGTATTGCGAAAGGCACTAAATGTCCGTATGTTTTTCGTCTCCATTGACCGCTTTGAGAATATGGTTATGGATTTGCTTGTTGGTTTACGATTGATAATTTCTTATTTTGTGCATAATTTGAACATATATTTTATTTATTATTGATCAAATTGTATTTTCAAACCAATTGTAACTTAGAGGTACGCATATCCAAGTACTTATACGTACCCGAGCAGACAGGTGACCAAGACTGCAATATTTTAATAGCTTTTCATATAATAAATTACATATTACAATAGATCGCTTTATCTTGAAACATTGATGATTTTTTTGCAACGTGTTTTTTTCAGCCATGATTACACACAATAGCAATAATGGTTTAGGTTATTTAATTAAGAAATAGCTCTGTGTTCTGAATTTTCAAAACAACTGTAAGATTTAAATAAATATTCTGTAATAAATATACAACAGTCAGTTGTTGTAAATTGTCATATTGGGTACCACATTATAAACTTTTTTCTATAACCCTTAATTATTTAAAAGATTATTTCAACGATTCACGCGGCACAGTTCGTATTTCTATATTTAAATCTTTATGATTCGTTACACATAGGTTCTACAAACACAATTTTGACACTGTAAACTATACGAATATTATTTCATGATCAAATTTCATGCCAATCGGACAAGTTGTTTTTGTGAAAACAAACAAAAATAGATAAGTCATATTCATTTACAAAAACAGTTAAAATGTGATAGTAAGAGTGCGAATAATTTTTAAATTTTATGGAAATAAATGAAATTCGCATTTATGAAAAACAATCGGCTTATAAATTTAGAGAGAGCTATAATTAACAAAAAAAAGTTTACAAGCCAGTTATTTTTTATAAAACTGGCTTGTAAACTTTTTTTGCATTTTTTATACGTAGATTTAATATACGAACAAGACAAGACAAAGACGCATTTCATTATATAGTTAAAATTTATTTCAGCTAGATATCTTTAAAATGTATGTAATAATTTTGGAGACGTCATCTATTAGTTACAAAAAAATATTTGTTTAAATATTATTTTTTAATCAACATAAGAAAAAAAAATTTTAAAAATCAAATCGTGTGTCTCCTGCATTACCGAAGCTCATTAAATAAGTAACTTACTTCTGCTACGTACTACTATGGATATAAAAAAATTATGTGCATTAATTAAAAAGAATTCTGTAAGAAAGTGGAGAACTTGTATATATTATACTAGTATTTAAATTTGGCTACTTTTGGCAAATTTAATATTACAATACTCTGTCATGATATAAATAGTCCAAATAGTAAAACCGTAATATAGTAGAAAAAAGGGTGCTCACACCGAATTATTTTTTTTGAGAATAAAAAGAAAAATTAAAAAAAACGTGATGCTTGCATTTCCACTTAAGCCCTTTTTTAAATATCTACATTTACTTGCTTAGAATACATTTACTCTATTCCTACAAATATTGTTAGATGATAAAACGTTTTCAAATAAAAGGATATAAATCTGTATCAGACTGAATGAACAAAATAAAAACTCTTTTAAAAATGACATGAGTTATTTTCCAATCCGAACATCCCTACGCGGCGTAATTGAGACAAAAATAAATAAAGAACTTCTATATTATTATTCAGCTCGGACATTTTACGTTCATGATTAGAATTAGGGTCAGCCAAGTCGCATGCCTGTATAAAGAAATTGGTTTTCACATGCAAACATCAAATTAATGTAAGGACATGGCATAGCTCGATAACTATTTGTTATTGTTTCGACAATTTGTGTCACGATCAACAAATAATGGAATATTAAAATTGGCCTAAAGTAATCAAGTAAAGATGTTATTACGACGTAGTGTATTCTAGTGATCTCGGATGTCAATTCAGTTCCGCCCTAAATAGGCAAAGTTTTATAAAATAACCACTTATTTAACATGTACGTGCGCAGTTTCTTTTTATATCATCACGCTATCTTTGAGTTACTGGCAAATTCAAAGCTCATGTATTATTATTCTAGGCAATTATTTTTGAACGAAATCATTTTTAAAGTTATTACAGCTTATTAATTTAATAATTAATTTATATCAAATCCGTTCTATTTCGAATATTTTTCTGTAGCTTGCTAACTATTCGAGTGTATATTGATATGTACTTATCCCAAATTCCTCCGAGACACAAAATTCTTAAGTGACAAAATAAAAAAAAAATTTTAAATTTTAGTTATATGTACAAATGTTGTTATTGGATGGTAATTTCTAATTATAGTACTCATAGCTCAAAAGGAAATGTGTAAAATAAAATACGCCACTCAATAGTAATAAAGTGTCATTTTATAACAGCAATTTTAGTTAGAAATTTATAGCTAGAAAATGGTTTAGAAAGTATTTAACAATAAATGTTTAATTTCCCTTTTAAATAAAAAAAATTATTGCTTTAAGTAAAAGTGGTACATGTATTAACCACAAACAAACATGTATTAACCACAAATAATGAAATAACTGGTAAAAAAAGATAAATTTATTTACAAACAACATAAGAAAATCAAACACATAGCCTTCGATCATTGAAGTTCCTGAAATATTAAAGTATTGAAACATATTTCTGAAATATATAGTTATTACTACTGTATTGATTTATATATTTAGTTGCATACTAAATTTATTCAGAAAAAAATTATTTGCAATTAGGTACGTTAACTTTCAGATGTTTATGTGATCGTATTAAAGAAGGTGTTGTTATTTATCAACGGGGCCTATAAAAATAAATTAAATCAAAAGATAAAATTATTGACGGTTTAATAATAATATCAGTAACATTTTGATAATAAGGTAAGTAACATTTTAATAATAATGTAAGTAACATCGATTTTCGAGATGACGCCTAAAATTCGCAAATAATAAAAAAATCCGTTTGAGAAAAAATATTTTTTGCCACATTTTTTCTTAAAAAATGTCTTTCTTCAACTGAATCACGCTATTCTAGTACAAAATATTCAAATATGAAAATGTTGGTAATTCATTTATTTCTTAAATAGGCACAGTAAACTTTTTTACTTTTACATTTTTCCCTAACATAAACCTATTCTTTTTGTCATAATGATGATGACAGTTGCATCAATCATCATCATCATATATATTAATACGCTAAGGTTAAGATGTTACTCTCCCTTTTTAGAAAAAACCTCACAACTAATCCACATAAATTATATATCATTTTATAGATAATTGCTTGCTCTACCGGCATCCATAACTAAAAAATTTATTATTGCTATTGTTTTTGCAAATTAATCATTTATTAAAATTATATACACAAAACAGTAATGCTGCCATCTAACGGCTCAAAGTCAATATGATTGACGGTCGGTAAAATTTTTGTTTAATTTCAAATCCACTCACGTATAAACAAAGTGGCGCTTTAGCTCAATGCTTTTGATACTTGCGCCTTTATATGTCAATTTTAGTAAAATATTTGTTTGATCTGTCATCTGAGCTTCATAATGGAATAAATAATAATGCGAAGACTTCGCACGGGTCACGCTAGTATAATATTATTCTACTAAGTAATTTTTATTGAATTTTTTTTCCTACTTCCCCTGAAAATGAAATAATAGAATCCTTACTCCATCACCAACCAGTAATTAAATAGCAATCAGTGTAATATTTACATCGTCGTCTATTTTTGGAAATGTCTAGTGACTTATTCAGAAAGTTGCAATTTAATCAAAATTGTATAATCGGATATGGGCTGCAGAATAATAAAGATTACACAATTGAAATTTTCACAATTTATGGTAACTACGTGTATTTATATATATATATATATATATATATATATATATATATATATATATATATATATATATATATATATATGTGTGTGTGTGTGTGTGTGTGTGTGTATATATATATATATATATATACATACATATATATATATATATATATATATATATATATATATATATATATATAAACTGATATGCACACACATACACGCACACAATACAAATGATTTATTAGCTAAACCAATGTATCTACTTATTTAAGAGGTACATATTATGTACAAAATTTAAAAAAATTATTTGCAATGCCGTGGGACTAACTAATATTTTACTCCATAAATTTAATACTGAATATATTATTCTGTAGGCAAAAGACGCAGAAATTGTTAATTTAAAAAATACTTTTAAATATTTTAATTTCACTCTATTATTTCCAGGTGGCAAAGTCGTAATGTCACTTTAGAGGCTTGGGCTCTCTGGTAAACAACAAAAAGTTGAGGTTATAACGAATTTATAGTTTGAGGTTACGTGTATTTAATTATTGTTATTTTTAATCTAAAAATAATAACAATTTATCACGTGTATTAAATGGAAGAATATACGACGATGCAACTCATAGAACCTGTTATTAAACTTGGATAAATTTATTTCTTAATAAAAAAAATTCGGCTGGTTAACATAGTAAGCAGATAATCGATTATCATTGAGGTGCCTACTATTATCTAGTTTTCGATGAGTAAAATGATTAATCGACCTTTATTTTGCAAAGATTTTAGGCATATTTTTTTATAATTTTAAATTGCAGATGATTATGAAGCATGCATTTTCAGTCGATGGCAAGAATTGAAATTAATTTAATTTTTCACTAAAAATAAGGGTTGCATCAGATCAGTAATTAAACGGAGTTATTGAAATTATTTGAATAAGCTTGAGCAACAAAAATATTTAAGAGAGATTTTTTGTAAACGATTTGTAATATCCAGGTAAAAATTATCCTATATAATGCCCAAAGAAATAAACTATTACAATACCAAATATCATCAAAGTCCATTAGGTAGATTTTACGTGATTGCATAATAAATTAACTTAAAGACAGACAAATATTCTAAAAGCGGATTTTCTGGCTCCTGTTATCATTCTATAAGCTAAACCAATCACTCATTTTAAAATATTTTACATGTACACAATTAACTCTTACAATTTCATTATATGTATAGATAAATTACACATAATTAACATTAATGTCGTTTTAATTCGAATTTCGAAAAATGTGCCTCAATTTTCTTTACCACTTGATTGACTTTTGACATGTGTACTCAAATGTAGCGTAGTTCGCCATCGTCAATTTGATTGTGTTATTTTCATCTAATATATTGCGTTATTTTAGCATTGTTAATAGAACGCATTACAAAGAAATTTTTAATAAAAAAAATAAACGTAACTTTTATCTTTTTTTTAATTTGACTTATCTAGACTTCCAGTAATTTTACATTGTGTCTCAGTTATCAATACATTTTTATTCAAAAAAATGAATAATACCTAATATCTACACAGTATTTATATCATATTTTAGTCGCAATTGCCACTATTCAGTCTAAGTTTATTGTATATTGGTCTATAAGGTGTTATTAACTGTCAAATGCCCAACTAAGAAAATTAAATTATTTGAAAAAAAAAGATTTCGTTAAAATTAATAAATTTAAATTAATAAAAATAAAAACGATACGCAAAAATAATAACACTAACATCTTTTTCTTTTAAGCACAAACAATTCACCCATATCTCAACAATAATGGAAACAAATTTGAAAGCCGGTAAAAGGTGTACGATAAATAATAAAACACCAAAATTGTGTACAATGTTATCCTATAAAATTTGAAAATATAAGTATAAACGTCGTTATGAAGTAAAAATTAACAAAATATTTTTAATTCCTTTATTTCCGCGAACTCCTTAATTTAAAATAAAACAAAAAACAAGTAACAAAAAATTGGCTAAAACTAACGGCATATGACAAGAAATTTAAACGGCATATGACACGGTTTATGACAAGCAATGTTGATAAAAGAGAGGACCATTCGTGATATTTTAATACATTAAGCAGTAAGTATGACATTAAACAGAAAGTAAGTAGCAGTAAGTATAACATTAGAGAGAAAGTAAATAGCAGTAAGTATAACATTAAACGAAAAGTAAATAGCAGTAAGTATGACATTAGACAGAAAGTAAATAGCAGTAAGTATAACATTAAACAAAAAGTAAATAGCAGTAAGTATGACATTAAACACAGAGTAAATAGCAGTAAGTATAACATTAAATAAAAAGTAAATATAATGAAAGTAAATATTAAATAGTATCAAAATCGTCATTTTCTCTGACTTATACAGTATGTAAATTAACTAAAGAGCCCCACCTCACTCTATAAGAGGAAATCATGGGTAGATTGTAATACACCTATTTTTTTTAAATCATACCATTTTTCTGAAATTTAAAAATTATCATGAACCATTAACATGGAAATGCATCAACAATTTTCAAATTAAAAAAAGGGGTATGATTTAAAAAAAGAAATAAGTGTTTTAAAATCTACTAGACATTGAAGTGGTGCTCTTTAGTCAATTAATATACTTTATATTATCGAAACGGAGCTACTAGACTACTTCTTAAAATCATTTTCATCAAAAGTTGACGTAGAGAAATGAAAATAGTCGTGACTTCCGTGTAGGTCAAACTTCAATGTGCCTCTCCCTTGTACATTAACATACAATGGACCATTTTGAATCTACCAATATCGTCACCGAAGTAGTTTCATATAAATATGTAAGTTCAATAAAAGAAACAAAACGCATCAATATGAAATTAATAATAATAGCTTCAGTTTTCCAGCTTTTTGTTATTGCGAAAGTTGTTAATTGAATTTGGCAATAGAACTTTATGTAAGCAAAAATTCGATAGCAAATTTTGATCACATTTTAATCAATAGATTTGTGGATAAATATGAATTTAGTTGTGATAAATCTATTAATATTCTGGAATATAACAATGTAAATCTTTTTTTTTTCTTTAATTTGTAACTCCCATTCTCAACAAGAGTATCTTAACAGAATATGTGACTATATTTAACGTAGACATTGACATATTGTTTGATTAAATAAGCAACAACTGAGCTGCGTAAACTCACCTGTGATGGCGATAATGTGATCGGAAAATATACCTGAGTAACTTCGAACCCAACAAGCAGAAGATCAAAACGTTCGCTATAACTAGAGAGAGACGTGACATCTCGTGCAAAGTATCGACTGAACCGCATTAAACAATATATGCAATTGAGACATCGTGTACCGCTTGCGGCGGGTAGCAATTTTACGTGTATTAAGATGCGACGTAAAGTCTCTACGGAATGCTAAACTTGGATATCGCATCGCGAACTGTTTTGGAGTTTATAGAACATGCTCCGCTCATGTAGTACTGTATTGAGCGAAATATATTGAGAGGAATACATAATATTTATAAATGCATTTTGTTTAAAATTAACAATTTTATTACTGCACTGGCGCCTAAGAAGGTGTGTAGTTAATTAATGCAAAAACAAACAAAATTTAAAAAAAAAAGTAATGGAAAAGGGAAATAAAACAAAAAATTCAACTTTGTTATTATAAGTTTCAACATGGAAGCTCCAAAAACCACTGACTCGAAATATAAAACCTTTTTCTAAATACAAATTAATTAGCAAACTAAAGTTCTTTGTGATATACTTATATACTTATTAAGTTATAAATAATATTACTGCCAATAAATGTCAGCACCAGTAAAACTATCAGTTTTGCATATTAATTTGTTCAATGTTTTAATTTTCACGTGTAATGCAGTATAATGGATTACAGCAACGGTGATTGATTGATGAATTTTAGCAACGAGTGTGTTCGTTAAAAATTTTAAAACTTTAGCTTTTCTTGACAGTTTACTAACTGCTGCATATTTTTTTATCTGACTATAGAAGTGTTCTGAAAATTACTGCACAATGAATTATAAGTTTTATGACTTAAATATAACTAATCAATTGACACGTGAATTACCCTCTGGGTATACAAATGGCGATAACCAAAGTTTGAAAAATCAGTCCCTTTCTCGATAAAATATCCCAAAGTTGATAGATATTTTTTTGTCATATTTGCATTGTCTATTTTTTAGCATACAAAATAAATGAAATTTCTTTCGATGAAACGAAAATAGTATTGTCTGTATTTCAAAGCAAACCATGGAACATTTTAGAATTTAAAATTATTTAAAAATTGTTTTTCGGTTTCTGGATTGAAATTGCTATTGTTGTTATAAAATAGCGCAAAAAATAAATTAAGAAAGCACCTATAAATAGTGGTGTAAAAAAGCATTGAAAGATTAAAAAGAGACTTAGCAACATTATATCAAATGGATATACTAAGCGAATCGATAATTCTTAAAATGTAATTATTCAGTTTTTTAGTCAGTTTTTTGCTTCAAAATGTAATTATTCAGGTTATAAGTCAATAAATTAAGTACATTTTTTATTTTTACGATGGATGTTTTTTCGAAACCTACTGTATATACAGAAAAGTTGATAAGTATTATACATAAATTTTACTTCTATTTTCAGCCAACAATTTTCAGTTTTATCACTTCTACTTTCATTGATACCGTAAATACTACATTTAATTTTTCTATTTCTTCTGAAAGTCACCTTAAGGTTTTATTTATCTGTCAGTTAGTGCACGTGCGAATTAGCTACGAATTGACTTGACGAGCCAAGTAACATGAAGTTACCTCTGATATGTATGACTTATTATGATTGAAGATAGCAGCCTTTTATACCTTTTGGTATTTGCGATTACATATCAATTAAAGGACCTTTTAATTGACACTTAATAAAATCGATTGAGCCCTTTCATTTCTGGGAGGTAATAAAAATACTCACACTGTTGCAAATGTCTAAGAATACTCAATACATAACACTCCTTTTGGGAAATTCGTATTAAAAACACTATTAAATTGAATATGTACGTAATTGACATAATATCTGTGCATAAAATGACTTACGGTAGTTGAAATAAAATGGGAGGAAAAGAGACGTGTTGGTACCTAAGAATTTGCCTCAGGGAAGCCTATGCTTTTCATTAATTTGCTTTTCATTCAACTTAAGAACATAAATTTACCTTCGATGATTACGATTTATTATGGCTTAAAATTGTAGTGTATCATAACTTAAGATTATTTATCAATTCAAAGGTACTTCATTTAATAAATCCATTGAACTTTTTCATAACTAGGAGGTAATAAAAATACTCATATTGTTACATATGTCTAGGAATCTTCAACACATAACACTCTTTTTTTCCAAGTAGTTTTAAAAAATACAATCAAATTGAATACACATGTAATTAAAATCATGCGTGCGCATAAAATCACTAACGGTAATTGAAATAAAAGAAAAGAGGCGCAAAAGCAACGATACCATAACAAAATTTACGCCGCTATCGTATAACTTATGAATTAAATTTGTTTCCGTTTTTGTAATTAATAATGGAATTGAAATCATATATAGTTTATTAAATTCATGGTATTAGCAACATTCGGATATAATATTTTACGAAACTTTTAGCTTTTTATAATAGAACACAATGAAAGCAATAGCGCATAGATGCCGTTATTAACGTCATTTTATTTGGGATTTTCTTGTTAGGCTAAGAACTTGAAATTTGAATATTACATAATATAGATAGAATATTACATAGTATAGGAGTACTGGAGTCGAAATCCTGAAGCATTATTGGGGTTGAATCTCGGAATAAAGGTTTTTTAATTTTTTTACAGGGAAATAAAATAAAACCTAAACTCTGACAAAACGTGGCGAAGTTAAACAAAATAATATTATAAAACTATTTTTTAAACATATTTAATACAGGAATATATTTATGAATTAACATTTTGAACATATTTAATTAGTAATTTTTAGAAGGATAAGGAATACGTAAATACGTCCATTTAATACAAATAAAATGATAGTGCATGCTAAAAAACCATCAACGTACAATGAACAAAATTAACTAGCGTACATGATATTGATCATAGGTAGGTTTGATAAAAAAAACATTACAATTACCTTTAAAAAGAAAGTCTAATACGTTTTCGTAAGTGCCCAATGGCGAAAAGGGTGATGTCAAATTTATAAAAAGGAAAAAATAATTAATTCCTTATTAAATAAACAACAAGTACAAAATAAACCAAATACTATTAATAGTTAATCCCCAAATTGGTTCATGTGAACATAAAATGCAATTTAATATAATAAACACATTTATAATTACTTTAAAGTTAAAAATAATATAGGGAATATAATATAATATTAACGTTATTAACAATATTGTTGAATAAAAACTTTAAATGCCCATTAAACATCGGAAAAAGTACGGAACTTATTTAAAAAAAAATTAATTTCTTGAACCTCAGATGATTCGCCTTAATGTAAACATCATATGTACAACAAATATTATTATGTAAGTGTAGTACAAAGTGCATAAAGAAAAATATTTTATTAAGTAAATTAAGGAAAGAGAGATTGTTTTTAATATATAAATAATACAAAATTCGGAAATATGATACGATGATTTTTGTAATGCAAAAGTTTAATTGTGTTTTCAAAAGAAATGTAATTGAATAGCTTCATACAGTTGGAAAAATTATTGAAAAATCTCACGTTGTTACAGATAAAATTGTTTGATTTCTTCACCGACCTACATTTAACACAAACCAACCTGTTTCCGTGTCTAGTGTTATATGGATGACTTTATGAAACGCTGGGAATATTATATATGTATTCGTAAGCATTTCAATTATTTTGGCCAATATATGCCCGAAAGATATAATTATAGGGCCTAAGGAGCCACAAATGAACTTTCAGAAATTTTAATATATTAGGAAAAGTATAATAATAATCTTTAATTACTGGAAATTCAAACTCATCGATTTAAATAATCAATCAAGAAAAATTCACTGAGTGGCGCTGGTAGTACCAGTTGCAAACAAAATATGGATATAAGATCCGCTGAACATTAGAGGTGGCCCCCGTCTAAATCAAGGAAAAACGTCAAAACAAAAGAGGAAATACGATTACTTTATATGTCTTTGTTTTAATAAGGATATAAAAATATTACACTAGTCTCTTTGTGAATTAATTTTCATTGAAAATAGAACAACATCCATGGTTTGAGAAACTATTATTTTTCTTCTTAGTCGTTTATTTATTTCACATGAAATAAACTAAATTAAGTTTACCTGACCGTAAGTTTTTAATCGACACTGAGGTATTATATGATGCAACGATATTAGGCGATGAGCGTTAAGAGGTTTTTTGAATCGATTACATTTTTCAACTTCCAACTATGTGAAAACACTGGGCGTAATCTAGTATATTTCTTCTATATAAATATATTCCAAATATCAAGAATATTTTTAACGGTCTATTAATCTATTTAATACTTCAGTCTATTAATCTATTTAATACTTCAGAGAATACAAATTTGCGCACGTCAAGGAAAAGATCCTCTTATTATTTATCCCTTGTATATTTATGCGTTGTTATTATTGTGCGATTATATATCACTTCCATATACCACAATTAGTGAAGCGGAATGAAGTTATTTTCTGTGTGTATATGTAAATTAATTGTAACTATAATATTTATGTGGCCATTTTGCAGTAAGTAGTCATAGCAATATAAACATTTACAATGGTCTTAAAATAATCTGTTTTGTCCATGGGCGAAAATTAAAACTAATCTCTAGTAGCTCGTACAGAGTTAATTAAAATGTCCGGCCAATTTAAATCAATAATTTTGTTTCTATTTATAACAAAGGAATGTGAGCAGTAATTTTATTGAAGGTCAATGTACGCCGTGCAATGTATACGTGTAAAAGAAGAAATATATGACGTGATAGTATAAAAATATAACGTACATATAAAAAAGTGATTAAGTACGAGCAGAACTTGTACTATAAATGTCTACACTTAGATGCAAAAAAAAATTTTAGCGTACTATTCTATTAAACTGTATACAAATATTATTTTTATTTATCACCATGTAAATATATAAAGACATGACAGTGTATATTTTACACAGACGTAACGAATACAAATTTTAAAATATGAATTGGTTTTGACAGCGGATTTAAGTCATTCGTATAGAATGTCTCAACTTTTTACACACCCAACCATATGTCATAAGTTGGTTGAGTTTTACTCCTAAACTAGTACAGTCTATTTAAACGTGGTAATTTATATTTTAATCTTAAAATGTAACATTTCATATACAGATCTATTTAATGAAAAACTGTCCGTAATATACTCCAAGTAATTGGGAAAAACTAATTAACGACACTCAATACAATGGTAATGTAAAAAAAATCATTTTTCTATGAAATATAATAGTAAGAAATAAAATATGATTCTATTATAAGCAAATAATCTACGAGTAAAACGGCTGTGATAAAGATGAACATACAGACGTACAATGCCAAACAATAAGGATTCTTAATTTGTCTGCGGAACCAAAAAAATTAAGATAGGATAAATTCGACTATTTTTAAAAATTTGTTTAATCTTTGGTATATCGTTTGAAAGAGGGTTTTAAATTTTTTTTTTAATTATAAATAAAATAACTATGGAGGTATTATTGAAATAAAAGTCAACGCCGTTTTTCCCAGAAATAGTTTGCTCTGAAACTTAAAAGTCGGTATAATTATAAATGATATTTATCCATACATATTTCACAAACATATTCACAAACATGCCAGAGCGCGTGCGCGCGCCCCGTTGCCACGCACGCACACACACATACATCTATATACACAGACACACACACACACATACAAACACACAAATGCACGCATATAGACACACGCACCCGCACACACGCACATGCATACACGCACACAGGCACACATACACACATATACATTCATACATGCACGCAAACGTGCACATATGTGCACCCTCATAAACGCACACACGCGTACACGCACACGCATACACACAAAAAGCGCGCGCGCTCGCATGCACGAACGCACGCACTAATGCTCGCACGCGCGCACGCACGCATGCACGTTCACACGCACGCAACACACATACCCACCCACCCACATACACATGCACACACGCACCCGCATAAACGCACACACGCGTATGCGCACATACACAAAAACTCGCGCACGCACACACACGCAAGCATGCACGCACGCACGCATGTAAAAAAACACGCAAGCACGTAAGGAAGCATGCACGCACACACGCACGCACGCAGGCATCCCCCTCCCACACACCCACATACAAACACACACACTCGATACGAGTATGAGTATTAAACATTATTTTTTCTTGCTTTTATATAAAATAGTTCTTGATATGGTTAAAATACCCAAAAAATATACTTTTGTCCCATTTAATCTTTGAAACTGTTGAAATCAAAGCTTTGAAAAAAACAGCATTACTTGAAGTTTACCTAAGAATTACCGGAAAACTCGAACTTTCATCATTTTTGAGAAAATCATCGTATTTTTGGCCTGGTAAATATATACGAGGAGATATACCTATTTAAACGGTGAAAAACAATATTTAATGATAATAATATACACACAAAAATATGTATACATGCCTAGGTGAATATGGAAACTTGATAATGCGAGTTTTGCACGCTGTCCTAAATTCATTACACGAGTGTTACTTTCAGAAGAACCATCAAGTATAAAAGGGAAAAAGAAAAAAAAATACCTAAAGTTATTTAAAAAAGCTTCCAGATATAAAATTTCATCAGGGTGGTTTAGGTATTAAGCTGTGGGATTGACTAGACATATATATATATATATATATATATATATATATATATATATATATATATATATACATATATACATTCGTTAAAAAAATACATCATCATACGTACGTTGGATAGACATATACATACGTATAAATACATATGTTGGTTAGCTATATACGTACGTATACATACACTTATATACGTATGCATACATATGTTGGTTAGACATATACATACGTATACATACGTATGATGGTTAGACACAAACATACGTATAAATGGATATGCTGCTTAGACAAATATATACGTATACGTACATACTTTGGTACGTGTACGTACTTATATTAACATATATGTTGGTTAGGCAAATACATACGTATATAACAATTTTCTAAGTTTATGTTTTATGGTTCAGTTGAGCTTTAGAATTGATTTCAATGAACATACCAACACCAATTTTTGGGTAGATAAAAATGTTTCATCTCTCACGACTTTGCTCGAAAGTAAATATGCGTATACGGTAATCTCAGTCCAATTGCTCAATATTTTTTACTTTATTTGAACTTATTTTTCTGAACATAGTTTTTACCAGTCAACTTTCAACAGTTTTGTTATTACATATCCCTAAAAATATCATCATATCTATGATTTGAAAAAAATCTACATATTTCACTACATTTAGCGTTGCTTAACATCATTGTCTCTTCTTAATATTAATGTTTATTGTTTTCCGTAGCGTAGAAAACGCATATCGACCAACTGACAATTGGAACTCGCAGGTTATTACTTATTAATAAATAAAACAAATCTAGAGTTACCAGGCGGTGTACCTTCAATATCGAGTCGTACGTCCGAATATTGAATACTTTTCCGAAGCGCTTCGCAACTTCTTTCACGTAACACTGCATATCTAATTTCAGCATATGAAAAAATTAATACTTGATTATAAGGCTTCACAAGTATGAGGTTTATATCTATTGTAAGTACATTCTGAGATATTTAAATTTAAAAATAATAAATTTTTTAAATTATACATTAACTCACTTACATAGGTAAGTGCGTCATCATGTCTATTGTAAGTACATTCTGAGATATTTAAATTTAAAAATATTCAATTTTGTAAATTATACATTAACTCACTTACCTATCGTCATCATAAATTTGTGTCATGAAATGACATTGAACTTGGGTGCGATAAATTCTTAATTTTCTGTCTCTTTGCTTTGTGATATAGTGTATAAAACTACTGGAGTTTAAAAATAATACATATCTGAAAACTATTTACCTCAAGTTCCATTTGGTGATAAATCTACGACTTTCACTGATCTACACTTTTCCAGTAAAGCTCTGCAAGACCTTAGCTTCTTTCGTCTCAAATTTTTTTACGGATAATTTTGTCAAAAAGAACTTGGACATTTTTACGGCAATATTTTGTATAGCATAAGAGCTAGGAACAAACAATGCATTAAATTCAACACAGATGATTTACCAACCTAATCGATGATCAGTTAAGTGTGATAGGATGACTATGACATAAAGAGATTGTATTGAATGAATAGAAATAGACTTCATATTTTTAACATTTAGGTATAGGGAATTTTTTTTGTAAAGTTTTGAATATCCTCATGTGGTGATCCAATAACTATGTTAAGTACGAGATAAATCTGAATAAGTGATTTATATAAAAGTTTAATTCCGTAAATATCGAAAAAATTCACAGAATGACACTTTGTGTAAATCACTTATTAATATTTATCTGGATCTCCTTGACATTTTTAAATGTTTTTTTTGTAATATGACTGTATTAATTAACGTCAACTTCCATAGCCGTTCTATCCTAATTGACGTCAAAATTTTAACCATTAAAAAATATAAGATCCGATTATGAGATGAAAATTATTAGATTGGCAACTAGCATTTAGATTTCTTATTACAGGAGACAAAAAGTGGGTAACATATGATATTTCTTTTACATAACCACCGGTAGGAAAAAGCTGGAGAAAAAGCGTTCCTCTACTAAACTACGACATAAGTCGAAGATTCTTTTAAGTATTTGGAGGGTGTAAGTGGAATTATTAATTAAGAACTTCTTCCAGTTGATTGTACAATTACCGTGTCCGCAAGTAAATAATCCCTGTCGATGCCAAATTTCCTAAAAATGAATTTGATTTATTTTATTACAACATTGTTCCTATCTACGTGACAAAAAACAGGAAAAAAAATTACTCCATTTGAATGGTCTGTACTTCCTCATTCGTCTTAATCTCCTAATCTTTCTGCCTCTGACTATAGTCTGTTTTGGGCGCTGTCTATATATTCACGTAAAAAAAATTTAAAGATTGTGATTAGATTAGAATCTATGATTGAACTTGATCAATTTTTCAGTTCAATCTCGGAAAAAATCTGCGAAGAAGTAATTTTATTTCAGCAAATATGCTCGAAATAAACATTTGATAACAATTTAGTTTGTATCCAGGAAGATTTATTTTATTAATTAAATAAAATAAATAAAATAATGTTATTAATAGGGATGTCGGTTTCATTACTTGTAACGCTAACATTTTTAGAAGAATTTTGTTACTCTAAACAAAATATATAATTTAAAAAGTATCCAGAAGGTCAAATACGTTCTTCAACAGAGAATATCTCACTACCTGCCAGTCTGGTATACCTACCACAAATGAAGTGAGATTTGCAATCACGATAACCAAATTGCCAAGCTGTTAAAAAATCTGTCTAGGCAACGTTGTTGAAATTGATAATAATTCTTTTTTAATTACATTTACAATATTTGCGAACTATATATTTGGAAATATATGTATCATAAAAAATACCTCAAGTAAAACGAAGTGAATAATCTCACGGTAAACGGCAATATATTTTTCATATTAAAATAATAGTAAAATGAAACACCAGTTTCATTGAAGTTTTTGTAAATATAATATTTATACAATGAAAGTATTTTATTCTCACCACTGTATAACACTTACCCGCTTACAAATATGACACGGACTTAAGAAAAAAAAGAGTACATAAGAGGAAAAAAAGGTGATCTGATAATTAAAAATGAAAGTTATGCGACAACTCTTACTCATGTACGTATATATTAACGGAATACTTATAATATCACGATGAAATTTATTCCACAGTTTAACCGCGCCTACTGAAAATAATTTTGCTTAGAAAATATTATGTAGTGTGAAGTGTAAGGTTTGTAGATTCACTTTACTTCCAAGTTATAATGGATTTCCGTAATTATTTATTATATTAAGCAGCAGTCAAAGAATGTAAAGAATAAGCCCGTTATATATCTTCACTTATTTTTATCGAGATTAAATTTGGAAATATGACAGAATTTTTAGTGGAAAGACAGTACAGGAGAAGATTAAATTTATTTCAACAATTTTAAATAAGGATTAGGCACACACCTGTTAAGACCAACTTTAGTTGCTCGCTAGAAAATAAAGGTTTGTCTTGGTAGTCACTTTTGTCAGCTCATAAATGTTTAACCAGGAAGTTAGAATTGTGCTAGAAAAATTGTCCAAGGGTTTCAAAAGTTATATTGCGGAAAATAAATAAAATAATTTGCTCCAAGTGCTAATACCAGTAAGCCCCAAACCTTCACATACGAAATTAAATCGATATTTTGTACAGACGACTTCACTTGAAGGATTTCTAGTTGGTCATAACCCAAACGTAAGTTTGTCCAGTTAAAGTAATTAGTTTGTCCAGTTAAAGCAAATAGTGAGAAGGGGTTTGGTATGCGTTGCTCATATATGCATATGCCAAATAGTTAGTGTAAGGTAAACAGAAGTTCCAGCACATAAACCTGAACAGAATGTAAAAAAAACCTAATACGAGCTGCTAATGGAATGGCAAGGCCATTATTCATTAGAAGGTGCTCGCAGAAGGATTCATGGTGTATGCAGAGATTTACTATAACCACTTAGTTTGAACAGCTAACAAACTAAATAATCAGTAGGATAGATATTATTTTCTTTATGATAACACCAGATCACAAAACGCAAAATTTATCTGTCAAAAATAACAAGTACTGAACTGGGTTTTGTTAGTACGTTCACTTTATCCTTTTGACATTGCGCAGAAGTAAGAAATCATCTGCAGAATAAAAAGAAATCGATCTTATTAAAAACCTTCATAAATATGCCGTAATTCTTTTATAATCTATGTTAGCAGATTTTTTACTGAAGTTACTCAATGCCTATTATATCACTGCCAGTAAGTCATAAATAAAGTGTGTTTACCATGTACATACGTACATGGTAAACACACTTTACAGTTTGATTTCTTTATGAATTTAAATTTTCAAATATTTTTAAATATGTTATTGAGTGTATTTCACTGAAATTTTAAAAATTCACTAAATTTTCTTTGAATTAAGCTGTCAGGCACACGTTAAGTAGACATTTTTGATTGACAATTGAAAGTTTGTTAATGAAAAAACCAATTTTTAGATGATACTAAGATTGAAAACATAGATTGAAAAACATGGAATAAAAATCCTTACGATGTTTATCTGATTGAAATTTATGAAGGAGTGATCAAATATTTGTCTAACTTAACCAAAATAATAGGAGTAAAGATAAATTTTCTTTCATTTATATTTATTTGCGTACTTTTACTTTTTAATACTCTAAAAATCTCCCAGTGCTGGAGAATGAGAAACGGATACTTAATGAGAAAACTAGGAATTAGATTATTTTACTGGTCCGCATAAATTAGGGCAAGTTAAATTAAGACAGATTCATTACAAGACAAAAATATTTTTCCATGTTTTCAATATTCTTCCAATATTTTTAGATTCAGGTATGTGCAATACCAAATGCGTAAAAGATCTCACAATCTTTGAAATTTAATTATAAAAAGACAACATCACTAGTGACTGGTAGCAATAAAATACTTATGTCTTCTTCATTGGCAACATCATTTAAACAAAAGGTGATTTATTTACAGGCACTTTCCGTTTCACATACTATTCCAATAATAGTTACTATGGTTATTTTTATTTTTAATTAACAATTATTATTGTGTTTAATATTTAACATATGTGCTTTTATGAAAGACTTTTCTTTGTTTAATATTATGATTAAAATTTTTATTCTATATCTTACTTTTTCCTGACTGCCATTCATTGAATTTTTTATTTTTTATGTTTTAAAAAAAAACAGTTTTAGAAAATACCTAAAAAATATCATTTATAAAAAATGGTATTTTTTAGAACATAAAAAAGCAAAAAAATCAATGGCAGTTCAATTTAATGAATGGCATTCAGGAGAGAGCCATTCATTGTCGCATTTATTCTATTGTCAAAATGAGTATCTATATCGCTATTTCCGATTTCTTCGTGGCTTTTTTCCGTAAACTTGTCGAGCCTGTGAGATTCATGGAATAGTACATTGTGTAGAGAACATAAAGAAGTTCAATCTGCATAGGTATAATTATTTCATCTTGCTGATTAAAAGGGTTCTATGAAAATATAAGTTGCCATAAATAAAATATCATAAAAAATAAAAGATTAATTATGTATCATAAAAAATAAAAGAATAATAAAATTGTCATTGAAATGACGATGATTTAAATGAAATTTTAAGTAGCTTATTTTTTTATTTTCTCTAATTATTATTTTCTATAATCATTTTTATGAATGTAATATCTGTCGGTCTTCTTTTTGTGTCCTAATTTTTAATTAATCGATTTAAAAGGTAATATATGTAATTTTTTTTTTAACACAGATTTCCCTTAATTTAGAGAAAAATTCCAGCTATGGAAATTATTGAGAGGAATACTTTTTTTCTCGTACTTTTCATGTAGTTTCTTTGTAGTTAAGTTGTAGTTTTATAACTTTTTTTATTTACACCTTTTACTATGACTTAGTTCTATTGCAGAATCAATCTATTTTGTTCATGGAATTAGAGCATCGAAATTTGATAATAGGAATTAGAGCATCGAAACTTGACTCTAGCGGATAGCGATAATGATTATGATTAACTTTTATTATGAATTAGATTGATTGCGTAATCCATCTAGTTTCTTCATATATTTATTATCTTGGGAATTATTTAGAAATTTGGGAGGTACCAACTCATTCATAAAGAGGCTTTGTAAAGTTTTAATTTGGCTTAATACGACATATACTTGACCTTTTGAAAAAAAAACTCTTTTATCGAGATTTGCTATAACAACAACCAGTAGACAAAATGCCTATGATAAATATAAACCTATCTATGTAATTAATTTACGTTGATTCATGTGACACTCAGTTATAACCAATTTCATATAGATCGCAGAAATCAACAAAAACAAATCTATTCTATCACAGTCTTGCTTAATAAATATAGTGCCATCTTGTAACAAGTAGGAGAACAAAAACGAAACAATTTTAACAGCGCTATGTTGCTACATAATCCTGTATTTATTTACTGCTCAAGAGATGACGATAATGGTAATATAAAAATTAATAGTTATTATTTACTTATTGTCACAAAACAATAAATCCTGGCGTTATCTTGTGAATTGTACGATTTTACAGCAAATGTTTGTATACTTGTCACGAAACAAATCTATTCTAGCGCCATCATAGCAGTAGCAGTGATACATATATTCATAACCTGTGAAATTCTTAACCATTCCTCTACCGGAAAACAAAATTTCATGAAACATTATATACCCTAGGCTACTTTCTGGATCAAAACGAATGTAATGACAATTCATTTATTAAAATCACTTTAGTGGTTTAGTCAGTACGAGGGAATAAACATACTCACTTAACATTTTAATTAAACAAGCGTCATTATCATTAAACAAACGTCACGATTTACGATGTAACTGCCTTTTACTTTTATTTTACATTGGCAAGTCCAGTTACTGTCTTCCATGTCATGGAATCTTTTTACTAGCTCATTCTTTTTCTTTCTCTGTATTTAGTCTTTTGTATTTTTTCAAATTTTAGTCCTTCTGAATAAACCATTGTTATATCGAAAGGTAGCAATAGTTAAAAAAAGTAAATCCATTGCAATGCAGAACACAAAAGAAGTAATATCTTAATTTATCTATTGTTATCGGTGCACATCTAATTTAGGTAAATGTGAGACAAAACATCGTTTCAGAAAATTGCTCAAACATACATTTTCTGGTTATTCTACACCAGATAATGCGGAATATATAAGATTTTTTGGCTGTATTGTGTAAGGGCAAATTCAGAAAATGGCTGTGAAAAACTATATTGAAACTGATTCAAAACTATTTGATTAACCACAGTCATGTTATTTTAATAGCTTAACTGATTTCTACATAAAATGTACTATGCATCTTTCAAATTTTGGTTTACAACTTAACTGATATTAAATTATCTCTTCTGTACTAACACGGCGCTTATTTATTAGGAAAAAGAAACTGCACCATGGGAAGAAAAATTAAGTTGTACCTCGGAACATGATATAAAAGATATTAATATTTAATTAACCAAATGTTCCCAAAGTTAAATGATGTGAACATATAGAAAAGGAGTATTTATACAATTTTGTTATAGCGAAAGAAATTATGTAAAGTTTTTTAAAGTTTTTATGAAGTGATTTTATATCTTACGTGATTTAAAATAAAAGCATTTAATTTAAGACAACATGATGTTTCAAATTTCCAATAAATTCTACTTAGGTTTTTCAATTATTTGCAGATTTTGATTATCTGCTACATTATTCAAGAGATTATTTATATTCAGATAATATTTCACATCTATTTGTCAACACACTAAGTGGAAGAGAAATATAAACAAGGACAAAGCACGGCAAGTATCAATCATTTAGTATATACAAAACCTGTCCGATACGTGATGATGCCCTCAATGGATTGTGTGAACTGGGAAAATGGATGGGATCACTCGCTGTCATAAATTGTTCAATGCGTAGAGGAGAGTTCGTAGATAAATATCTTCGGATCTTCACACTAATATATAGCTTAAAAGACCTATTCAAGTTGAATCGTGTATCTTGTAAGAATTATTTTACGTTTAAAAATACAGAGTTATTTATAGGAAAATATAAATATATAATCATTAAAATAGAATAATTTAAAAATCGTCTTGCAATATGCAGAAAACCTCTTAAATTATATTTGATATTGGACAACCTAATTTTCAACGATAAATTTTTTGTTTATAATTTGGCATAGGATTTTTAAATTTAATATATTTGTGGTTAAATCTTACCAGAATTAATTTGTTTAAACTCAATTATATTTTAGTTCTCAAAAAAAAATGTCATTCAGTGAATTTACCATTAATTGAAAGGTACTAGATTATTTTAATTTCTTTTTCTTCAGGTCGCACTAATTATTCCCCACCAGTTTTCCAGAAATGAAGAAGCTCATGGTACATTGGAAAGTAATGATTAACGACGTATTTTATATTAACTGACAAACATATTATCCAAAAACGTCAAGAGCTGAGTATTTAAAATACTGGAATATTTCAGCATTAATATCATACATCGTCTTAAATACACTAGCTACTTCTTGCCTCTTTAACTAACAACGTGTTCCGTTATTACGAACACTCATTATCAACTGATGTAAGTTTTTATTAACATCAAATATTGCAAAGATCTAACCTTCATCTTTTGCTTGTACATCCAAGTAACTGAAATTATTCTTTAAAACGTTCCGAGATAGAACTGTTTTGAGGCATTCTTTGTTGCGCAATCTTCTAGCTACTATTTACAACCTGAAATTCCACACTTGTACGTGATTTTTCTGCATCTACAATTTTTATATCGGACGACATTTTGCTTTATCAGTTTTATTCTCGTTAATATTACACAGACGATTATAAATTTCTTATTTGTGTTATATTGATGTTATTTTATGGCATAAAGTAAAAAAGTTATCTTTTAATTTTTTGACCAAATTGTTTACATGCCATTTATGTGATGACATTTACCTGTTTTTCTTATAAGTGAATTTAAAAAGGTTGTCGTCAAATATTTACTCTTAGCCTGCAAATTAATTAACGATACGTCAGTCATAGATTCTGCATGTAGTATGGTAACATTTGATATTTATTGTAAATATTTAGTATTACGCGAATTTTCATTTTCAGTCTAAATTTTTCTCAACTGAATTTTTTCGGGAATTTATTCAGTACATTTACGAAAAAAGCATAATGGAAACATTCCGATACAATAACCGTAGCGGACACCAACTCAGGGGTACCAGGTAACAATACAATTAAATTTAATTATGCATTCTTATACTGATCTCTTTTTTTTTTAATATTGCCTTCCACAAAATAATGAGTTATGACCTCTATAATTATTGGGAATTAACGTAAAGTTATATGAATTTAAAATTCGAGTTCAAAGGGTTTGGAAACTGATATATAAGGTCAATGACAAATAATACATTTATTTTTATTCCCTTATTCTCAACTGAAGATTATGAACAGTAGATTCCCCACAAATAAGGAGCACAATATTGTATTAAAAGGAGTTGAGGAATAGAGCAAGTACCTTTACTTTGTTGTATTCAGTGAATATATTGTAATTACAAAAGAAACCAGTGCAATATTTGGTGATAACCAAATATTGAAATCCATTAATATAATTGACACCGGATCACAATTCTTTCAATACTCTGCTTAAACTCGTTTGTTAATAATACATCGTATTATAACGTAAATCTTAAAAACTCAAACTATGAATAAAATTAAGCACATGACCGTAACTACCTAGTATTTATATGGTTCTGAAATTATTGGAAAAGTTCCATGACAGTATTTCGTTTAATCAATATAAGATAAACTTTATTGAAAGATTATATGAGTTCTTGAGAATTTTTCCAAGGGAGTTTCTTAAATGGAGTTAAAAAAAAATTGTAAATAAAATATTAATTAAAAAAAGATTACCTGGATTAAGAAACTACCTAAAAGTTTAAAATAATTCTCGTTTTCAAGACATTTTTAAAGGGTATTCAAACATTTTAAATACACGAGACTAAAACATGTATATATATATATATATATGTATATATATATATATATTTATGTATGTATAAATATATATATATATATATATATATATATTAACGTAATTTAATAAAATATCTATATATAGCACTCATAACATTTCACTCTAGTGAAACACTTTCTCTGATTACACTGCTGTAACTTTTTATGTTATACTTTTTTCTGGGGATTAAATTCTCCAAAAAAATTTATCTACATAATGTGAGATAAGTTGTTTTACATTTGACATTTATTTGATAGACGGACCGATTATAATAAAATGATACCAATGTTGAGCATTTTGGAAATTAGATAATAATAAGACTTTCTGGTTTTCGAGCAATCAGGGATTGAAGTAAATTGATGATTTTTATGTGATGACCACACATAAATTAACCTATCAGATGTGAGTCAAATTCACGTACTAAAGATTCCATAATGTCATATTTAAATATATTATGTACGATATATGATAAGGCCGCTGATGAATGTATTGTAATTTATTTATCTATCTCGCATTTTATTTCGGGAAATTCAATATTTCTAAGATTAGATCGCAACCTAATTGAGTCAATATTTTTCTGTACCCGAGTCAGAGTACATTCAAGTAACGTAGGCACACTTCTCATGAGTAAATATAGGTCCTTTTAAAATAGAATCCCGACATTAGAAGGCGTTGCCCACTCAGATTTTCAAGTCATGTTAAACTGATTTACGGTTTTTATCGAAATGAAATTTCATTTTCTGGCGCTGAGTGCCAGAAAGATAATTCTTTTCTTGTAGTAGTTACGCAATAGGTTAAACGAACAATGAAAGAAGTTAGCTTTACAATTTGCGGGAATAAATTCACTATTGTTTTAATTTAGTAAACGAATGTCGAAGCTTTCATTTTTAGCCATTTAAATGACGTAGTTTAATGGTGCAGACAGCCAATTGGAACTGATAAAATTTTGACTTTTAGTGCAAAGAAACTTAAAAAATAACATTGTTAAAAAATTATTACCACAACAACATATTGCAATTTAAAGTCTGGCTGTGAGTGTAAATCTAAAAAAATGTTAATTTTGAGATTAATATTGTATTGCTTTGATAATCACATATTGAAATAATAACTTATTGTCGGGTAATAGATAAAAGTTTAAATATTGAAGTGAAAATATTAAACGTGGCTAAAGCAATGTTCCAAAATATATCGATGAAAATCAGCAATTTCCAACAATAATTTTCCACTCACTTATATTTAACAAAAAGCCCAATTAATGAAGTAACGTAATTTACGCATTGCAACTGCACTATGCATTGAATTCCTGTTTTATGTATTGCCCGCGGTATTATTTTTGATTATAATTTGTTAAATTAAATCTAGAACTATAAATACTGTAAATGGTAAACTTGAATTTTAATTGAATAAATTGAGAAAGGGTTGTGTGTATAAATATATATATATATATATATATATATATATATATATATATATATATATACATATATAAATATTTTTATATACATAATGTAATTTTCCCCATTCGAGTTCAAGTGAAAATTTAAAAAAAAGTAACTTAGAATCGATCCCTCCAACGAATAAATGTCAAATGTAATATTTGTTTTAAGTATAACAATTTGTTACACATTATGTACATAAAAGTATAACATACAAAGTTACAGCAGAGTAATCAGAGAAAGTCATTTAGACGCATATTTATATAATCCCTTTAGAGAAAACGCCGACAAAAACGCTCATGCATAACCGTACTCACGCACACACACACACGCAATCGCACACACGAACTTACAAAACCTTTATCTCATTGAAATGAATATTGTCAGTGTGAGTTTAGTTAACAATTCAATGCTAATATTGTAAGTAACTGTAAAAGAAATAAAAGAGGTATGTACTCATGTTTTTCCATACTATCGACTTATATGGCGTCGTTACTCTATATATATATATATATTTATATATATATATATATATATGTATACATGCATATTTTTTTTGGGAGACTTCGACAATATTTACTTGCATATAATATGGTGTGATTTTTCCCCTACTATTTCTTGTTTCTTCAATGATTGGTTTGGTTAGCTTCTATTTGTTTGAAATTCCATGGTAGGTATAATCGTAATTAACAATCCCATTCTCATAATCTTATTACAGATAATTTATTTTGGTCCCCAATACAAGAGTCCATAAATAAAATTGTTTGCCATGCTTCCGGCCAGAATTCATTTATAGCAGATACGGCTTTTGTCATATATTTGTAGTTATTTAAAATCTTCAAATTTGCTTCTTATTATTCAACTACTTATTTTTCAGTAACATTTTTGTTCGTGATCTATATTGTTAACAGGTTACGTATCAATAAATACCTAGTAATCTCGTAAATCCGAAATTTGGTTTCTTGTTCGAATCTTAGTAACTTCCTGACTGATTTCTGTCAAATATGATAAAGTAACACATAGATTATACCCTATTAGTAAGATTGACTGGCGTATATTATTAACGCTACAAAGAGCATGTTTTAAAGTTTTTATTCAATTACACCTAAATGCCTGAATAGATATTCATATGACTCGACATAATTTGTGCTACGTTTTAATATTTGGACAAATTCTTAATTTTTTAATATTTATTATATAAAAATAGCATAATTTCTTTAAAATAACACTCGGTGCCCTGTACTTTATACATTTGCACCTCAATGTACAATAGGTGATATGCCGTCGTTATTAAATCTCCTGTGTTATGGAACCTTATACCCGTAAGTAAATCTCGTCAATCTGAAACTACGCAATTGAAATGGCCAGTAAAAGCTAGTGTATAATAATGTAATGATGTTTACAAAATCCAAAAACCATTTAATGACAACGTCACTTGAACTGAGATAAGAGACTATAGATGAGAATTTCATTCAAGCATATTAAATGATATTTCCTGTGCTTTTCTTTAAAGTTTAAATGAAACCCACCACATTAAGTATATTTACTACCAGTTTAAATTTTTTGCCTTAATTGATATGGATGTAAAGGATATTGTTGACTGAGCGCAACGTACTCCCAATGTGTAATTTTAGAATTCATCTCACAGAGAGAGATTCTTAAATTTTCTGAATAAATAGCAGGACAAAATGCGTTTACGTTCATATAATTATTAGTCGAGCCGAAAAATAAGATGATAAAGCCTATAGATTGAAAATAATTCGAAAAAATAGTTGAAGGAAAATATAAGGACTAAAACTTTTTAACAAATAAAGCGCGAAAACTACCGTATTGATTTCAATATAATTTGTGATCTATGCAAATATCTGAAACTCACATTCCAATCAGGTGTTTTACGCGAATCGGGCAAAAAATATCCCCAAAATTCTACTTGTATATATACATATATTTATATATTAACTTATTATAAACTTCAGTATTAAAGCATTAGCCTTGAATTCAACCCACGAAGAAAAAAGTTAAAGCTTTTAAAAATATTTATATATGTGATAGTACAAATTTTCTGACGCAAAGAGCAGACCGCCTACTTTATGAAAGTAATATAAGCAGGGCTTACTAATTGTTGCTTGAAATAGAAATTAATTTAATGACTAAGGATGTTTTGCATGAATAGATTATCAATATAATTATTATCTCACCTTCTTCTTCAGATACGAAACATCTAACGATTCCGCTTCACATTGTTACAATACTTAAGCTTATACAATTTTGAATGAAATAAAAAAGTTATGAATTTATTGACATACACCGTTTTTTCATAAAATTATTTCATTTCCTGCATCAAAATTATTAAAGGACGTATAATAAAGCAGAAGAACAATTTTGAATGGGAGTATATGTGTAGGTTGTTTACGAAACATTAATACCGTTTCAATAAGCAATTTGATGAAAATAAGACAACCGTTTTAGTTTAATAGAAAATAAAACAATAGTGAGAATTTATAGAGTTCTGACGATTTGACACTTTGTAGGTAGTTATGTAACACTTTGTAGACAGTAATGTAACAGTTACATAATATTCAGACTTACTTGCTCTAAAAAGTAGGACAGGAACAATAAAAGTTGAATAGAAGATTTTCATGTAAAAGATTTATTTATTTTGTGATTTTCATCACTTCGAATATATAGGACCACCGGTTACATACATATATCCAATAAAAGCTATAATCACTGCTAACAAATTATGGAAAAGTTAAAAAGCGTAGTTATTCGTATGGTTAAAGTTATTGTATGGATTGTAGTTTTAGATTGAATATACATTTCATATTATAAAAAATATTTTTACTAAGGAACCTTAAAAATAATGATCGTCGAGGATAGGAACAAAGCAACACCACTCAAAATAAAATTGTAACCATTGCTTTCTTTTAATAAAATAATGTTAAATGGTTTTTCTAATTTGAACCGATTGGTTTAGTGAAAATCAATGAAAAAAAATAATTTTCCTCATTTATCGAATGCAATAAGTGGAGTAAGGTATATTTCATTTGATTCTCAGCTGTGTTAAAGCTGAGAATCAAATCTTCTCAGCTGTGTAATGCAAGTAAGTTCCATGTGTTATTTTATATTAATTTATAATACTGTACAAATTCCACGAATGCCGGGAATTCGTGAAGTCATTGCGGATTGGTGACTAAGAGTAATTTTATGCGATTTTGAAGACGCTACGTAAAATGCACATTTTTTCCGTAGCTACTAGAATATCCACGATCCTATTGTTTGTACTATGATCCGGTATATGTCGTTGGACACAGGCTTAGGACCATTGCAGTTTGTTTAGATTATAATCATTATTACATAAATATAACAATTATTATTGTTTAACAATTTTGAAGAAAAATTTGCATCGATATACAATAAAGGTATTTTTAAAATTTTTTATCCCATTTTGCAAAATACGCGATGAATACAACAATTAAATATGAGAGTTGATTGACATGCAATCTAAACCAAACGTGGCTATCATCACGGAAAAATATTTGTGATCGCCAAATAATTATGGTCCTATAATTTATATTACAAAACAGTTTAAACTTCGCTGAATTCTACAGAAAATTAATGGAAAAAATTCTTAAGGTTTAAGGATATTTACCATTATATATAGTAAATTCGTATTAAATTGTAAAAATAGAAACTGGATAATGTTATAAAAAAAGTTTATATTTATACGGAACTATTCTTCCAGTACGTAAGTCAATTTTTCTAATTATTTTTATTATCATGTATTTAAGCAACCTGTTTATATGTAGACCGACGTTTCGAAGTACTTGTTCAGGCGTCAAGCGCTTTGTGATAGCTAGAGATCTCATCCATCCTGGCCATTTGCGTAATCCATTGAGGAATTTATGACGGATTGGACAGGTTTCGTGTTGCTATTTGATCGATACCTGCCGTGCTTTGCGACTAGCACTCGTTCCCTCAGCACATCGATATGAATTATAATTGTAATACAATGATACGAGCAGTCTACCGAACAAGGTAACATCCAAAAACGGTAATGTAAACAAAACTCAAATTTGTAATTTGGAGTTTGCATCATTTGTTTTGCATAGCAAAAATTAGAGCAAACATGCAATAATCTCCAATAGTTTATTTAAAAAGGCACTAGTGTCCTTACCAGTATATATATTTTTGTACTCGAAACCATTCTCATCGTGATAAATGGATTGACGGGTAAAATTTTTAAAAACGAAAATAATATAATAGCTTCGGGAAGTAATGTGGAGAATAAATATTAAATTCAGTAAAAACCTGTTGAATAATATGATAAATTTTAAGAAACATACTCATCCTTATTTTTTAATTCTTCCGCCTAATATGAAATTAAGCAATCAAAATATCTATTATTTTCAGTATGTTATTCTCATCTGATATTTATTTTTAGAATTACAAAAATATTTATCAATTTCCATGAGTGCCGAGTTGATTTTTTTAATAATTTTGCGAGGTATATTTATATACTTCAGTCAACAATTATTTGTTTCTGTTTCATAAAATAAAGGACATTTTCCCTTTAAACATCGTATATTACTTTCAGCTCTTGTTAGTATCTGTGCGCGAACGGAACCCTATAGCTGTAGCGACGCTATCCGTTCATCAGAGACCTTTAACCTACAAATGGATTGTGTTTCATATTTCGTACAAAATATAGAGTAATTAAATATTGAGTATTATAACTAATAATTAAAATGTCGCATATTTCAATTACCGGTTCCTGTAACGACGCTGATCTTTCATCAAAAAGCTTTAACTCGCAAATGGAGTTACATCTTTCATACATAATACATAATAATTAAAACACGTAATGTTTTATTTTTTGCAACTTCCCCATAATTGTTTCTACTTATTCCCGTCAAGAACAGCTAAAATTAGGTGTTGGATTAGACAGTAAATGCATTTTTAATTGTTTTTTAACCAAATATAATGACGAAACCGACCGTCTAAAATGATAAGTTTTGATTTAATTTCGAGGACACTTTCTCAAAAATACTGAAACCTAGGAACCTACAATTTATCTCCAATATTACATATATTCCTTGAAATATTCTTTAAGTAGTAATCGATTGTAAAAAAAATTCCCGCGACTTTATGAGGAATACAATTCTACCTGTGAATTTACATATTACCTTTCCACCTCGGAAACAGGTATTTAATTTTTTAACCATTTGATTTTGTAACCGGATATGGTTTAAAAATGTTAATCATGATAACAATATTATATTTCTTATAAATTAATAAGTAAATACTTTACTTACAAAATATACAATATTTTCTGTCCGATTTCATTTCAAACGTAACGTAGTTAGTTGTGAAGATACGTTTGGAACATTAATCCTTCAAACCCTAAAGAACATTCGATACTTTCGTAGGAATACCCTGAATTTATCACAAAACAACCTATTTACCGTAATATAACACTGTGTTTATATTATATTCAGCAATATTTTTGCAAACAGAAATGCGTCACCCAATGAAAAATATATTATGACTTGAATTAGTACTATATGAGCACGTCCACATATTTAAGTGCTTATTAACATTCAACGGTACAGAGTATTTTTATTAACCCTTAATTAAGCGCATCAAAAAAATCATATAATTAGCCGCATGAGGTTCGAGATGACCTCAAAAAGATAGTGTAGTAGATAATTAATAAAACAATACATGTATTATTAAAAATAAAAAAATTGCTTTATTGTAACTACTTTTGAGCGCAAGAATTCAATTTTGACTTTATTTTTTAAAAAAATTAAAATGATTTTAAACTTTGACTTCACTAATTTTGGGCATAGCCGAGATATTAACATTGAAAAAAAAATCATTCAGATTCTTCTGTTTGCACCCAACGCAGTATATCTTAAATAATAGTAAATTACCACACAAAATAAATTTACCACGTTATATATTTGGATGGGATTTTTTTTTCGTTCCTTCTTGGCCACGACGAATAACGCTTGTGCTTAAATCTGGAGTGATGCATCTCTTTTTGAACATCATGTACACCACAAAACTGTTTTTTTTGTCGACATGGGGACGGCACGTTGGAGAATGCGACGTTTTTGGTAATCTTTTACTAATTATGATGCTAATTTCTTCAAAAAACTCCGCCGGATGTGGGCGTTACTCTTATCAGTGTTCACCTGTGTAAAATTCATGCGTTGATACTGAATATGTTCAAAAATTGATAAAAAACAGTCAACGGCCATATGTTTGTCCTTCTTGCAGCGTTATAATTAGCGCAAAGCATTATAATGAGTAACTATTTCTGGTTTCTGAGCGCGAATGACTGTTTCATTATCACTATGTATGGTAGAAAGTAAAATGCCAGTTTTTTTATTTAGGAAAATAAAATATCTTAGGAATTTGATTGTGGAATCCAAAAAGTAAAAAAAATTCTTGTTTATTTTTATTAGGTAAAAATTCAAATGGAATATCGGGTTTTCTTTTATTCAAAGTACAAATTAGAATCGATTTGTAATGAGGTGTAAGTAACTCCTTGACAAGTTTTACATTAGTATACCAGTTATAACTTGTAATGTTACGGCCATTGCGTTCTATTGGTTCATCTACACGTTTTACTATGTCTCCTGGAGGATTAGATACTTCATATTCTCCCTTTGGTTTTTTACTAGAATGTACCTCAACTTACATAAGTAATAAGTTTTTGAGTCAACCTTTACTTGAAATTTTTTGCCGTATTTATTATAAACCAATCAATTGCTTATCAATAAATTTACACAGGGGAATATGCTGCTAAAAACTTGTCTTCTAAAATTACACACAGATTTCCAATAGTTGCTAAATTATAAAAATTCTCTCTTCCCACTCGATTAGAGATATTATCAAATCGTAAACATGTTAGTTAAAATAAAAAGCATTTGTCAGACGTTTTCAGCCGAAACATTTCTATGCCTGATATGTCTTGAGCCTGTAAATCGATAAAATTCAAGTCAGAAGTTCTAAGGCCTTCAGTCATATTCAATTAGCATAATAATGCTTTTATTTCCATAACATTTGTAGAGTATACATCTCGATCTCGCTGAAAGGTATCTTTTACCTTTTCAATATATAAGTTGATATTCATATCAAGAAGTTAAATAACTTCATTGTCATAAAATAATTATAAACACTCTAGCGGAGATATAGCATTTCTTGCATATTGTTTGACTCCCGGTAGATGAATAATAATATTTTGTGCACCGATCCTCACTGCGTTTGATGGTGGTTCGTGATACCATTTCAACTGCGGGCCATTTTTTTGAGTGTGTCTCAATAAGTGATAGTTACCCTCCGATGAATCAGAAACATCTTCATTTTCTTTGGACTCTTCAATTTCACTTTCCGAATTATTTATTGTCTGAAATTACAACTTCCTAGGTAGAACCAGCAACATCTCGCTCATCGCCGGACACTTCTTCTAGTCATTGCTGTATCTGTTTTTCTGGATATGAGTAATTATATGATATTTTCATTCGACTAATTATATGATTTTTTAATGCGCTTAATTAAGGGTTAACAGAAATACTTTATACAGTTGAATATCAATAAGTGCCTAAATATGAGTACGTGCTCATGTAGTACTAATTCAAGTCATAATATATTTCTCATTAGATGATTCATTTTTATACCAAAAACTAAAAAAAATTTAAAATAATGAAAGAAATTGGCAAAGTAAGAGACATAAATACGTATTATAATAATACACGAATGAAAATGAAAACAAATAACAATATCCATACATAGTTTAAGTAAAAATATAAATTACGAAAACTTACCTCTGCCAAAAAAATTTACATAAGTGGTGGCATGGGATCAGCACACAAAATACGGTGACACGTGCGTACGCGTTGATGTCCTGGCCGCGACTAATTTGTGTACCCCGCGAGGAGGGAGGAAGCTAACGCGAGTGTGAGTGCATTCCTAACGCGCAAACACAATTATTTTTCAATTTGAAATCTTCTTGACCCCATGCATCTAAATAAGGGTTAAATCATGTACAAAAATTACTTTTTTGCAACCTAAACACATTGCCTACTATGATTTTCGTAGGTGTAAAACATGTCACAAATATCTAACATGGCAAGATTCATGATATTCGCTGTGGTTTCTTGAATTTCACCTTTCATTTCTTTCCAATTTTGCCTCACTTTGTTTCTACATCGATTTTGATTCTATATTTTTTGAAACAAGGTGGTGAAGTACTGCTTCATTTTCACCTATTTTATCAAAAATAAAAGAAATGTTTTTGTTTTTCAAATGATATCCTACATCGAAAGTACATATAATTTAGAAAATTAAAGTGTTTATTATTTAATTCCTATTTGATTCTTATATAAATATATAAAAGAATTTTTACTAGTGTAAATGTATTACTAAGGTCAGTTTCAAGTTTATGTGTCGCATAATTTTGTGAGAAAATCAGCCGAGACTGATAGGCTGACAGAGAGACACGTGAATGATCTTATAAGATTTTAATTTTTCAGTTTGAGGTGATAAACCCCGAAAATAAAGTCGTGAATGTAACCATGTTTTGTAAAGGATTATTTTGCTTAAAATGTCTTAAAATTCTACACAAGTAAAAATAAGCAGTTTGCCAAAATTTACGTTGAGACATTACGAGGGTTTCAAATCTATAATAATAAAAATCCCCGAGCTTTTTAAACCGTCAAAATGTCGGTGTAGAAATTGGTATATCAATGTGATTGAATAAAACTTTGCCACTATTATTTAATACAGTCATCTTTAGATTAAAAATAAGAAGTGTTTACCAACTTTTTATGATAAACGAACCGAGGAAAATTTAACTGAATTTATCATATGTCCATTACCACCTACTTTTAATTTTCCTTTTCGTATTCCAAAGGAGTTTGACCAATTTTAATTGCTTTGAACAAAATTTCATTACATTCCAGAAAATATTGCACAATAAAATAAAAGAAAAATACCGATGTAATTAGGTTACCAATTCCGATGTAATTAGTACGTGTGTTTTTTTACTTCAGTTGTGTAGTAGTAACGTCTACAATTTATTTTATTATTTGATAATTTAATAATTATATTAAAATGTTGTTAAAAATTGTGTAATAAATTCTATATTTCTGTTGATGTCACAAGGAATTGTTTTTATTTTAGTTCAGCAAATGTGTTTTATTTAATTTAATATGTTTTATTTTATTTCAACGTACAAGGATGAGGAATATTTTTTAAATCTTTAAAATTAATATAGTAATGGATTTATTTTTAAATTTTTAGGTGAGGTATCCCTCACCTCTACCAAATTGTGAAGTCAATATTAATAATATTAAATAGTTTTCTAACAGAGCGAATGAGACCAGAAGACATCCCTTCTCAATACCTATTATATAATTTGTTAGCTCATAACTCGGTTTTGAATAAATTTGTAAAACTTCCTGATTCCTGGTTTTTATTAACATATATTTTTATGATATTTTATGAGACGTAGTAAATTTAGGATTATTCAACTGCACAATTCTAGTCATATACTGCTTGACTACAGAAGTAACGTAATAAAACTCTATCAGATTTCATGAAGACGTACAAAATATTATCATAGACAAGAATATTTAATTTGGATATATTAATAATTTATAATACTCGTCAAATATACAATTCTATAATAAAAAGAAGCATAAACCAGATTTGCGTACTAGGTTTCTGAGTATATCAGTTCTAGCTCTGACATTCATTTTCCGCAATCCCTTAAAAATATTTTTTTTAATCGTTTCAATCCTAAATTGATTATATGATGCCGATATACATGTTTCTACTCGACTGCACCCTGTCTTTGAAAACAAAGCACCGGTAAGCGAAGTAGTTAGGTAAATTACAATGTTAACAGTTTTTCTGTTAAAAAATTGGTAGCTGGAACATGTAATCCATCGGAACATAGATTTCAAACAGCTCTCTCGATAAGCATATATTAATCTAAACCCAAATGTCTTGAATGCTCAAATATAAGTATGCTATTTCATAGTATTCGAACGTTGCGGTCAATCATCGGAAAATATTGCATTAGCTCCTTTATAAACTCTTAGTATTACTGCTAAATTGAATATCTGCTTTGAAGTTTGTGGTGTTTATTAAATGTTAATCAGTCGATAAATTTTAATTTCTGTCGCGTGGACTGCACTTTTCTTCCATTTTTGTATATTAAATGTAACAATAAACAAAGTTAAAAAAAAATTTATTTATTCGTTTATCATTATAAAATTACAAATACATTCGGCGTACTTATCGCTAAATGAGCAATCTTTTCCGTTCAATTATAATGATTAAATATGAAAATTAGGTAAAATTTTAAAATGTGTTTAAGATCAGAAATATGTTATAATCTACTTCGAAAAAGCTGAATCAAAGTACACTTCCTTTAAAAAAAAAACCTTATTTATTTTCTGCAAATTGTCCTACATCGCGTCCTCTGTTATTAAAATAAATAAAAGCATATTCATGAAATTTGCATTTATTAGACTAAATTTTAATACGCTTAGTAAAAAGATCAAAAACAAATTATTCTAATAAAACTGAAATTATATTTTATTTTACGACATTATATTATAAAATCATATCTTAAATAAATTAGCTATATAAAAATGGAAATCATGGCCATATTATGTAAAATACTTTTTAGTAGTTAATAGGACTAAATACTGTAGCAACAAACTTAAATGTCGGAGAAAACAAACGAGAGAAATGAGAAAAAGCTTCGAGCCTTGACCGCCCAGTTAATTTACTGAACCATTCCCCGGACGTTACAACTTGTGCGGTCGAGACGCGTACAGATAATGTAAGACATAAAGTCTTACCGTCGTTTTGAAGATACTTAGTGAACAACATAACGTGGTAGCAAAGTATAGAAAATTTGGAAGTTTTGTTGTTGATTTTTTTAAATTTATTTATTAAATAATTATGAAACGACGAATGAAATATATTCATCAAATAAATTTTAGCTATTCAGGATTTGATCTAAATTATTTCTCTTTTGATAATCAATCATGCAAAAAGACCACCACTATATTACACGAAATAAATTTTATTTCGAATAATTATTTGAAAAATTTCAAATATATTTGAAATAAATTTATTGTGGGCTTAGTTCATATTTTACAAGTGTAAATTTTTATCACAAAATGTCAATATCACACTATGGTGATTTATTTATTTGTTAGTGGAACATATCGCATTTTACTCGAAATGAAATTGTGTGCTGTTAACATATAAGTGTACAAATTATACTGAACAAATAAATATTATACTTACAAATACTGTTACAGCGACGGCCTTTATGGGCTACAGTATTTTGTTTGCAAGACGATAGTCTTCTCACAATTAGTGTCTCATATCATTGGTAAAAAAAATTTCTTTGCTATTTTTCTAATTAAGTTTCTTTTATTTATAATGTGATCAAGATAGGGATAATTTAAATTTGAGAAAAATAAAAGAAAAACATGTCAAAAAATATTAATTCTTACTTGTTAGTTTTATTTTTATTTACTTATATTTAGAGAATCCACAAAATATTTTCTCTTTACATTTCTAATTTGTCCTGTTTCTTTTAGGAACCTATTTTTATTATTACCTGTTGGTACTGCTAATATTTAACTCAGCTTTTATCTTCAGTTCAAGATATATTTTTACTTTTCCGTTTAGAATTTTATGAAAAAGACTTCTTAATAGTATTAAAATTTTTGTAAATTTAATTTTTTAATTATAATCTTGCCATTTATTTACAATTTTTTCTTTACGATTTTTTACCCAGTAACGTTATTTTAGTACTTCTTTAAGTTTTCTTCATATTCAAAGAATTAGCTGTCAACATTAGTTATTTGCAAAAACCACAATATAATATGAAATATATCTTAATGCAGGTAATATTCAGAGACGTTACAAAATAATGGTAAATTTTTTAAAAATTTTTAGGTTTTAAATTACAACTTCAGTATTTTAGTAAATTTTAGGTCAACTTCTAATGTTTACATTTTTTGGTTGGTTCAAAATGGGAAGGAAGATAACCTTACGCCACAACCTTTTTGAATGATACACACTATACGACTATATAAAATTACAGAAAAATCAAGTTCATAATTTACCTCCTCAGAAATTTCCATAAAAACATTCAATTTATATTATTTTTAAAATATGTACATATATATATATATATATATATATATATATATATATATATATACATATATATATATATATATATATATATATACATATACATATATATACATATATGTATATATATATATATATATATATATAAATATATATATATATTTATATATATATATATAAAATGTTCTATTACTATCTTCTAATTTTAGGTTTCAGTGATGAATAAATATATATAATAGTAGTAAAACCTGCATGAATAAAAGTTTTAAAACGCTGTTAAGAATTATATTCTCTAAAATATTTGAAATTTAAAACATGTACATGCCACTTATTGTGAAGCTCTCTCGGTATTATAAATTATTTATTTGTAAAGTAGTGAGAAAATTGTACTGCGTCTAATATCTTTATAGAACTAAAGGTCATCAGAAACATGTATTGCCTTACATTATGTGTTATCTTCGCTAGTTTGCTGTTCATTAGGTGCAATAAAAGTGAATACAAAAGACTGGGTATCCGGAAGGTGGGCCAAGTAATTGCCCCACCTCCATGGTTTAATAGATTTTTAACCAATAAGATATTTTTATTTTAAACACCGGTATTTTTCTCTCAATTTAACAAAATTTGCAAACGATGCTTTGATCTTGGCAGTCAAACAGTTGATACTATTTTAATAAACATCACATATTCAAAACTGTAAGAAATAATTCATTTTCATTTTGGGCGCCTTAATGAAATTAGTCGCTAATATTGTAACACTCTAATAATAATTAGATATTATTATTTTACCTCTATGCCCCATTACACGGTCATTCGAGTCCGATTAATTGTAAAAATACATAGAAATATTCAAGTGACGTAAAGTTGTAGAGCGTAAGAGCAGCAAATTGTGAAGACAATTCATTAAAAACAATGTTAAAATTCGAAGATTTAGTACGGTATACCCAAAGATCGTTAAAAATCGTTAACGTGAAAGTCCGTAAAAGGAAAATATATTCATTCAACGAAAATGTATCAATAAACGAGGAAAATCAGCAGCCGAAAGCCAAGAAGCGTAAGCAAAACAAGGCAGATATTATCCCTCCAGAGCCAACGGAAGATCCCCATCACCCATATCGACGCTAACTCATCTACAGCGACTACACACAACACGGATGCAGCCAAAGTATAAACATCGCAACAATAAAGATAAGTGAACAAATCTCTTGTCCTTTCCTATATAATAATCCACTACATTGGCCTTGAAAACCATCATATTGTCATATAACTCTTTAAATTGCACTGTAAAATAGATGAAATTGTTTTCAAAATACTAGATACCGCAATAATTATTAAAAGAAAAAAGTAAAGAACTGTACTTAAAACAAAATTTATCAATTATATTAGCACTGAAAACTATAACTGTAGACAAATAAAATAACGTTTAAAAAATGTAAGCAATATACTAGATCAATTTGAAGATATCCACAAATCAGTTATGCCCAGATATAATAAATAAAATGAATCCAATACTGCCCACATCAGCACGACATATTGCAAACTTGAATGAAATACATAATTGAAATATAACATATAAAACTACTACTACTAAACTATCACGGTATAAAACTACCAAAAATTGTATTTGTAACCTTTGGCGGCTCCTTTGAAAAATGGGTAGATTTCTTTCCAAATTTCAAACGATTCATTCATGACAAATTGAGGCTCTCTGAATTTAAAAAAAATCCAATATTTAAGGTCTAGTTTGAGAGGCGTGGATTAATCAAGTTTTTAAATAAGATTTTAACTCACATACGATCCTTAAAGTCATTAGGCGGACCCGTTGACCAATGCAGCTCATTAATAATTTGTATTCTCACATTAAAAGTCGATCAAAACACCCACACATAGTAACAAAAGTCTATTCTAGGTACCGAAACACCCAAAATGTGCGATTTCACGAAATTTTTAGAGGAACACTGTTAAATATTAAGAATGACGGCTATAAGTGCAGATTTAACCCAAGCAAGCAAAGTTGGTCATTCGCATAAAAAAACAAACATTGACAACCACACAAAAAATTAGTCACAGTATTATTTATAAAGAAAATAAATAAGTTTATCTATGTGAAAAATTAAGAAAGATGGATGTAAATGAACGCATTGAGAAAATCAAGGCAGCTAAAGCATTTTTTAAATTGTTTAAATATTGACACGGTAATAGTAAATGCAAATGGTTAGAATGTAAGAAATGCGAGGAAAAAACATAATACTCGTACATGAATACGCTACAATAATGCGAATAACTACCATAATCAACAAACGTAAAAAAAATCCGAAATGGACGAATCTTCGAGAAGCTCAAATATAAAGATACGTAGTGTCATAGTGGCTACGCAGGTTTTATTACCGACGACGTTAATTAATTTAAAACCAAGAAATGGTGAAATTATTTAAGCTCGAGTGTTACCGTACAATGGATCGCAATCGCATTTAATCATAAAAAAAACTGACGGATCAATTGAAATCGACATTCAAAAATATGGAGATCCTGATAGGAGGTTTATATAAGCTACTACTATCTTCTACTATCTACTACTTGTATCAAATATACGGTCATCGCGGAAATCTTATAAAAATTCAACAATTGCAGTGAAATAGTAAAATTGTTGGTCCTTTTCCAAAGTTGTAACAATTTACCAAATTAATATATGGATAAATGCGTTCTCAAAATATTTTAACAATATAAAACTCGCCGAACCGAAATTTTATGAATGGTGCGAAATTGATGCGTTTCTCGGGCACCGAAATATTTTACGATGTCTTATGCGCTGGAAATATTTAAACTCCAGAATATAAGACGCGATTGTATGAAACAAAATTAGACTGGATAATTTTTGAAAAAGGAGGCATCGATGAAAAATTATCAAAAAATAATAATTGCACGCTAACGTTTAAGTCACTGCACAAAATCAAATCAAAATTTTTGGAAATAGAGGATGTGGAAAAATAATATTTTTAGCTGAGGAAGAATTTCAAGTAGAAGAACATTTTAAAATTTCAACTCAACGAGGCAATAGGTTAGGGCGATACATTGTCGTCTACTGAAAAAATTGGAAATTTAGAAAATCATACAAGAGCGCCGAAAAAAAGTTCTACCCATTAGAGAAAAAACTAAATGAAAATTCCGGCTTAAAAACACAATATATTGAAAGTATACGTGAAGCTGTCACACTAGGATGTACTATACCCACCAATTCACATTAAATTTAAGAACATCCATGTTTTCTATCACATCATCCCGTAATTAAAGAATCGAGCTCAACTACAAAAGTAAGAATCGTTTATAACGCTTCATCGAAAACTAATTTCTTTGAAGGATTGCATACAAGTCGAAGCGGTCGTTCAAAATACTAGTTTTGACATCGTCCTCAGATTTCGGGCATATTCAATGGTGTTATTAGCATCAAAAAGATGAATAGAAAAATTCTCCTTGGCGAACGGAATATGTATCAATTTTATGGCAAAAAATTAAAACAATGACTTACAAATATTCACAATTTAGTAGGAAGTCTTATTCGGCTGTGCATCGGCACCACACGCGTAATAAACTAATTAGCTGAGGATGAACGTTCAAGATTTCCAACGGCCAGTGAAATTCTGAAATGTTACTGCTACGTAGACGATCTAATGACAGGCTACTATTAAAGACGCAAAAAACGTATATAAGTAAATTATTGATCTGACGAATGCGTGGAGGATTTACTCTTAGAAAATGGACATCGAATAAATCTAAGATTGAAGGGACTGCAGATAAAGAACTTGCTGACAACAGTCTATTTACGGAGGATATATCTCAACCAAAAGTGTTAGAAATTCAATAGAATCGAATGAACTACAAAATCACATCCAAGGGGAAAAATGAGATAAATCTAGAATTCATTTAACGTCACATCTTATCAAATGTTGCGCGGGTTCATGATCCTTGACAGGCCCGGTAATAGTTCATACCATTTTGGCTTATGCAAAAATTGTGGCAAAGCAACGCTGAATGAAAGGATTTATTAGGTGAAGACATGTGAAACTTTTGGACTTCGATTCAATAACAATTATCGATCCTAAATAAAATCATAATTTCAAGAAAAGTTATAATAGCGAATGCTCAGCGCGTTGAAATTCATGGATTAGGTGACGCTAGTGAAAAGACATACGTAGCATGCATTTACATGAAATTGTAAACAACACATGAGAAACATTTAAAAACCTATTATGTTCGAAAATCGAATTGCCCTATTAAAAGCCATATCATTACCTAATGGAACTATATGCGGTTTTATTAACCCTTCGAAACTTGTAAAAATAGTCTTACTTGCCTTTTGTGGAACAATTGACGAAGTCTTTTTGTGGCCCGATTCATCCATTGCTTTGCAATGGATTAATATGCAGTTATATTTATTCAAAATGTTTATTGTCCACCGAGTACCAGAAATTAGAGAATCAACAAAAACTATGCATTGGAGACATGTGCCATCTCAGGATAATATAGCAGACATTGTTTCACGTGAAAAACTATCATCGGATCAAAATAATAATCGCTGGAATACAGGTGCAAAATGGCCACGATAAAAAACAACTATGAAAACGGCGAGATTAAAATAGTGGCTCATTAGCTATAAAAATGCAACAAAATCAATCATCAGAAAACGTATAACCTATTTTAAGTGAAACTGACTGACTGCTCATTTTTTATGGATGATCTCATGAGCAGTAGAGTCACACAAACTAAAACATTTTACATGCTGGAATCGACTATTGTTGGGCAATTCTTATTAGAGAAAGAAAAATACAGAAAATATTGTAAAATAAAATTCATGCCTGCACAAATATACCTTTGCAACTAAGGTGGTTCAAACTGAATTAGTATCCGATTTAAACACTGACGCATTCATTGCCAGTTTGTGCAAATTGTTTGCTAAGTGTAGATAAGCTTTGACTTTATATTCTGATGACGCAATCAATTTCGTTTGTGTAAAAAATTAAATAGACAGCTTTAAAAACTTAATACAATCAGACATTCATAATGACCGCGTAATACAATTTTTAAATAATAAAGGGATAAATTGGCACTTCATATCTCCAAGATGACCGTATTTCAGTGGACTATGGGAGGCCGCCGTAAAACCTTTTAAGGCTCATTTTGTACGACCAATAAGTGATAAATTATTCATCTACGTAAAGTTAGAGACACGTTGCATAAATCGAGGTAATAGTTAATTCTAGACTTCTTAATTCCTTCGTAATTCTCCTCTATATTTCTCCATAGGGATACGTTAACAAATATTCTGGATTTCCGGATTCCAAATTTGATGATTCACTCAATTAATTGATTATATAGCTGGCAGTATATTCAACACATCAAACAACACTTTTGGAAAACATGGCACAAGGAGCACTTGAATCAAGTGATGGTCCGGAACAAATGGTAGGGTAAAACCCATAATCAAATAAGAACCGGTTTGCTAAATTTTCTGAAAGAAGACAAGGTACCACGTTTATACTGACCACTTGGACGCATCATAGATGTTCATCCAGGAGACGATGGCGAAGTTCATGTTGTCACCGTCAAGACACATTCAGGATTCTTTATCGATAACTTATGATTGAAAAATGTAATTTATATTTTTGAAAATATGTTTAATTTAATTAATAGAACTCAACGTTATATTTTGTAATTCATTAATTCAACGTGGCTAGTTCAAGGCGGGCACTAAATAAAGAATTGGATTCTCCAAAATATTTGGAATTTAAAACCCGTATCTGCCACATATTGTAAAACTCTCTCGGTAAACTATATTTGTTAAGAAGTGGGAAAACCCTGCTGCGCCTGATATTTGTATAGACCGAAAGGCCTCCATAAATACGTATTTTCTTATATTATGCATTGTTTTTGCTAGTTTTACTGTCCATTAGGTGCAATAAAAGGGATTATAAAGGACTGCACATCTCGAAGGCGAGCCAAGTCGTCTCTTCAACCACGATATAAAGAGACTTTTAGCCAACAAAATAATTTTATTTAAGCACCGATCTTTTTTGTAAATCTACCAAATTTGCAAACCACACTTTGATCATGGCAGTGAAAAAGTTGACACCATATTCAAAATATGTGTCAAATAATTAATTTTTTTTGTTAGCGTCTTAAGGAAATAAGTTGTTAGTGTTGTAAGAGTCTAGTAATAATTAAATATTCTTAATTCACCTATACGTCCAACAACAGCCACTTATCAAAAAAAAAAATTACCTGGTAAGATTGTAAAATATGATAAAGGGCCATAGAACAAATATTATACTGAAATATTACGATAGTTAAATTTCTCAGAATCGGTGGATAATACGTTTTAAATCCAAAAAAAATACCAGGAATGAATACGTTACATGCTCGTTTTAATATTGATATGTGGATAGTTAGTTTAAATGGTAAATCAACTCGACATGAAGTTTGCAGACAATAATACATAATAATAATACGAAAACCTTGAATGTAATTAGAAGAAGCTTATGAATGTTAATAAACGCAAATGGTGGTTTTGTAGATAAACCGCCACAAAATGAACAATAAAACCTGAATACCATAACATCATATTAATTGAACATACATATTTATTTAATATAATTAAATAATAATAGATAATTAATATGTAAAGTGCCAATTAAAAAATGAATGTTTTTAAAGTAAGTGTGTACCCTGTCCTTGAATAAACTAGGAACGGCTATTGACTATAGCATATTAATATAAAGAAGCAAAGAGTTCTGAATATTAGTACGTAGCAGTATAATTATATATGGACACTATTTTTAAATAATGTAAGAAAAAGCAAAAAGATATTGAATGCGGTTGAGAGAATTAAAGTAGAGTATATTTTAATAAATACAAGCCAACTTTTTTAATGCAACCATTATCACTTCCCAAGAGACCATTTTCTAATTTATAAGAAACTAAGTATATTACAATCTAATATATTTTGGTATAAATAACAAGCAACAAAAAAATCCCACAAAACCATAAATACCATTTTCAAATTATTTAATGAAATAAACACTTAATGAACACTGACATTTTTTTTGCAGAAACGTTGTTACTTATAGTTTCCAGTTGTACTATAGTTTCTTTGTTGCAATAGTATTACATAAAAATGAGATGTCGAGAACATTTATATTAGATATGATATAATTAAGAGAGACAGTCGTAAAAAAATCGAAATGAGAAATAGAATATTATTTTGGTCAATTGGTATCGTTTTTAAGTAATTTATTTAAAATGAGACACCAATTCATCTTCTAGGGTTTTAACTTTTTTTGTGTGTATTTATTACCATCTAAGTCACTTTTTGAAGAGATCACCACAATTATTCTTTTATGATTTTAGAGAAATTTTATATTTTTTAATCTTGTGTGTTAACCGTATGTTAGATCATAGAATTATTTATGTGCTTCATATTTAAGTGTATTCCCGTTAGTTGCTCATGTTTGTATTCGTTTCTACTAACATATATATATATATATATATATATATATATATATATATATACATCGTCCGTCTCTGTCCCAGCGCTCTGTGTTGGCTTTCGTGTCTCTCTCTCTCTCTCTCTTTTGGTGTCTGGTTAGTAGTGTATAAAATTGCACGAAGCAGAACCGAGTTACACAAGTACTGCCTTAGAACTCGCCTCAGCGGTGGCAAAAGCAGAATGTCGAAGAAATCAGCAACATTCTTACGAAACTCAAAGAAAATACCGACACGTGCAAGCTCACCAAAAACCGCCTCATCTCAGTATACGAAGAAAGCGAGAAAAGGTAGGATAACAAATTATTTTACTACACGGTGCGAGGTAACCAGCGGTCCGACTAGCTTCTGCGCAAAATGTAAGATCTCGCAAACGATTTGTTTACCGACAAGATGTTACGTCTCCTGTGGATGAATTAGCAGAAGTGCTATTCAAAAATATTGACTGACGGCGAGCTTAATTATTGGCTATCTGTTTTTATAAGAAAATGCCCGAAAACATTTTTAATGTATTTTTATTTATTTAATATTATGCATAAAGCATTAACTTAATCAAACATTTACCTTTGAATTTGGGATGTAAATTTACTTTAAATGTCGATTATATTGGCCCCTGCCAATAATAAAAGAAACGGCACCACTTTGTTGGTGCTTTGGTTGGGTCGTTTGGCGTTCAACAAATATTAGATATTTATTGTGCTTATATGAATGTAGATTTACTTTGTTAATTATGTATATACATAGAGTAATAATATTAAAAGGGATTGCGGTTTTATTATTTGCAAAGTTAATATTTTGGGAACAATTTTGCTAAACACAATTTGTAGTTTAAAAGGAGGGAGGTTGATATGGATGAGTTCAAATATTTACTTCAAATAAAAATAACTCACACCCTGTCAGTCTGGTATATCTTTGCAACCATAAATAAGGGAATGGAGTGAGAGTTCTAAACAAGATAACGAAGTTACCAAGCTGTTAAGAAATCCGTCCACGCAAAGTTGTTAGAATTGATAAGAACTCTTTCTTAATTGAATTTACAATGTTTCCAAACTACATAATTTGGCCATAAGAAAAATATATAACAGTTACGTCAAGTAAAAAGAAGTAAAAAAATCACGGTAAACGGCGATATATTTTGCACATTAAAATAGTAATAAAATGAAAAACCAGTGTAATTAAATTTCCTGTAAATATAATATTTATTTTACAAAATATTCTAATAAAACTACTTTATTTTTATTACTGTATGACACTTATCTACACACAAATAGAAAATAAGCTAAAGAAAAAAAGGGTATGTAAAATGAAAAAAAATTGTCTATTAAATAAACACGTTATGCAACAACTCTTAGGCATACACGTATATATTTACGGATTTTTATATAATATCAAGGTGGAATGTATTCTGCATTTTAACAGCGTCTACTGAATATTAATTTACATAAAAAAAGGTATATAGTGGAATGTGAAATGTAAGGTTTGTAGAATCAACATAGTTCCAAGATATAATGGATTTTTAATATTATTTATTATTATAATTCCAACAATGTGAAGATTAAGTCAGATAAATCTTTACCTATTTGTTACGCGATATAAATTTTGAAATACGATAATATTTTAGTGGAAACATAATACCGGAGAGGCTAGAATTTGTTTCAGCGATTTTTAATAAGAATTAGACACGCAATTGTTAAGGAAAACTTCAGTTGCTCAGTAGAAAGCTAAGGTTTGCTTTGATAGTCAGTTCGGTCTGTTCATAAATATTTAACCAGGTATTTTGAAATTTTTGAGAAAACTTGTCTAAAGTTCTTAAAAACTTTTTTATAGGAAATAAATAAAATGATTACTCCGAGGTTCCTCTTAGCTAATGGCAATAAACAAACCAAATGAATTTAAATCCTTATCAACTACGGACGTTTTTACCTGAAGGATGACTAGTAGGCCCTGATTAAAACGTAACTTTGTTTAGTTAAAGCAAATAGTAAATAGTGAAAAGTGGTTTATATGCGTTCTTCCCATATACAAACTTACACCAATTAGTGCGCGTCAAGTTAGTTTCAGTATCCTAACCTTAACTGCACAGAAAAAAGTATAAAGAAATGTTAATGAAATGGCAAAGGCATTATCCCTTAGAAGTTGCTTCCTGAAGGATTCATAGTGAATAAAGAGATTTACAATCAACACTTAGATCAGTCACATTCGATAGGTCACAGTTTATTTTCTCCGTGATAACGCTAGGCCACATTAGGCAAAATTTAATCGCTAAAAATAACAGTATTGAACTAGGTTTTTTTTAATACATCCATTTTATCCTTCTGATATTACATTATTTACAATAACTGTTCAAAGCTTCAATAAATCATTCATAAGACATTTGAAAGAACTTGTTTATACTTTTTAGTATAAGATAGAAGATTTCCCACTGGAAAAACACTCTCAATGCTTAACATTTGACAGTGAATCATATATAAAGATGGTGTAAATATAATTTCAATTCTTGTTACATTTAAATTTTAAAATATTTTTTTACTATTAAAATTTTGACAACTAATTTTTTAATTGGAATTAAGCTGTAATATGCACGTTAAAAAAATCTGTTTGACAATCATAATGGCATAAGTCTTGATGGTTTTGTTAATTAGAAAAAAAGACATGTTTTCAGTTGGTGCTCAGACTGAAGAGAAAGATTCCTGATATTATTATTTATGTATAGAAAAAGTAATGAAAAGTGAAAATCATCTATAACTTCTCTACTAAAAACTGCCTTTACTTACGCCTGCGATTAAGATTTCAATAAGTATACAGACTATTGTTTAATATTGAATTATTGTACATGAAAGCGTTGAAATCTGGAATGGTGGGTGCATAGCGAAAATTGACGAGAATGTAAAATGTTGTCACGGCATTTTTCATGGCTAAACGTAACTCATTATACCTAACGCATTTGACTATTTCTACAAAAAAATCCCACCTAAAGAGAATTGAGAATCTGATTACAATTTATAAAACTGAGTGGTTGGTAGTAACTAATTCATTCAAAACTTTTGATGGCAGAGTGTATTGAGTATTTAAATGCACAGGACGTGTTAAATTTGACAAAAAAGGTTATTCCAAATATCTCAAATAGTTTTCCAATCATATTGGATTCTTGTAACTCGTACAACGAAAAGCTGTTAATAGCGATATTGATGCATAAACAGGAAGCGCACAGTGCTTCATTGGAGTGTTTATACGTCCCACGAAGTGGTATGTCTAAACATTTTCTCCCTCCGAGAATCATATGTTAAACTGCTAACATTGATTATGGACATCTCGTCTGTGATATTTAATATACCCTAAAACATTACTAATATAGTATCTTAGCATTTGTGTCTTAGCGGATTGGCATGGGTTATTCAAAGTGTTATGAAGTTTCTCAAATAGTCTCCGCTTTTCCCTTTAATAATCTCCACTCTTTGTCTTTTTGAGATTCAATCTAAAACTCTTCCATCCTTCCTTGCCACCTGCTTCGAAATAATAATAATAAAAGTTAAAAAACTTAAACCTGGCTACGGAAAAAACCAACTGAAGTACGAAACAAGAAAATATTCTTTTCAGTAATCATTATAGCCTGAATTTTTCTCTAAACTTAGGAAAATGTGCATGGTAAAAACTTTTACATAATTACCTTTTAAATAGACAATATATTGAATTCGATTCTATATGTTATAGCCGTTCGTATATAGTTAGAGCCGTGGTCGCATGACGCCGTAATAATACATATGTACATTGAGGGCACAGTATATCGGTAAAACTCAACCACGGTTAAACTTAGTTAATGACAGGTGATGACTTGACCTATCATTGAGATCTATTATGACGATAACGAATAGACTAAACACATAAGATAAAAATTTAAATATTTGTGTAATTATTTTACATTGATTAATTTAATGTTCAATTACAACTAATTTTATATAGACTGCAGAAATCAACAAAAACAAATCATGCCAATACCTTTTCTTAACAAAAATATTGTCATTTCGGTACAAGAAGGAAAATAAACACAAAATAATTTTAATAACGCCATGTTGCAAAACTATTGTATTCATCTATCGGTCAAGAGATAGCGGGGGTAATAAAATATTTGTAATTATCATCTACTTACCATCACAAAACAATGGATCCCAGCGTTATATTTTTAATTGTACAATATTTTTTATCAAGTTTTAGTATGCTTTTCACAAAATAAACATTCATCCTTCCAGCACCATGACAGTAGTAGTAGTCATATATATTTGTATAAATAAATATATATATATATATATATATATATATGTATATATATATATATATATATATATATATATATAATACAATATATAAATAAACATAAACAAACTGAATTTAATAACTAAGTTACTTATTTTTGAAGTCGGTGCTAGCACCGCTGACTAACTTAATCAAAGGTTAATTTTTATATTTTAAATATACCCTTTATGAATTTACTTAGTACTGTAAGTACATTATAATTTAAAGTTTTAAATTTACATTATCAATTAAATTTAACTATATATTAGTTTAAGTTGGTCGACAGTGCTGATACTGACTTCAAGAATAAGTAAATTAGTTGTTTTTTGGTAATAAGTAGGCACTGATTTAGGTTAAATATTTTTTATTTTCTATTTTCTACCTTTTTGGAAGCCGGTTTTTAAAAAATATTTTATTCTAGAATTTTAGTGACTAATGTATTAATATTAATCATCATAACTATTTTCTTTCTTAAAAATGTTAAAGCCACGGGAAAAAGCTAGTGTACAGATAATTTCCTCTTTGTCAAAAGTTGATTACCAACAACACAAAGAAATTAATCGTAGCCGTCAATGATTAGCTGTTAGCCGTTGAGGATTTTGCAAATTTAAAACTACCACTTAAGACTAACCAATAGCATATGTAATGAATCATGATCGATTTACCACCACCATTAAGGAGTTACATTATTCAGAACTCATCATCACACACTAACCTGGTCAATGTTGCAGATATTTTGCAAAGAGAAAACTACCAGTACATTTAATATTGAATATATTTGGCGTGAATTTTGTAGTAATTCATTATTCACAATTAAATGAAACTACGTGATGTAATTTTATTTCCAATTTATTTCAATTCGTTACCAAAATCTATGTTTCGTTGTATGACAAAATTTTCAGGTGGGCAATTAGCAAAGATTGATTGTCATCAATCTTGGATAATCTTTGAACATGTTTTCAGACAACGAAACCTATGTCGTGGTAAAGAATTTAAATAAAGTATGAATAATACTACATCACGTAGTTTCATCTAATAATAGGAAAAATCACGATATATCTATTTTAGTTAGTGCACTTCTAAATCAAGTCAATGTCAGATTAATTACCACTTCGTTAAATCTCTCACATATGGCATTTTTATTTATTCTATACCCTATGATGCTTAGGTTTTAATTAGTAGTAACCTTTACGAAAATATTACTTGACTTAATTAAGATGTATCGGCTGGCTTCTATAAAGCCAAATTTAGAAAATGACTGAAAAATTTTACTGAAACTGATTCCATACTGTTTGATTCACTATAGTTACGTTCTTCTAATAGTAGATTTAAATTATTTCTACATCAAATTGACTATTCATAACTTAAACCCTAGTTAGTATAAACAAAGTGAGGCTAGTACATAAAATATTTAGTTCAGGTTTACGAGATAAGTATACTAAATTTATTAGTATACTAAATTTTATTCTTGTAGTACCTGTAAGTGATCTGAAATTATCTGTATTGAACTAACACGATCGGCAATGAAACGTAAAAAAGCAGAAAGATACAAAGAAAATATCAGTCACAACTATAGAAAGAAAAATAATAATCGTAGGAGATTATCCTGAAAAAAAAAACTGCACCATAGGAAGAAGTTTTAAAGCATACCTCAAAGCGTTATTTTAATATTTAAATAATCATGTGCTCAAAAATTAAATGATGCATAAATGTAAAAATTTTTATAAAAATTAAAAAATATGAGCGCTTTCAAATTTAATAATTGTATTCAATATTATGTAAAGTCATTCAGTGTTTATGAAATGATGAACAACAGCACGTAATTTAAGACAATCTAATATTTTTAATTTCTAATAAAGTCTCTTTGTTTCTTCAATTATCCGCAGGTTTTGATTACGGGCATTCGGGATTCAAGAGGCTACTCGTATTCAAATAATATTTCACTTCTATTTGTCAACACTGTAAGTGAGAGAGAAATATAAAAAAGGACAAAGCACGGCTAGTATCAATCATTTAGTAAATACAAAACCTGTCCGATACGTGATGATACCCTCAATGGATTGTGTGAACTGGAAAAATGGATGGGATCACTCGCTGTCATAAATTGCTTGATGAATAGAGGAGAATTTATAAATAAATATCTTCGGATCTACATACTAGTATATAGCGTAAAGAACCTTTATAAGGCAAATAAAGTATCTTGTAAGGGTTATTTACGTTCAATAATATAGATTTAATATATTATATCGGATATATTTATAGAGAAAGATTAACAGCGTCTCACGAATTATATAAAAATAATCTTGCATATATACAGAAAACTTTTAAGCAATGTTATATATTGGGCGTCTTAATTTTTAACATGATATCTTATATTGAATATATTTGGGGTTAATTTTGTAGAAATGAATTATCCACAATTAAATGAAACTACGCGATGTAGTATTATTTCTATTTTCTTTAAGTTCTATGCCACGACCTAGGTTTCATTGTATTACAACATCTTCAGGTGGGCTATTCGCAAAGACCATCTTTGCTAATAGTCCACCTGAAGATGTTGTAATACAACGAAACCTAGATCGTGGTAAAGAACTAAAAAATCATACATCGTCCTTAATATCACAAGCAGATACTAGATCTATTTCTTACCTCTTTAACTAACAACGTATTCCATTACCATAAACACTCATTATCAATTGATATACGTTTTATGAACCACAAATTTTGCAAATAATTTCGCAAAATCATACAGTTAGCTTCATCAAATATTACAAATAGCCGCTTCTGTTTTTTCTGTTTTTCTGAATCCAAGTAATTAAAATTATTCTTTAAAAACGTCCCTTGATAGAACTATTTTGCAGCATTCCTTCATGTTTACTCTACGAAGTAATATTACAACCTGAGATTTTACACATGCACGTGACTTTTCTGCATCTGTTAATTTTATACCGGATGAAATTTTCCTTCATCAGTTTTATTCTCGTTAATATTGTACAGACGATTATGGATTTCTCATACCTGTAATATTGATGTTGTTTTATGGCATAAAGTAAATAAGTGACCTTTTCTTTTCTTGGCAAAAATGTTTATTTGCATGTCATTTATGTTATGATATTTACCTATTTTTTTCATTAGTGAAAAATATTGTTGTCAAATCTTTTCCCTTAGCTTGAAAATTATTTAATTATGCATCTGTCACAGATTTGGAAGTTAATATGGTAATTTTTTATAATGTAATTTTTAGTAAGGCAAAAAATTTAAAAATAAATTTAGATTGGTTTGAAAAAACAAAATGAATTTTCCGCTAAACAAGCCGTAGCAGACACCGACTAGACGGTACCGGGTAATGATACAATTCAATTTTAATTATGCATTGATATATTGATCTCTGTGCTATCATGAATATTTCCTTTCACAAAATAGTTAACAACTTACATTTTAATATATAAGTATTGAGTTAGAACCTGCACAGTCATTTGCAATTAACGTAAAGTTATATGAATTCAAATTCGTTTTCAAATTATGGCCTAGAAAACTGATACATAAGGTCCATAAAATGGTAAATTTATTTTTATTCCTTTGCTCTTAACTGATAATTATGAACAGTAAATTTTCCACAAATATGGAGTGGAATATCGTATTAAAAGGAATTGTGGTATAGTAAAATTAACTTTACTTTGTGGTATTCAGTGAGTATACTGTAGTTAAAAAAAGTCTAGTGTAATATTTGGCGATAATTAAGTGTTGAAATCCAGCAATGTGAGAGATATTAGACCAAATTTTATTCAATACTCTACTAAAATGTATACGGTTAATAATACATCGTACCATAACATTAACCTTAGAAACTAAAACTTAATATAATTGGGAACATGGCCGTCACTACCTAGTAATTATAAGTTTCTGAAATATTGAAGAATCCTTATGACTGTGGTTCGATTATTCAATATAGGATGAGTTGAAAAACATTAAATGTTTCAGTATATGACTTTCTGAGAATTTTTCCAAGAGAGTTACTTAAATGAAATTAAAAAAGAACACTATAAATAAAAATATTTATTTAAAAGAAGCGTTACTTGTATGTTATAGGTAAGAAACGCTCTAATTTTATTAGTTCCAGACAAAGTAAAAGCCTAAAATATTAGTCGTTTTCAGGACATTTATTAAGGTTACTCAAAAAAGTTAAGTATACCAAGTTAAAACATATATATATATATATATATATATATATATATGTATATATATATATATATATGCACACACACATATATATATATATATATATGTATATATATATATATATATATATATATATATACATATATATCTACATTAATTTAATTTAATAACACATCTATGTGTATCATTCATAACATTTGACTATTATACTATACTTTTTCTGGGGATTATGTTCTCCAAAAAAACTGTTATCTATATAATATGGAATAATTCGTATTATATAAAAAAAACATATTTTTTGATGGAAAGATCGATTCTGATAAACCGATAGCAATACTGAGCATTTCCCTTTCAGAAATTAGACGTTCATAAGACCGCTTTGTTTTCGATCAATTCGTGCTAAGTGTCGATTAATTATCCTCATGTGATAATCGTACGTAACCTATCATATGTAAGTCAGATTCAAGTACTAAATATTCCACACCATCATATTTAAATATATTATGTACAACGATATCTGATAACATATTACACACATTCATTTAAGTGAAAATCACTTGCATCATTATCGTTAACATTGGTAACATCATTTATGAAAAAATATCACGATCCCAAAAAAAATTTAATATTATTCTACGAATGTATTTTACCTTGCATACACGAGTAATATAATGTTTTTTTAAATCAGAAATTAAAGAACGTAAAGAAATTTTGAGAATAAACTACGAATTCTCCAAAATTTGTTTATCCATCTCTTGTTTAGTTATTGTCTAAGTTTAGATTGCGACCCAATTTAGTCAATATTTTTTTGTACTTCAGTCGAGATTTAAGTAACCTAGATCCCCTTCTCATGAATAAATATTGGTCCTTTTACTAATTGAATCCCAGCATTAGAAGGCATTGTATACGCACGCTTTCAAAGATCATGTTAAATCAGTGTACGGTTTTTATCGAACGGAAATTTCTAGTTCCAGATAGAATGATATCTCTTTTGACAAAAATGATAGAAAGAATTGAAAACTAGCTTTACGTTTTAAAGGATTCATTATTGCTTTAATATAGTAAACTGACACATATGAAATATAAATGCATATAGTTAACTGACGCATTAAAATAATGCGTTTCAATTGTGCATAATTAAAACTGACAAAATTTTGACTTTTAAGACACAAAACTTAAAAAGAAGTTATTCAAAATTTTCTTACTGCATAAGTTATGTGCAATCCAAAGTTCGGCAGTGAATTTAAATAGAAAAAAGATATCAATTATATAATTAACATTGGTTATCTTTGATAATCATATTTTAAAAAGATAACTCACTATCTGGTAAAAATTAAAAGTTGCTACATCGAAGCAAAAATATTAAACATTACTGTAGCAATGTCGTAAAATACATCGATGGAAATTAAACAATTTCAGATCATTTTCCACTCATTTATATTTAACAAAAGACCAGTTAATAAAACAGTATGTGCATGTATATATATATATATATATATATATATATATATATATATATGTATATATATATATATATATATATATACATATATTTTTTTTCCATACTATCGACTTATATGGGCTCGTAACTCTTGTAACGTAGTTACACAAGGATTTTATTAAAATATGTAACTTGAAAAGTGTCAATCTGGCAAAAATTATTTATTCAAACCAAGTCAAATTTGGTCTGTATATTAATAAAAAGAAAAAAATAGAACAGTTGTAAGATAATTCGTCTATCTATCCGTCTTTAACAGCCATTTTTCTTAGACAGGACTCTCGAGGTAGTTAACTAACTGTTTGAGGTAGAAACTTGAAATTGAGCGTGTTGATAAAATACTAAATATCAGTATACATCTAAATTTAAAATTTAAAGGTGTTTACTTGGAAACTTTAGAGCAAACAAATAAAGTAATTTAAATAGTAGAATTTCATATAAGACGATTCCAATGCAGGGGTAAATGAACTAGGGTATACTTACCACCAGTGATTAGCAGTTTTTTTTAAGTTGATACAAGGACACAATCCCTAATACATAGAGAGGAAAAGATGTGTTGTCTAATTCAAAAATATATCACAATGTTTTTCATTTTCTCTCAATTTGATAAGCTTAATTGATAAACTACTTAATTAACGACAAACATATTAGTTGTTGAATGGATAAAAGGTTTTCAAAAACCAATTATGGAATTGAAAAATTAATTTATTGATATACGAAAAGTTCTACAAGAAATAATACGTACTTCCATAAACAATTGTAATTTTTAAATTCTTACAATTTTGAGACATATCGCTATCAAAACAACACATCTAATTATGAAGTGCATCTGACGTGTGCTACACACGAGCCGTTCATGACAAGTAAATTCTTAGACCCGCTGTTATAGAGATATTGCTCAACAAATGTACAAAAAAATGTTCATTTCCCGCTCTACAGTTGCAAAAAAGACGAAATATTACTTTTTTTTAATTTAAAGATAGAATTTTGAAGTTTTCTCTGTATATCGAGGAGAAGCCTAAGCATGAGAAATAGGTGTAGATCGTAGATTTTCGACCATTTGAGATATGAACAGTTCAGACATATGATCATCTTATCTGAGATTCAAAGAGATACCATATGTATATGTAGATATATACACATGGTACCTTTTTGACCTCAGAGTGTCTATTGTCAAGAAGTTTATTCGTGTGTTAAAACCATCCCACAATGCTGATAAAATAGTTATGACTAATAGGATAAGCATGACGATTAAATCTCACCGCTGAATAGTTTTATTTTAGTTTTGCTGTAATTCACTCATTTTATTCTATTCAAGTACAACCCTTAAAACTTAAAATCATAAAGGTGCGGGTCTCCAAAGATCGTTGTCAAAAACAGTCAAAAGAAATTTTCACTTGTATTCCATTGACCAGTAATACATAATAATCCCCTTCTTTATAGTATACAATACATCATGAATTTTATCTTGATTCCTTATCTCTAAGTCTCTATTCTTACTTAATTTCTTCTTTACAGTCTTGGACAAGTTATTGTGTTCGATTACAATGGTGTGATTCAATTAGATAAATATAAATTTTCTAACTGAAAATGTATTTTTTTAAATTAAGACAAATTCAGTTCGTCTATTTTGAAACTGGCGGGCGAAAGGTAAACATATTTTTGGTGCATTTTTAGCAATATTTGTAAAATAGCGGTTCCAAGAATTTTTTTTTGTGTTAGGTGTTATATTTGTGTTTTAACTTAAAAAGCTATGCTTATCACTGGTGGTAAGTGTACCGTAGTTTAGTCACCGCTGCCTTTGGAATCGTCTTACATGAAATTAAACTACTTCGAATACTTTATTTTCCCGCTTTAAAATTTTCAAAAAATTATTTTTTAATAGTAAATTGAGATGTGCGTTAGTAGATGTGCTTTCTCATTTTGCCAAATTTCAAGTTTCAACGTCAAAATGTTTCTGAGAAAAAAGGCTGTGGCAGACAGATAGTCAGTGGGATCCGCGCGTATTGCTAAAAGAAAATGTAAATTTTCTGTATCCATTTCCGATTGTACGGAAAAAATTGATACATCTTTTTTATTATTTTGTAGTTGCGTATAACATTAGCATTGTTTTGATAACTAAACTCACACCGAAAATTATTAATTTCAATGAGACAAAGGTTGTGCGTGTGTATGTGTGATTGCGTGTGCGCGTGCGTGCGTGAGTATATGTAAACGTGCGTACTTGTTGGGTGTTTTTGTATGAAAACGGTATATAAATGTAATTATGTACCCTTTAAAATAAATATAAATTTATGTAAATTTCTAAATGATTTTCATTAAAACTGTCACCTGAACTTGGATGGGGGAAATTACATTAATCCTTTATATGTACATATATATACATACACACACACACATATATATATATATATATATATGTATATATGTGTATATATATATATATACATACATATATGTGTATATATATATATATATATATATATATATATATATATATATATATGTATGTATATATATATATATCTTACATGACAATGATGCCTGAAATGGAAGTTAGTTTAATGATTTTAGAGTATTTTGCATAAATGATTAATACAATTATTATCTTACGTTTTTCTTCAGATATAAAATAAATAACGATTCTGCTTCACGTTGTTACAATATATAAGCTTAAAAAAATTCGATAAAATTATCGATACACTCGCTTTTTTCTTTGGGTTAGTTTTTTACTGCATTAAAAAGTTGTTATTAAAGGAGGTAATAAAATAGTAGGTTACTGATATAGTTTAACAGAACTGATTTAGTTTTTACTTATTTAGTTTAACAGAAAAGCAAACAATAGTAACAACTCTCTAGTCTTATAGAAAACTGACTTTATGAGACTTCTGTCATCTGACGATTTATGAACATCAACCTTTTTTCAAGACCCTGAAAATCTAAAATATTAGACGTGACTTTCAACTTTACCTAAATTTATCACCTGCACACACATTTTGCAGACAGTGATGTTATAATTACACGAACGAGTAAATCTAAAAAGTTGAACAAAAACAATAAAAGTGGAATCGAAGATTTTAGGATCAAGATTTAGAGTAAATGGTTTTTCTAGCTAGGTTTTGCTAGGTTTTCTGAAAATCAAATAATAAAATTTATTTAACTCATTTTCAGAATGGAATAAGTGGAATAAAGTATAATTCAATCGAACCTCAGCCGCATTAAAGAGTTCCAAAGATGCAAATAAGTTCCATGTTTTCTTTTATATTTCTTTATAATATTGTACACATTCCACGAATTCCGGGAACTTGTGAAGTGATGAGATGGATCGGTGACTAAGAGTAATTTTATGCGATCTTGAAGATTCTACGTATAACGCACATCTCTTCCGCTCTTACTAGAATATCTATGATCCCATGGTTTGAACGATAGTGTGGTGTACATCGTTGATCAAAAGCTTTTCACGGGTTCATGGGTTCGTTTCCCGACCGCTCGACGGGTGGGTCTGGAGTGAAATGTATAATCGCTTAGCTAAATGTCACAGACAAGTGAGTGGCAGGTATTTGGTAGGTCCAACGATACACGCATTAGGAGGCCTATGTCTAATAGTGGACTGACATTGGTAGTGAATATGATGATGAGAATGTCCAAACTTCCAAATGCCTCATTTATGTCATGATCATTATTACACAAATGTAGAAAATAACATCATTAATATTTATGAAGAAAAGGTGGGATCGATATACAATGAAGGCCTTTTTGAATGTTTTATCTATTTTTATGCGACACGCAATAAATAAAATATTAAGCATATTAATATTAGCGTTGATCGACACAGATCTATATCAAAAAATGCTAACATCCTGTGAAAATAATGGCGATCGGAAAATAATTAAGGTCCCATGATTTACTATAAAATAGTTTAAATTTTGATGAATTCTCCAGCAAAAATATGAGAAAATGATATAGTTTTATTAATCATTATATATAGTATATAGTATACTTGTATCTAGGGGTACAAATAGAAAATTGTTTGTGTAATACACAAAAAAATTTATTTATACGAAATTATAATGTCCCAATTATTGTTATCTACGTGTATTTAAACAACTTATTTATATGTAGAAATTTCGAAGTACCTGTTTAGGCTTTAAACCCTTGTGACAGCTATAGATCTCATCCATTTCAGCTGTTTGCGCAATTCATTGAGGAAATTATGACGGATTGGACAGGTTTCCTGTTGCTATATGATCGATAACTCCCGTGCTTTGTGCCTAGCATTAGTTTCCTCAGCACATTGATTTAATTATTACTGTAATACGAGCACTCTGCTAAATAGGGTAATGTATAAAAAACTGTATCATTTGTTTGTCGGAGGAAAAATTAGAGCAAACATGCAGAAATCTTAAATTGTTTCTTTAAGATGGCACAAGTATTCCGGTTAATGGATTGATACCCATCAATATATAGTTTAAAGAATCATCATAGTTTTAAGAAAAAAACATAATAAAATTGATGTGAAATAATATGGAGAATATTCATTCAGTAAACTATTAAGAAATTTACTGATCCGTGTTTTTAATGCTTCCACCTTCCTCTTCCCTTTCGAATAAACCTACTAATTTTTTCAACGTGTAATCCGAATCTGATGTTTATTTCTAGATTTAAGAATGTTTACTAATTTCTGTGTGCAGCGAGCGGAACTTGTTATTTTCAAAAAATCGATTTGATTCTATTATTATATTCAATACACAAGAAACTTAATTTTAGCAAGGTATATTTATGTACTTCAGTCAAAAATTGTTGTTTATTTATACGTTGCAACAAATAAAGGATATTTTCTGTTTAAACATCACTATATACGATGTTCCAGTTTTTACGACTACATCGTATATTAATTTACGCCCTTGTTAGTACCTGCACGCGAACGGAACCTTATCGCTGTAGCGACGCTGTCCGTTCGTGAGATTTTTAACTCGTAAAAGGAATGTGTTACAAATTTCATACGTAGTACATAGTAATTAAAACATTGCATATTTTAATTAGTATGTATTAAATATGTAACCCGCATTGTCATAATAATATATGTAAGCGAATGAAAATCGGTTGCTGTAACGATGCTGTCCGTTCGTTAGAACTTTCACTTGGCTTTAACTTGGAAACGGAACGAGCACATATTTTGAAATATTGAATATATTTGGTGTTAATTTTGTAGAAATTTATTATTCACTATTAATTGAAACTACGTAATGTAGTATTATTTCTACTTTCTTTAAGTTATTTACCACGACCTAGGTTTCGTTGTATTTCAACATCTTCAGATGGGCTATTAGCATCTTTGCTAGTTATGTAGTATTATTTCTAAACTATGATGTAGTATTATTTCTACTTTTAAAAAAAGTAAAAATAAGACTACATAACATAGTTCCATTTGATTGTGAGCACATATTTCATACATAACACATAGTAATTAGAATATGTAATATTTTAATTTTGGAAACTTACCCATAATTTTTTCTACTTACTCCCGTCTGGTACAGCTAAAATAAGATGTTTGAATAGACTGTAAATGCATTTTTAATTGTTTTTTAACCAAAATATAATGACAAAGAAGACTGTCTAAGATGTTAAATTTTTAATCAATTTCGAAAACACTCTCAAAAATTCTGAAACTTTGGGATGCGATACGATGCTACTTATACTTAACACTTTATTATGTTTGGGTTTTGTAGCTTCGTAATAATACACAATTTAATACATACTTATATATATATATATATATATATACAAATGTATATATAAATATATATATAATTTTTTTTAACTATTTGATTTGGTAACCCGACAAATTTTAATCACGATAACGTCATTGAATGCCTTATACATCATTAAGTAAATACTTTACACAAAAACATATAATACTTTTTGTCGGACTTAATTTCAAACGTAACATATAATTATAACGATTAACTTATGAAAATACGTTTGTTTGAAACATTGAACCTTCAAACCCTAAAGAACATTCGATACTTTCGTAGGAATACCCAGAATTTATCACATAATAACCTATTTACATCACCGTAATATAGCGCTGTGTTTATTTTATGTTCAGCAATAATTTGCAAGGGGAAATGATATGAGAGATATATTATATGACCTCATTAGCGCTCTTAGGTAAAATAAAATGAAGCATGAATAGAATTAGTACTACATCAGCATGTACTCATATTTAGGCACTTATAAACATTCGGTAGTACATATTATTTCTATTAATCCTTAATTAGTAGGGGGGCCCAAGCGGGGATTTTGCGCATTACTCGAGTGCGTCAGAAAATCATATGGGGAGAAACCTTGTACCCTGTAATGTATCCCTACCATATGAACCCTTAATATAGGGGCGTGCGTTGAGGGTAGCCCGTCAGATTAATAAAAAAAAACGATCCTCAGAAAAACTCGAGCGAGTCAGATTAAGACAAGGTATGTTAAGTACATGCAAAACAGTGTATATTTCAATAATCTGACGATTTGAGCGTGGCATAAGGAAATGGGCGAGTCATAAAGATGTAAAAAAAACGTCACCTCGAAATACTCGAGCGCGATTGAATTTTTTTTTATTTTGAAGGAAATACTTTAAGGATTACGGGAAATATATAATCTGACGATTTTCATGGGGAGATGTAGCTAAAACCATAAATAAAGTGTGGAACAGCTAAGTGAGCGTACAGCTGCTAAGAACTATGTGTTTCCCACTCCGCGTCTCTCGTCCCTTCTCATTCTTTCTCTATCTCTCACTCTCTCGCACCATCCCCCCACTACCGTCTGCCGCCATGACGCCATCTCAGCTGATCACAATGACGTGTTTGTTATTGTAGATGTACGACGTTTTGATTTGTTTGTTGTGAATTAAAACAATTTGTGAATTAAATTTAATAAGTTTTATATGCATTACAATAATGAGTAATGTAAGTTTGAAATGTGTATTTTGTGGAAATGAAACATGTGAAAAAATTAAAAAGTTGACTCCGGAAACTTTAAACAAATGTCAAACTATTTTAGAGTATCGTAAAGTGAAACCAGTTCAAAGAAAATCTAGCAACGCTTATGCTACGGTTGAACTTTCTAATGATACATCTTTAAATAATGGCTATCATGCCCAGTGTTACAAACTTTTTACAGCTATCAAAATACCGTCCGATTTCCTAAGGCAAAATGTAATTAAATCGGAAAATGCGCAGGAATGTGATGATGCACCAGAACTTGCTGAAGATAGTCCAAAATTATATATTTCTAGCAGTTCCGCATCGCAGACTGCTGGTACAACAGTAGACGAGTAAGTGTGAATGTAATAGATTATTCATTATATATGATTTATAAATCATCATCTATATAAATCATCTCAAACATCATACACTAATCACAAAAATTAAGGGATATAAAAAAAATTCGAAATTTTTAGGTGATATTCAAAAATATGTTACTCAGACAGGAATAATTGTAGAATAAAAAAAAGATATGGAAATTAAAGTTGTAAGTGTTTAGTTTAAGAAAGTATAATTTAAAAAACTCTAGCTCCAATAGTTTCTGAGGAATCATAAAAAAAAAGGAAAAAAATGTTTGCCAAATTTTGGCATGTTTTAAAAAAAGTCTATGGACTTCAATAAACTTTTTTGTAATTCCAATATAAAACTTTTTTGGAAAATTTAATCCCCTTTAATTTGAATTGTTTAGGAGCTCTCTACGACGATTTGTTTCTGAGTAATCGTCGATCAAAGCAACAAAGTCTCTTTTCGCTTAACAAATTAATTACTCGGGAAATAATAATTATAGAGAAAATTTAGATACAGTTTTGTAAACTGCAAAATATTCTCTATAAGGAATAATTATTGATTTTTGAACAAAACAATTTTTTTTAATGAAAATTTAGTTTTAAATAGAGGTCAAAAATGGCATAATTAAGGATATTGGGATAATTTGTCATTGCTTTGCATATAATAAGTGAACTGAAAATATAGACTGTAACTTTTTAACCTTAAAATGTCTCAAAAAGCTGTAAAAATTTTGGAACGCTGCGATTACTCCTTCCTGTTGTTTGAGATGTTCAAATTCATCACACTTACCAAAAATTAGTGTCATAAGGAATTATTGTTTATTTGAATAGAAATTTTTTTTCTCAACAATAATCGGTATTTTTACTATAAAAAATGTAAATTATTGGAGAATACAGTTTAAAAAAGAAATAAAATTGAAAAAAAAAAATTTTTGTTAAAAAGCAAATTTTCAATTTGTCAGATTAAGAATATGCCTTCATATAATTGTCAGATTATCATTTAGGACGATTAGGACATCAAATTGAACCGTCTGTATACAAATTTGAATCGCTCGAGTATTTCAAGGTCACAGTTTTTTTTACATTTTCAAAAATCGGTTATGACTTTTGGCCCCATCCAAATCGTCAGTCAAATAGGACACTTTCTTGAGTTCACTTAACATTCCTTCTGAATATCTGACACGCTCGAATAACTTTTTTTTTTTCAACCCCTTTTTACGGCCACCCACCCCTAGTTACTCGTCAAATTAATATCTCTCGGTTTTCAAAATGACTCTGCGCGTATCACTATGAATATCTGACGCGCTCGAGTATTTCCATGTGACGGTTTTTTTTTACATTTTTGAAAATTAGTACACGCTTCCCTCCCCAACAAAATCGAAAACTTTACATAAACTTTTTTTCGTTTTAGGACATTATCTTCACAATCCAATAGGTCCCCATGACGCTTTAGTAACTGCAAATTTAGCATCCCGGACTCCCCTACTATTAAAAGTGGATTGTCAAAAAGTAATGAAAAAAAATATGTATTATTAAATATATCAAATTGATTTATTTTATATAATTTTGAGTACAAGAACTTAACTTTGTCTTTATACCATAAAAAAAACCTTGAAACTCTCTTACATTTACTAATTTTTGTTACCCAAGTAAAATTAAACAGTTAACAAAAATTTATGTTGAAACATTACGAGGTTTCAAATCTATAATAATAAAAATCCCCGAGCTTTATTAAACACTCAGAATTTCAGTACAAAAAGTAGTAAATCAATGTGACTGAATGATACTTTACCATTATTATATAATACAGTTATATTTAAATGAAAAATTTGAAGGGCCTATCAAAATTTTGTGGCAAACAAACCGAGGAAAACTTAACTGAATTGATTATATGTCGATTTCCACCTACCTTTAATTTTCCTTTCAATATTAAAAAGGAGTTCGACAAAACTTAATTACTCTGAACAAAATTGAATTAAATTGCAGAAATTCAATTTTTTTTAATAAATTTATTTTAACATTTGATAATATAACAACTATGATAGAATATTGTTAAAAAGTTCTATAATAAATTCCATTCTGCGTTTATCTGTAACTAACATCACGAATAATAGTTTTTATTTTAATTCGGAAATTGTTTTATTTAATTTTACGTGTTTTGTTTTATTAGAAAGTGCAAGCTGACGAGAATTATTTTTTTTAAATTTTGGAAATTCATACAGTTATAGACTCAATCTTAAAGTTTAGGTGGGGAAAACGATACTAAATAGTGAAGTCATTTTAATAAGCTCATAGTTTCCTACAAGTACGAATGAGATTAGGGGACAGCCCTTCTTTATTCTTCTCATACAATTTAAAAGCTCGTAACTAACTTTGTTTTGAATAAATTGTTGAATTTTTGATTACCGGTTTTTTATTAGTCTATATTTTCAAGATATTTTGTGAAACGTAGTAAATTTGGGGTTTACCAACTACATAATTCTAGTCATTCACTGCTTGACTACGGAAGTAACATAATCAGTATCCTTCAGATGCAAGTAAGAAGTACGAAATATTTAATACTACTCAGACAGCAATGTTTAATTTGGACGTAGTAATAATTTTTATTTCTTGTCAAACCTAAAACCATATAACAAAGAAAGCACAAAACAGATTTGCGTACGTTATTTCTAAGTACATCAACTCTAGCTCTGATATTTTCGCTCCATAACCCCTTAGAACATATTTAATCGTTTCAATCCTGAGTTGTTTATATGAAGCCGATACATCTTTCCACTCGAGTGCACCCAGTCTTTGAAAACAAAGCACCGATAAGAGAGGAAGTTATGAAAACTACATTATCAGCGGTTTTTCTGTTAAAAGAGAGGTGGCTGGAAAATGCGGAACAGAGATTTGAGACAGCTTTCTATGTAAGCACTTAATAACATAAAGCCAAATGGCTTGAACACCCAAATATAAGTTTGCTATTTAATTGTAATTGAACTTTGCGGCCAAACCGTGACAATTTTGCATTAGTTTTTTTATAAACTGTTAGTATTACTACTAATATTAAGGCTACTTTGAAGTTTGTTATACATTAATCACTCAATCAACTTTATTTTCTTTCGAATGGACTGTACTTTTGTACAATAAATGGAAAAATAACTAAATTTAAAAAAACTCATTATTTATTTATTTATATCAATAAATATTGAATATATTTGGAAATAATGTTGAATATATTTGTAGAAAATCATTATTCACAATTAAATGAAACTATGTGATGTAGTACTTTATGTATTAGTACTTTTTTAACTATGTGATGTCTACTTACTTTAAATTCTTCACCACGACCTAGGTTTCGTTGTATTACAACATATTCAGATGGGTTATAACAATCTTTGCTAATAGCCCACCTTGAAGGTGTTGTAATACAACGAAGCCTAGGTCGTGGTAAAGAACTTAAAGAAAGTAGAAATAATACTACATCACGTAGTTTCATTTAATTATATTGATAAAATTACACATTTGGCGTATTTATCGCTATATGGACAATCTCTTACATTCAACCAGATTATGTATGAAAGTTGAGCAAAATTTTAAAATGTGTTTAAGTTCAGAAACTCGTAGAACTCTTTTACAACAATCGAATCAAAATATGTTCTCTTTAAAATAGCACTGTGCCAAAAAATATCAACATGGACGAGACAAGTTGGGCAAAAAAAAATGCGAAACCTTTCTTCTTTGCCGTAGAACAATTTTCTACATCGTATCCTCTGTTATTACCCTAAATAAAAGCATATTTATGGAATTTACATTTTTTTACCTGAATTTTAATTCTCTTATTAAAAAAGTCTAGAATAAATTATTTGGAAGGTTAATAAATTCTCATGAAACTGAAATAATAATGCTATTTTACGATATTATATTTTAATACTATCTCTTAAACAAATTATCTATATAAGAAATGGAAATCAAGGCCATGTTACGTACAACACTTTTTAGTGATTAACTGGACCAAATACTGTAGCAACCAACTTAAATGTCGGAGAAAATAAAACGAGAGAAATGAGGAAAGGCCTCGAGCCTTGACCGCCCAGTTAATTTACCGACACATTCCATAGGCTTTACAACTTGTGCGGTTTGAGACGCGTGCAGATAATGTAAGACAGTCTTACCGTTGTTTTGTAGATAGTTAACAAAATCACTCGGTAGCAAAGTGAAGGATACTTGCTACTTCTCTTGTCGATTTTTTTCTAAATTTCATTATTATTTAATTAAATTTGTGACAATGGAATATAAGATATTAATCAAATAATTTTTGGCAATTCAGGATTCCAAATTAATTACAAATTCGATACAAATATATATTATAAAATAATTTCAATTTAATTAATTCTCTTTTGATAATACATAGTGCATAATAACCACTAGTTTCGAGAAAGTTTAAAATTGTTACATTAAGTAAAATAAGTTATATTTTTGAAAAATTAAAAAAAAACGAAAAATTAAGTTTGAAATTTAAAAATAATATTCAAAACCTCGTTAACACGCAAATGTATTGCGGACTGGGTTCGTACTTTACAAGTGTAAATTCATTTAATAAAAATGTCAGTATGACACTGTGGTCTTTTATCCATTTTTTAATAGAACCAATTACATTTTACTCGAAATGAAATTGTGTGTTGTAGTCGTATAAAATACTAAACAAACTTTAAAAATATACAGCGACAGCTTTTATGAGCCACAGTATTTTGTTTATTATTGCGTATAAAATTTACATTTAAAAAAAAAGATAAACTTATTAGAATTAGTCTCTTAAATAATTATTTTTAAATTGTCTTCGCCATTTCTTAAAGTTCTTTGAATAAATGAATTCCTTATAAGGAAACTAAAACAAGAAGTCCGGTGGTTTGCCTTTTTTAATTACACTTATTAATAAGATTAATGTTGAATATATTTGGCGTTAATTTTGTAAAAATTTATTTTTCACAATTAAATTAAACTACGTGATGTAGTATTATTTCTACTTTCTTTAATTTCTTTACCACGATCTAGGTTTCGTTGTATTACAACATCTTCAGATGGGATATTAGAAAAGATATCATTGCTAATATCCCATCTGAAGATGTTGTAATACAACAAAACCTAGATCGTGGTAAAGAAATTAAAGAAAGTAGAAATAATACTACATCACGTAGTTTCATTTAATTGTGAATAAGATTAGTATTGATAATTATATTAGTATCAAACGATGCAAAAAATAAATCTTCTTTATTTCTTTTGATTAAAATAGGAATAATTTAAATTAAAGAAGAAATAAAGAAAAAGAAGTGAAAAAGATATTCGTCCTTACCTATTGCTTTTATTTTTATTTATTCTTATTTAGAGAATCCACAAAATACTCTGTCTTTTCATTTACAATTTGTTGTTTTTTATGGAACCCCCTTTCATACTTACTGCTAACATTTAAATTTGATTTTATCTACAAGATCACGTTCAAGATAATTTCATTTTTATTATGATTTGATAAAAACGACTTCCGAATGGCTTTTAAAATTTGCAGGAAAATGATTTTTTAATTTTGAACTTGCCTTTCATTTATGATCTTTTCTTTACGATTTTTAATTCACTAATGTTATTACAGTATTTCTTTAAGTTTTCTTCATATTTAAAATATTAGCTGTCACCATCAGTTGCCTGTGACAACCACAATATAATGTAAAAAATATCTTAGTACAAGTATATTACGTAATGCCTCTGTTACAAAATAATGGTGAATTTCTAAAAAATTATGAGGTTTTCAATTACGGTTTTAGTATTCCAGTAAAGTTTAGGTAAACTTCTAACGATCAAATTTTATAAGTAACTTTAAGAGTCTCCAAAATAGGGGAGGGGGGATACTCTTACACTTAAACTTTTTAAATGACTCGTACTATACTTAAAATTCCAAAAAAATCCAGTTCATAATTTGACTGCTCAAAAATTTCCTTACAAATATTAATGGTTAACATTAATGAATATTGAAAATTATTATATCTATTTGCGGAATTGTGTAATTTGTTTGTGTACCTTTATACATAGGCAATAAAAACTCATTTTTTATTTTGCCGTTAAGGTTACTTGAATTTCTGAAACATTAGAAAGAAATATATATTTATTAATACTAAAGAAGTAATATAAAAATTATCATTTCCTTGTTTATAAAAATTTATCCTATCATTTATATAGGTGAAACCCGGTTGTAATCTGTTTTATAGTTTAACAACTATATTTTATTGATATTTTAATTATGTACCAACTTTATATTTTATGCTAGAAGAAGTAAGAGTATAAGAGATATCAGTCAGAAGAATCTGGAATAGAGATTTGAGATTCTAAAAGACAACAAGCAAGAATACGTTAGATGCTCATTGCAATATTGATATGTAAACAGTTGGTAAAAGAATTTACAGAGACTGAATAAGGTATATGAATGGGAAACATTTAAGTTTTACTTCTGAAATTTTCTGACAACAATACCTAACAATAACACGAAAGCCTCGATTATGATTATGGAAAGTTCTTCTTATGAATGTTGATAAATTCAAAGCAGTGCTTTTGTAATTCCGTGGCCATAATATCAATTGGACGAACATATTATTGAAGACCATTAAACAATAATACAAAATCATCGTAAAGCGTCGAATAAAGAATGAAAGTTTCTTAGAAACTATTTTATAGTGGCTATAAATAATAGTGCATTGATATAATACACTAGCATTATTTTTAAATAGTGAAAGGAAAAGTGAAAAGAAATTAAAATTGAAATAACTGGAATATGATATCTTTCCTTAGTAAAATTAAAAAGCAAAATATTCCAACAGAATGAGTCACCGAAGAAAAATTAGTAGTAAAAGTGGTAGTATAATAAAAATAAAATAAAATAAGAAAAAAATGACAGTATAATAAAAGTGGTAGTAATTAAGTAAAGCTGGTAATTTTTCCTGCGTGGAATATCGGAAGAATGAAAAAGTATTAAAACGTATGGAGGAAATTACTGGGAAAAATATGTCAGTAATAATACGGTCATTAGATAATGATTCGAACAAAAAAAACTGAAAAATATTAACAAATAAATTCATGGCTTGACTCTTTCATCATTTTATAAGAAACCATTTTCTAATTCAGAAAAAAATAATGACAAATTTATTCATACTTTTATTAATTATGAGAAGCAAAGGAATCATATAAAGCCATAAATACCATTTTTGATTTTTTTATGAACTTGTAGAATAAACACTGATATTTTTTGCTGAAATATATTTACATACATTTTCCAGCTTTGTTAAAATAATATTTAATAAAAATCATATAGCAAACGCATTTTTATTATACATAATATAATTAAGATATATAGATACAAAGTAAATCGAAATAACTGTTACGAAAAATGAGAAATGGAATATTATTTTTGTCAAATCGTATGGTTTATAAGAAGCTTATTTAAGATGAGACACCGTTTCATCTTCTAGATATTTTTTTAAAATAGTTCTCCTTATTCAATAACCAATTCAATTTAAAATTATTCCTTTCGTTTATTCACCTCCGGTAAAATTATTTTATAAAACTATGGAAAGGTCGTTAACAGTTATCAACATGATACTGAATAAAATTTATCGATAATAATCGAATATAAACCCATTTCTATATAAGCAGAAAGTCGCCGTCGTATTTGAAATAATTAATAAAAAATCCAATTTAAAGGAACAGCCCTTAAACAGAGAGAGCGTATTAAGCCTTTTATTTGTGAAATAACTTCTTTTTATTATTTCAATAGAAACATTAAAAACATAAAATGAAATAATTTTCTTTGTTATAAAGAGTGTTTAAAATATAAATTATTCTGCTGCTTAAAACTGTTTCAATCCTGAAGTTCGTACCGAGTTAAAAACAGTTTAGTTTATTCGATAGCTAGGACACTAGTGCAGGCATACTTATTTCTAATACCTATTTAAACAAATTTTCTACAATGTTGTAGTCATAAAATATTTCAGTTTAGAATCAGACCTTTACTCATTATTTCCTATTATATTTTTTATAAAAATATTATATTTTTAATCAATTACCTGGAAACAAGCGAGTGATTGCTTTAGATTCCACCTGCGCTTTAATTTCTTGTATATTTATTACCATTTGGGTCATAGATAAAAAAAACAATTATTGTTTCATGACTAAAGAAATTCAATATTTGTTTATATTGATTACTGTTCAAATGATTTGTTATGGAAATACTCACGTGTTTCATATTTAAGTATATTTCTGCAAGTCTTTTTTGTTTTTATCTATGTACATATACATCAAATACAACTTCACATATTTTATGTACCAGTTAAATTCATAAATATAATTGTCTTCAAACAATAGTGCACAACACTACCAAAGGATAAATAGCCATAAATATAATAAAATAAATGATTGTTGCAAAAACATAGAAAATTAGAGGGCCGTAAAAAGTTTGACTTGACGTGAGCAGATACATGATAGAACCAAGAACAATGAGAAGAGAACGAGGCTAGAGGGATGAATGACGAAGAGAAATATACGCATTCTTAAGAGTGGTAAGAGGAGAAATATGCGCATTCTTTAGAAGAATGATTTAGAAGGCTCATTTGGACTAATCTTATTTCATAAATTTATGATGTGAATAATGAATTAGGCAATACAACTGTTCTGAAATAGGGATTGTACCTTGAACGTAGACATACTCCGTGAACACATGTAAATATAAAAGCAATATCATGTGGAAGGTTGAAGTTGGTATCGATTCCATTATATTATTTTTATTTCTAAGTTTGTTCCACTTAAATAGTGATATTAAAATAATAATAATTAGCTAATAATAAGAGTATAATAGAATTGAACAAACATTTTATTGTTTTTATGGATGAATGAAGGTTTCTGACAAACGAAGCTCACCGAAATGAAATCTTAAATTCGTCAACTATAAAAATATGCATTTGTTCCATTTGGTAGGTTTGTGACTTGATATGAAAATTGTTGGATACAGTTCACGCTCGCTAGATGTAAAGTTAATGTCGTATTAGTTGAACTTCCCATCAGTAATTATTCACAATGTTGTGTAATAATCAGTATATATCATCTCTTTAACAATGTAATTTTTTTAAACGAACGTTATAATTGATTTAAAGAAATTATACGATTTTTATAATGAATACTGGCTTTGAAGAAATAATAGTAGTTTTCATAATAAATACTGGCTTTGAAGCTATCTTATAAAAGCTGTTTCAAAGAAAAATTGAAAGAGAATTCGGACGACGGTCATGTCATTTATTTGATTATGATATTTGGCTAATATTGATATAAATTTGGACCATTAAAAGTTGAAATGTATAAGTGTAAGTAATCAGGGTACACAAAATAAGCGGTCTCCTATTACAAATGAGTCAACATCTGTTGACATAACTGTACCATCCATATCAATAATAAGTACTATTTTCTCTAAAAACAAACAATATTTTCATGACGAAAACATTTTCGGTTGATACTGCATATATGATGAAGTGGTTTTTACCCAAACCACAAGTTATAGTGGATTCTATTGCAACAAAGCAAAACTTTGTTCATAAAGAAGTAACAAAGATCTGAATTGTTTCCAGAATACTTTGATATTTCATACTTTTGTTCTTAAATTGAAGCATAACATTAACTAAATTCATTACATCACTAAAATTCGGCTTTAATTTGATCATATGCATATATTATTAATTTAGTCCGGTTATTTCATTGTATTTAATGTAATAAAATTTTAATGAATAGCAGAAAACAATTAAGACATTTAAACTTGCGTCGTAGACACAATCACAATTTAAATAATGTATACGGGTCATTAAGGATAACCCTTCCAAAAATTAAAATAAAAAATTACACTCTATATAGAGAGGAAGTAGCTAAAATATTTCTTCTCGAAGTTCAGTCTTATTTTTCTAAGTACTAGTTCAGCATGACGCAAAATCGGTAGTACGTATAATTAAATTAAAAGCCTTCAAGTCCTGCAGCTGCAACCCAAATATATTTTTTTTCAAGAACACTTATATAAATTACTATCAGGTCTTTGATATTTTATATATTCCATTAAAAAAGTTAAGAAATTAAGAACAATTTAATAAATAGTGTTGTTTATAAAGAAAATATTTAATGAGTTTAGTGTAGTAAGCATGGTGAAACAACCCACAAAGCTATTTTTAATATATTCCTTGTTTGTTATGAGGGCAGGTTATGGGATGATTTCACATGGATTTTTTGTATTTTAACCTTGAACCATCCATAGGCGATAATAAAGGAGAGAGAATAAGGAAATAGAAGGGTGATCATAAAGGGTACTTTTGAAAGTCATTTTATTGTTATAAAATCCTTTAAAGAATTTTATATCATAATTGAGATTGTTTTCAAAAAGAAAATATAGAGAATCAATGTAAAATAAAATTAAAAATAAGAAAGAAACAGGTGAAGGGTTAAGAACAGGGTATAGAAAGTATTCTGAACTGCCAAGTATGATAATGTAAATACAGGCAACTTTCAAGGAAATGACGGCGCACTTTATTTATTATTATTTTCAGTTGATTTTTATGACAGACAGACCCCGAGGTGATTCTCGAGGTGTTTAATTTTTTCAACTTCAGCACAGGATACTAAAAATCGATTTCAGTTGCAGAAAACGCTAAGAATATGTCTACGGTTATTCATTCGTTACAGTTACATTTGGAACAATTAAAATAATTCAATATGATTTATTACGAGTAAAATAATGTCGTTCATTAAAGTATGTGGTAATTTACCTTAATATATTTATTTTAATATTACATCCTAGTAATTGTTTCCTTGTTATCGTTTTACAAAAAAGAAGTACTAAAAAACTAAAATTAAAATTTTTATCAAGTATGGTAATCATCCAAACTAAATAAAATTGCGAGTATCAAATCAGATATTTCGTCTTATCCACTTATCACGACTTATTAAAACACATTAAATATTAATGATGTATGTTAAATATTTGATTTAAAATGATAAAATTTCGATGAAATAAAAAAAGATCACATGTATTTTGTGACTTTTTGTAATCGTCGTTGAAGCAACAACTGTACTTTTTTTTAAATATATTTGTATTTTAGTCAAAGTCATCGTATAAATATGGAATAATCAAACATTATTCAAATATACTATATACAGGAAAATATTGACGTAATCTAAAATTTACGCACACGTATAATGAACGCATGTCTATTTCCAAATTTTGTCTTTTTTGACCAAAATTTGTCTATTTCCTTTTTACATATTATTAAATTACATACTAAATGCAAAACAATTAAATCCATTTTAACATGACTTCCTTTGTTATTTACAGCTTTTTCTGCAAATTAAAAAATTTAAAAAAAAACAGTAAAAAAATACTTCTGAATTCACATATTTCTTTTCAAGTGAGTAAAATTGGATTGCATATGTGTCAATGGAAATGAAAAATTGCGTGAAACAATTTTATTTGTGAAATTGAAAAGTCTTTTTTATATTTCTAGTCTCATAGCTAAATATTTTTTTATCCGTTCGATCTTCACAAAAAATTGCTCGACATATAATCTATATATTGGAGATAAATACAGAATACTTTTTATTTCGGAAAATACAAACTTCACAATCGCGTAGCCGTGGAAACAAAACCAGTTACTGCACAGTTTAAAAGAAAGTCCCTGTCTATCTCTTAGGCTGTCTGAACGCAATAATCTCAAAAATTACTATACAGATTTTCATGCAGTTTTCACCAGTATATATAGCAACTCATGAAAAATATGTTTAGGTTTATGATTTTTGACGCTTTTTTAACCGTGCAAATTCGAGCAGGGTCACTAGTATTTTATTGAATAATTAAATACTGCAATTATCCAACAGTAAATACGAGAAATAATCCATTGCATGATACAAGACGGAACTCGGTGCTTGGAATATATTTGTGAACCATGTGTCTATTTCCTATTTAGCCTCACATATAATATTTATTTATACCTGAGTTAAGTTTTGATAATGTGAAAACTTATACATTTTATAATATTCAACACAATCTGAACAGACACCCTTACCTTTGTACCGGATTTATAAACTTAATTGTCCATGGCCAGGAAACTTATATTTATTCAGGAAATCTACATTTAAAAAATCAACACCCATTTCTTCTTTACTATATAGCTTACCCTTATGAATATTTGCATTCTATTCACGCTATCAACTTATGGAATAAATTAATTTTTATTTTAATAATTTTCATTTTACCTTTTTAAGGTACACCAGAAAAAATATTTACCTGATCAAAAAGGATATAAGTAATTGTAAATAGTTTCATAGAAATATTATATCCCAGAAGTTTTTTATCGAAGTGGACACAGTGCGAATGCGAGTTTTACTTGTACTAAATAGAGTGTTAGCAACTTTTAGTTCATTTATATAATTACCAAAATCGTTTCGAATTTACCTTTTAGTATTAATTTCTTCCTCGACTTGAACCTATGATAATACGTACCTATTTTATTTATCTTTGACATTTTGATATAAATATTATCTTTTGACATAAAATACAATAAACAAATAAATAAACCAAGAGGTCTTAAAAAATTTCCACTAAACCAATATTGGAAGATCGTTTTTTATATATTATTTTAATGTATTGGATTACTTGGATAATTCACTAATAAATCTCGTTATTATATAATGGATATGAAGATGAGGTTCAAATTTGGCACAATGGCTATTAAGTTATTCTAAAAGGTCAACGCAGAAAATACGGTAGCAAAATGATGCGGGCATTAAATGGTCTTGATAATCAGTCATTCTGAAGTACAAGGGATCAAAAACTCCCAAACTTTCATCATTTTTTCTTATACTTATTTATGGTTACTTTTCCCTTGATTACAAGTCAACTACATCTAATCGTGCGCACATTGGGCCAAAAATAATGGACTTAGTTCCATCAAGGCTTATCCGGTGTTTGGCGGATTAATTATTTGTGAGATGAGTAGATGAGACGTAGAATAAATTTGTGTTGTAAAAGGGGAAAAAAATTATTCTACGTTGAATCATTCATTTATTATTTTACCATTGAAACACCTATTAGTATTAAATTTCTTTATATTAGAGTGTTATTCATAGTATATTTAATGAAAATTTCTGTAACTGGATATTTACGAAATTCCCTTATAATATTGGCTCTTATTCAGAAATCACATGAAAAATAAAAAAATAATTTAAATGATGCCTTAAAATTGTTAAACTGCTTTTAAAATATTAATATCATATTTTGGCACATATTCATATGTAATTATATAGGAATGTAACACAATGAAAAAAAAAATATGGTACTTGTTTAGTTAATATTGACAATTCTCCAGCAAATAGTGAAGAAGTAAGATAAAAAGTAGTAACATTTTATATATGTATGTATTCAGTTGAAAAAATTAAATAGATTTTATATTAAATATAATATAAATATGATTGTGATGCTTTACGAGGATTTATAAATGAAAAGAAAACATTATTTTAAAGGAAAGTCGATGAAACATATATATTTAAATATATATATATATATATATAAATATATATATATATATATATATATATATATATATATATATATATATATATATATATATATACATATATATCAAGAATTATCCATGACTAAGTAGGTGATAAAATTAGATTTCAGTAGAGATTGTTTATTTTTCGAGAGGTGATCACTTTTGTGAAATTCGTGAAAATCACTATTCTGACACTTTTAGATGCCACAGCTACAAATTAAACCTGATTAATATTTTTTTCATTATTAAACGTAGCTAACGAATACGTATCACCACTGATATTAATATTTTTTTTTCAAAATAAACAAATTCGAAACTGCACATTTAAGGATTTCATAAACAACCAATTTTGATTGTTCACATTGTCAAAAAACTTATTCAAAACTGGAAAGTTATTCCAAAGATTGGTGAATATAATGAAAAAATCACAATTATGAAATATGTATACATACATTTATATATATATATATATATATATATATATATATATATATATATATATATATATACATATATATAAACAAATATGTGCATAGATTTTTTGTTTATATTCTATTGCGAAATAAATTATTTTTTATAATAATAAAGTCGCACACATTCTGAGTGAGGGAATCGATTCCAATAAAATAAACACTAAATATTACGTAAAAGTAAAACCCTATGTTCTTCAAATAAGTCTATCAAGTTTGACTTAGTAATTTTCCGTGATGCGAGTTCAAACAAACACATTAAGGGACGAATAGGCAAAAAATCAGGAACCAATATTTTTGTGTGAAATTATTTTTATTAAAACATTTTATCATAAATATCTTCAATGTGCTAGAACGCAATTGATGCCTTAGAAAAAGTTCTCATAAAAATGGTACTCTATTTTCAAACAAATATTGTATTAGCGTTTACATACTTCTTACCTCTATAAATATGTCTTTTAATGGGAAACGAGTTTATTATTTATGTAATCAATAAATGTTACATTCACTCTTGATATTTATTCATACAAGTACGTATTATGTTACATTTTTAAACTTGCTTAACCTTGTATAATGTCTACCCATAGTTACAGTATTGTAATTTTAGTCACCCGACCCTTTTAAGTTAGAATAATTATATTGGGATCTATGCTGTTAATATTGCTTTCCCTTTCTCTCTCTACTATTTTAACTGAAAAGTTAGGTTTTCGAACTTTTATTTTTCTACAACCAATATCAAAAATTTATTTTACCACTTTTTTTATACCATTAGTTCAAATTATTTCATTTAATATCGACTCACTTTTATTTAGTGTTGGTATATAGGTGTATATCATATTATGAATACTGATGCTATTGCTCTCCGCTTGCATTAAGCCGTACCATGTACAAACGAAAAATGGCTCCGTCGGACTTAAAAGGGATGATTATCTATGAGGCAAATGGAAAGAAAATATTTAGTCATAACCACTTCTATATAGGTAATTGAATCATAAGGTGGTAAATATTGTTAACCGTAATAGGGCTGAGTTTCAATAAAAATTATTTTAAAGTACTACAACCTGTTCTATTACATTTTTGCGTTTTATTACATTTATTTTCTATACAATGTATTATATAAGTTTCTTTACATTATTGGAAGACATTTAGAAGTAATTTAAAATAGCTTGGTTTGTATGGTCGATTTTTGTAATCAGTGGAGCTTAAAAAAACGGAATTACCCATATGTAGAAATTGTAGAACATTTTATTCACTGCTATTATTTTTTTAAAAAAATAATTTAAAAGGTCTTGATATATATTTTCTATTTACTTTTACTCAAATAATATTTATATTCCAATTCTTCGGAAGCAAGTTCTTTCTCACATGGTTTGAAGAGATGAAAATTCGAAAATTTTTGAAGAATATTAATTCTATTTTAGTTGTAGATGAAAATTCATTTATAAAGTATATTAGTATTGACGATACTAATAAGTATATGTATAAAGTAAGATGGAAAAATATTTTTAATTCTAAGTAACAATTTCGTAATATGAATTCATATAATAATTTATATTTCTAGTTTAGTTATCAATAAGTTGAATATTTAGATGCTTATATTTTATTGTTAAGATATTATACTTTATCTTCTATATTTATATAAAATTTATATGAACAACCAATTAAAATGCTGAATTCCAATTACGTTGGTTTCCTTGCTCGCTTAAAAATATAAACATATTTTGTGAGTCCGGTAAGCAATAACTTATTCTCCAATAGCGAGTTTAATTTGATGAAATTATTAACTCTTTAAAACTGGAAAAAATTGTATGGTTGAAATTTTGAAAAATACAGTGTGATAAGTATAAATATTATAAATATAAAGAATGTAATTTTTTGAGATTTCTTTGAAAAAACATAGGGTTTCTTAAGAAAATGTTTGTCTTGACGATAAAAGCGTGGAATGTGGTTTGAGAAATTAAAATAAATAAAGGATAGTATTGGATCAATGTCCATACTAATATATAAAAGGGAAGCGTTTATTTGTTTGTACGTCTAATTTCTGGACTACTTGTATGAATTTCCATGTTCTTCTGGATTAGAAAACATGTACTTTTACAAATATTATAAGATATATATCATCACAGTGAAATTTACAGAAGCAGACCGGTACTTGAATGAACCGTGTGACTTCAAAAATTTTTTTTTTCATTCCATACTCCATGGGGAAAATATAAGCTAATATCATCACGTTAAGAAATATAGGGATATAAAAGTTATGAAAAATGTAAAGAAAAACACGGAAATCTGATTTTACGTGCCAGGTAGAGATGGACCGATGTATTTCTTAACTTGTGATCACGATCTTTCCTGCTTATACTTCTCTGACCCCGACGCTTCATGTCGCTTGGCGTATGGAGCGAAGATGTTTAGGGTACAAGTGTGTGTGGGGGGGGGGGGAAGGGCAGAATAAATATACTAATTATTTGGCTGAGACCGCTAGGTAATAGCAGTACCATTTTATAAAAATGTCTCCAATTTATGAGTTTGGAGACATTTATAAAATGACTCATTTTATGACTCATTTTATAAAAAATGTCTCCAATATTTAACATTCAAAATGTCGACTTCAATGGAGTGGATGTTTTTTAACTAATTCCATCAGTCAAAATTATCTGGTACTTAATGGTCGACTCTTCGTATCTTGCATATATGACTTTATAAAATAAAATCAAATTTGTCATTTACAAGTATCCATTCTTGCATAAAAATTATTATTTTCTAATGAAAGTGGGAAATCACAAAATGAAGTGTGTACAAATTTTTCGAAGAGACATAAATTTTTTCGTAAACCTTTGTGTGAAGCTAAAGCCGATTGGAATTAAGAAATAATTCAAATTATTACTTACCCGATTGTAATCGTGTCACATGAAATCGATGCCATAAAACTAAATATTAAATAAAGAGATTTTGGTCTCTTTTAGGGTATAGTAACCAAATACTCAAAATGTCAAATATTTGTAGAAAATAACAAGTGGCTCAGCGGCTCAATTCTAACTAACATCTGACATTAGACTAAACAATGGTAAGTGACCGAAATAAAAGTTATTACGTTTAGTGTGCGTTGAGTTAGTACCATAAGTTAAGAAATAAAATAAAGTTTTAAGTATGAAATTATAATTAAAAATGATCAATTCACTTAAGCGGCCTTGTACTTTGCGTAACACTAAGAATAATAGAGAACGCATACATGAAAAAACGGCGTAAACAACCAAAGGGACGATTTCTGATGATATGTCGAGATACCCACATTTGTCACTCTTATCAATTTACTCTCGCGTATTTTTTTATTCTGTAACGTGGCTTAAAAAATCTTTTTTTCTAAAAGGAAAATACCAGACTTTGAGTTTTCGGTGCTAATAATTAATTGGTTATTAACCTTTAGTTACAAGTTTGACACTACAAACCATTAAATTTGTTTAGCTACCTAGCATTATGCAATGATAATGTATGACAATTTTGTTAAACTATGTACATAAATATATTGATATTATTTTTCATTACAAACATATTGCCTAGTATGACTTTCACAGGCGTAAGAGTTGGTGGCCGATAAATTCTTTGATTTATTAATTATCACCAATGTGAAATCATTTATTTATTCACAAAAATTACCCACCGAATAATTTTGAACTGAATTACTTACTAAATGTAACAATATTCCTACATCTTTAAAAATCTATTCTCTCACATGCGTGTTTAAAAAGTTACAGAGAGCCACTGTAAAAAGCAATAGAAACTTGTATCTCCCAAAGATGTATCGTATAAAAAACATTACGAAACATTTTTGATCGTCTTCTTCAAAGAATTTTTGGAGAATGCTTTATCTATTAAGTTTGGGGGAAAAATAATTCCAAATTATGAAGTATGAAGAAATAAAAAATGTAAAACAGAAATGTCGATGTGTTTACCTAAATTGCATCTTCATGTAACATTTTTTAATAATGGGTCTAAAATAGAAATCGAGTCTGAAATTAGAAAGCTATCTATGGAAAAACAGATAAAGAGATGAATTTGACAAAATTCAAGGGTATCGTTCTTGCCATTTGCCTAAGGATAAAGCCACATATATCCATGAAATTTTACCTTTTAATTACACGTGACTTTCAGGTATAGGGGTGATTGTGAGATAAAGCCGCAATAACCAAATTAGGTGAATACAGACGGAGTAAATAATTTTGAACGGTGAAGTTAACTGTGTGCCGGTAACATGCTTCGCTTCCGGAAAAATTTAATTTTGCCGATCATCGAAGACGTCACATGCAGTTCACCGCAGACCTGTGAGCGAGAAAGTAAAACTTTTAAATTTAGTTGGTCAAGTGGCACCGTATATTATAACGATTTTTAACAATATACAAATAAACTTCGCTCTTATATTTAAAGTGAATGAATAAGGACAGCAAGTTTATAACTTCTGATAGTTTTAGGCATTGAATATTTTTATAAATAATGTTGGTATTTCTTGGAGGGTCATTTTTGAGGTAGTTATATATATTGCAGAAACTAGTGAGAAATAAATAAAAGTATTGTGAAGAAGCATGTATAATTACTCACAGCACTATGTCATTTGAGTCTAAAATCTCATATTTAATTCACTGTGATCTTTATTAAAGTGAGGTAATTATTAATGCGTATTATATTAAAATTACACACATAAATTATATTGAAAACCACGGACGACAACTTTATTATTGATTTATCTTTGTTCGAACATTTAAAGATAAAGGCATAAGTGTTTGTGGCGTGGAAGATAAAGTTCTAAAAAAATAGCAACTACATTAGTTGAAATTACATATATAAGATGTGAAATAAGAATGATATAACACTGTTTTGCTAAAAAGGCGATATAATTTCAATGATTTATGCGAGAAAGTTAAATGGGAATATCTTTCTAAAGAAAAAAAAATTAGGTTTTATTTTTAAAAATATTTTATTAACAATCAGATGAGAGTAACAGAAAAAAATAAATCAAACAAAGGTTAATTTTCGACATTGCTTCATTGACCAAAAGTCGATAGTTAGAGAAGTATAACAAAGATTCGAGGATGCTAGTAATCAACTAATTTTTAGTAGAGTAGGCATCTCTTTTTTACTCAAACTTGTTCAACAAATATTTTATGTCTTGGACTCTGTAAATGTCAAAATTGTGTTGTGAGTGTTTTTCGAGCTATATTGAGTAGGCAAAATAGACTAGTAAGCTGTATTGAATAGTACCGACCTCCGTATTTATGTTGAGAAAGTCGGTTCTGGCAACTGAAGGAGGCCTTAAGCCGCGCTTAGCTCGCCGTGGTTGGGCGGGCGGCCTCGGAGCCTCTCGCTGGGCCATTACGAGGGATTTGGATTTTTACAGCCACAGGGTAGGCTAACGATTGTGAAGTGGTGGATTTTTCCCAGACCGGGTGTAATAAACTAGAACTGAAGGTCAAATCCCCGTTGTCGGGTCTGCACAGGCATTTTTAAACATTTTTTTCAAATATTTTTTCTATAATTCTCGTCTGAGTAAAATTTTATAGATTGTCTCTGATCTCTGGTTTATCAGATCGTCTTCTACTGGGCTCATCCCTCGCATATTAGTGGTTAGAGGATGGCTATTTCCTTGGAACAAGACCATAGAAATAGCTGTTCAGCGAGTAGGGTTGCCGGTCAAAGTCGATGATATATTCCTTCAAATACGTGATACCTACCTGTTCTGTCGATATCGCGATATTTATATACAAATTCAGTCTTTGCTTTTATGATATTTAACCTTAAATTTGATTTTTTATAGGCAGAGTTGCATTATAAATTTGGTTTCAAATTTCTAGTAGTGCTGTCGAGGCTTCCATTGCTGCTTTTATTTTTCTCTCATATTGCACTGTCGTTTTTTTTAGGCAAGGGAGGATAAATTTGTTTTTCAAGACTTTTAGATATTTAATCTCTTCTCCTATAATTTTAGTTGTGTGATTCTGTTCCACTATATCTGACTATGTCTGATTCGACTAATTTTCATGTTTGTTATTTATATGGAACCTTCTAAAAGCTTGCGATCACTGGGGAATGAAAATTTATTTATTACTTCTATGTTTGCGAAGTTTTTAAGAATATTACATAATATATAATATATTTGGTACTTGGATTTCTAAGAAGCAATCCATGTCCATAGATTATTCATTTTCGTTTTACAAATACTGTTCATTACTAAGATATTGTTTTCTAAGGTCATTGAATTAATTTCTGTTCTCTATTTTTTATTTTTTCATGGTAGTAAGCTTCTTATTTTGTCTCCTCCCAGATCTTTTGATAAATTTATATGCTGAACTTACCTATTAGGTTCATATTTTTTCACTATAGTTGCATGCTTCTTTTAGTTTGTCATACAATTCTTCCATTCCTTGATTTGTAATTTCTGTTGAAGGTGAATACGCTTGAATTATCCAAATTGACGTAAACCGTAGGTTTAAACCACCAATTCGCTCAAATATGCCTATGAAGCTTTTTATAATGACACGTATTTATCACAACGTGTCACTCCAAATATTCAATTTTCTTTTGTTTATTATTTAGTTTTATTTACTTGTCAACTTTAGTGCATATCCAGATAACCATTACAATTAGTACTGAAATTTTGCTGACTTTGAAATTAGACTATACGACATTTTACAATAAAAATTATTTACAGTTCATTTAAAAGAGAAAAAACAACTTTTAATAATGCAAACTATTAACATAAGTTAGGATGGGAAAGAAAGGAAAAAACAAGAGGTAGTACTTTTTCACTCTACAAATTTGACGTGTGACGTGCTCTTAGGATTTTTTAATATATTAGAAAGAAGTCTAGGTATGTGAAGTTGATGTTGGTCACAGATTTTTCCCATTTAAAAAGTGACCTGTATTCAAAACTATGATCATTTTTTCTGAGGCCGAAAATGTAACGAGTGCTAAAATTTCGAAGACATTCTAGCTGGTATAAATATTCTACATTAAGATCCAAATAGCACATATCTCTCTAATTAATTAGTGATAATAGAAGTGTTAGACAAAGATCGATTTTTGTTTTAAATGGTAGAAATTATAGAAAAATTTAAAAATGTGTATTCTGCTAAAGACATGACGACTAATATAATTCACCTGAGGACACCAATAAGATTTGATCGATCGGCAGTAGACTTTTACCAATTGATATATATGGTATTGCTGTACTATTTAGTACTACATGAGGTAGTTAGCTTTATTTTTATCTCAATCAGTCTTTGACTACCAATTATGATAGCTTGAAACTTCCTTGGGTTGTTACTGTCCAAATAATTTTAGCACTGCAATAATTTTCAATTTTGATTAAGTTTTTAAGCACTTCTTTAAATATTGAATTATTAGCTTATATAAATAGCTTGTATTTGTTTAGTATCTATATTAAACAATAATTTATTAATTTTTGCAAAGCAAAAAGCTTGTATTTAAATACAGGATGTCCAGTGGCAGATTTCAATGTTTGAAACATTGTAAAAAAAACTACACCTCTAATACAAAGTAGGTTTGTTTTAACTTTATAACAACAAATGTGGATTTTATTTTTTAAAAACCACGTTGTCAGCACGCATGTTTTCAAAAACGCGTTTGCAGAGCGACTGGGGTATCCTACTGACTTCGGCTCGAATATTTCCTTTAAGTTGTATCACAGTGCTCGGATTTGTTTTGTAAACAAATGATTTTAAGTATCCCCATAAGAAAAAGTTACATGGGCTCAAATTGGGTGACCTAGGTGGCCACGGTACGGTACCGTTTCGGGATATGTTTTTTTCTGGAAATAACTGCCGCACTGCATTCATGGACACATTAGCAGTGTAAGCTGTGGCCCCGTCCTATTGGAACCATGTGTTTTGGTTGAAGGATGGACTATTCTGTAGTTCTACTCTGAAAAAGTCATTTAACATCTGAGCATATCTCTCCGAATTCACAGTTACAGTTTGGCCACGTTGATTTTCAAAGAAATAAGGCCCTATGATTGCAGATGCAGATATGGCACACCAGACTGTTACTTTAAGCTTATGTAAAGGCTCTTGATGCATTTGTCTCAGGTTGTGGACATCCCAGTAACGAAATTTTTGCTTATTCACATATCCTCCAATGTGAAAGTGAGCTTTGTCACTAAAGAATATGTTGCCCATCCGGGTAGCAGTACGAAATCTCAACAACATCACCTCCGCGTAAGTTTTTCTTAATTAAAAGTCACGATCTTGTAAATCTTGAACAATTTAAATTTTATATGGATGGAACTCGAGCTTTTTTTGCATTATTACCTGTAAAGTTGATTTCGGAATTCCCAATATCGATGAACGTGTACGCAGTGATAAACGGGGATTTTCAACGACAGAAACCATAACACGCTCGACATTTTCATCCATGGCTACCAATGGTGTAGGTCCTGGCCTAGGCCTATTTAATGTTTATCCTATAGCTCTGAACCTTGCTACCCATGACTGAATGAGTTTGATCGATGGTCCATTGCGTAATCGACGAATACTGTAACGATTATTAAATCGACGGCGTGCTACAGACAGCAAAAATCCACTCGAAATGTACGCCTCGACGGCAAAAGCGCGATGCTCTCCACTACACTGTTCCATGGCTACTAAAACATCCGCACCGCTTACACTTCTAACGACGCCCCCCGCGCCCCTCTCATGTGTTGCGTTCAGAAACTATGTTTGTTCAAACTTTGAAATCTGCCACTGGACACTCTGTATATGATTAAAGTATTTTTAAAAACCCTCTAAAAACAACCTTCCTATTGAAATATTGCCACAATGACCAACTCCGCTATTAAATTCTCACTACTTTATTTAACAAAGTTAATTTCAATCGGTTTCTATAGCCAAAAGATTTTGTCAATTTTATGCAAAATCATTTGTTTCATTCCACTCAGATCCAAAATAAAAAAAAAATAAAAGCATCCGTTTGATTTTTATAAAAACATGAAATGACTGGCCACCCTAAAATTTTGTTTCCGGGAATTTGTTAAAACCCGTGCTTCTGCTGACCGGCGCGTATTTAAAATGAATTTTCTTGTGGATGGTAATGAACAAATTTAAGATGTTATTATATTTTATTACCCATGTATTTTAAAATAGCATTCCCTATTTTTTCTTTGTGAAGAAAGTGTACTTTGCTTTGTACTTAAAACAAAATTAAATTATTTATTACATTTCAATTCTTTCTTCATACTGGCTTAGGACGATTATAATTACCATTTTCTTAATTTAGTATTAAAACCGGATATTTCATTAAGGTCTATGTAAAAAATTGGAATCAACTTATTTACAATAATTAAAGATTTAAGTATAAGATCTATTTCGGTTACAAATAGTTTTCCAACAAATTCAAGGACACTTGTATCACGATTTTGAAATTATAATTTTATTATCAATTATTTCTTCATACACCTTTCCCTGAATTTCTCTTCACTGTAATTATCTCTAATTGAATAGCGTTAAGCGCAAGCCCAAAATGATTACTGTGTGCATGCTTTTTCACCAATCACTATCGCGTCGTTACCCTGAAAATGGTGTAGCGACACATGCCTACGCAATTAAGCCAAATACCATACTGACTACGGAGCAGTCATTTCGTGGTGGGGAATGAGACAGCTGAGTTCATCGATGCGGCGGAAAATTTGTTTATATATATATATATATTTATATATATATATATATATAAATATATATATATATATATACATATATATATATATATATATATATATATATACATATAAATATATATATATATATATATACATATATATATATATATATATATATATATATACATATATATATATATATATATATATATATATATATTTATATATACTGTTAATATACAAACAAAGGCAGTAACCATGTTTTTTTTAATTTCTTTTTTCCCTGTTAAAAATTGATTAACATAGTAAAAGCGTTTACAATTGAATTACATATAATAAAGTTTTTCAAGTAACATTAGAATGTGAACACTTTTCCTTTTGGTGATAACACATAATGGAGAGTAATATTGCATAAATAATGTTTTCGGTAACAAAAAGTTTATGGGGCGTTTTGCGCAATAACGTAATGATATTATTTGTGGAATTTTGTTGAGAATAGGAACCTTAAATTCCAATAGTACATGGTTTGTAGAAACCTACAAATATGAGATACTACTAGTTTTTCATTTACTTACTAAAAAAAGCAGAAGCAGTGAATTTTTGGCATCGTTGGAAAACTGGACTTTGAATTCGGCGGTACTGGTTTCGAATCTCTAAAACAAGTGGAATATTTGAGCAAAATGAAATTAAACGATTTTCGCCTAAACTCTGGTGTAAAATGTAGCTAGGTCAAATAAAATTATTAAATAAAATTCTTTAGATTTTGAATGGTTTATCACTATATATTATTACTATACTAACCAGCATGTCCAATGAAGGAAGATAAGATGGCAAGGATTTAAACAAAATTATAATCAGAAAATAATGATAAGGCAATAACGATCTAAACAGAAATCTTTTTATGCAAATAGAAACAACCTTAAATTTTTTTAAAGTGCGAACATTTAGGAAATTTTTTTATATCATCTGTGAAGTAAGGTTTTGAATAATCTCACATGAAGATAAAAAATTACATTTGGTTTAAACGATTTAAACAAAAGTATAATAGGGAATATCGAAGAAATTCAAAAACGTTTTGGATATTTATAAAGTATTTCTTTATATTGTGAGTCCATTGCCTTACTAAAATTATTACTGACAGTGAAAGCAGGGGTCCTAAGTTAGCATCATAAATAACGTCATAATTTTAACCATAACAATGATGAGGTCGCTATAGGGGATGAAAAGTATTAGGATGGTAGCCCCAAGCAAGAAGGGATCAACTGAAGTATCTTATTACAAAAGATGAAAAGTAGGTGATATATATATATATATATATATATATATATATATATTTATATATATATGTATATATATGTATATATATATATATATATATATATATGTATATATATATATATTACTTTTGTTGCTTAATTACTACTAGCTTCTTTCATAGCAGCTTTTAGGGGTTTGGAGGAGTGTAAGTGGAATTATTTACGAAGAACTTCTTCCAACTATTAATATCAGTCAAAAATTGTATCACATTGATAATTAATCTGCTACAAGGAAAAATTACGTTTTCTTTAACACAACAATGCTTAAGCCCACATTGCCAATGACAAGCGTAAAAATCTTTCATTTATCATTTTATGGACTGTAATTTTATGATTTTATGGACTATGATTTTATGGACTGGCCTATCGTACTCCCCAAACTCCTTACACTCTGACCATCGTTTTGGTAACCGTCTAATTAATTATGCAAAAAAAAAATGAAAGGCAGACACAATCTTAATGTTGCACTCAAAATTTTCACTTAAAAATCAAAGAATTCTAAAAGGAAAGAATTTTATTTCTGGCCACATTCTGCAGATAAGTATCAGATGATGATTGTTCTCAAAAAAATGTAGGTTACTTTATTAATTACATTTAAAAAGTGAAAGAACTTTATTGATACATTATTTTAAATCTGTTACTTTGTGACGAACTGTACTACGATAAAAATAATTTACAATTTAAAAATAAGGTCGTCACCTATAAGGTCAAATATTTTCTTGAAACTAAAATAACTCACATTTACCTGTCAGACGTTGTAAACTTTCACAGTTGTATTATAAATCAATTAAGAGAGGGTGAAATCTTGATAAACAAGTTGCAATACTTGAGATGAAATCCGTGCAGGTAAGATTATTGAAATAAGTCACGGTTATCTCTTTTTTTTTTAGACGTTTGCCAACTTTACATGTTATTATATGTATAATGTCCGTAGATTCTATCTAGCCTAAGATAAAATGGATTCTGGAATTGTTTATAACATTAAGCAGCAGTTCCATTTACTTATATTGAATTTTACATTTAGAAATTTATTTATATTTTTGAACAACAGTTTTGGTGAACACACACGTTTTTCATTAGACACACATTTTTGCAACTAAAAAAAGAAGTAGGTTTTTACAATGCAAACTTTCGATGTCCGGTAGAAAATTAAAGTTTGCCTTGACATTTGCCTCAGTCGGCTAATAATCGGCTATTAAGTAAGATTTTTAACCAGGACTTGAGAATTCTTCTAGAAAAATTGTCGAAAGTTTTCAAATATTTTATTGTTGGAAATGAACAAACCAAATTGTCTTTAAATGAAAAAGCTTGTAAAAACATGAAGGAAAAGAAACTTTACCTTCTGAAACGTCAGACATAGTCACGTTAGCTCAAACTTGCAAATTTGATTGTTAAAAATTAACAAGGATAAAACGCATCCAGTGTTACTAAAGTCAGGAAGAATAATTGTTGTCGTCTCCACGTTGTTCATAGCTAAAAATCTAACTATAGGGATTATTTAACGAATTTTATTATTTCCATAATAAATCCTCGACGAGAGAGGGCTAAAAAATTATTATATTTTACAAAATTTATTCATTGTTATTAGTTATTGCATTTAAAAACGTATGATTAAAGACAAAATAAAATATTCTGGCTGCACATATAATGTTATTTTGGCAGAGAATGTCTCACTTATCCAGGGAGATATTTTCTATCATATGTCTGTATGTATATATACAATATGTAAACACATATTATACCATTCCTATAAGAGCATTATAGTCGCTGAAAAGTTCTTCAATTTTCTATCTATCTTCAATTCCAGTATAAAATTTCGGACATCGTAATTCAAGTTAGATTATGATTCAAATTTGTATAATATTAAGCTCCAGTAAAAACGTAAAATTATGCAAGTTTTAGTTCTTTATTTATAAATAATATTTGTAATATGTTTTGAAAATATTGATTAAAAATTCGTAAATTCGTATATCTTCATCATAATTTTTATTCTGTTTAAGTAATTTAGTAGAAAAAAATTCACGAAAAGATTTCTATAACGTGTCAGATGCCCAAAATGAGTTTTTTAAGGGGTTATGAAAGAAAGCCGTTAATTAAGTAGTATATTTGTTTATTTGTTATGGAAACACAGCTTTAGTATTCGCCTAATCTATTATTAAGATTTTTGAATACGAGTCCAAACATTGAAAACGACGCTTAAAAGTACTTGATTCATTTTCGAGTTCTTTTCGTTTATGGTAATGCTGTAAAAAATGATTTTGTTAGTTTAATTTAGATTCCACAACGGGTATGAAATGTTACTTCTTCTTTCGAACGTTTTATAAGAAAATAACTCCTTGGTACCGCTAATTGATTGATCAGGTATGTTTTATAGTATGCACTATGCAACCGAAATTGTGTGACTGAACCGACGTATGAAAAATGTTGTAATGCTTTCACCAAAAAACTGGTTATAATTAAACAATATTTGTTTGAATTTATTATTAACTTATAACTTTTTTCGTCTTCAAAGATTATGTCTCTAGCAGATATTGCACTCATATAACAATTTTAGAGCTTCAAAAAAAGCATTCAAGTTTTTGTAGCCAGTTTTCTTCGTTCTTAATTTATATTCTGTATATTAAGAGCGAAGAAAATTGGTTACAAAAACATGAACGCCTTCTTTGCACGTTAATACAAATTCTGTATATTAACTATTTGTAGAACAAAATGTGTTAAATTGTAGAACAAATTGTGTAATTGACCTAAAAAATGCGATTTAATTTAGCCAAAAGCCAGAATGAAACCTTCGTTTCTAATTTTTTCATTAACTGGATTTTGTTTACAGGAAGATTCGTTTTTTAACATATAAAAAATGAAAGTTTCATCTAATTAAAATAATTTTAATCGGTACATAAACAAATTTTTTAATTTTTTTTACAATATTTATAATCTATCCATTGTTGTCGATACAGTTCTAATTCAGATCGATTTCAGATAAACCATGTTAATTCTAAGTATTTATTAAGTTGTAACGTTTGTAAACACACTGCTTGGCTTATTCGAGTTTTTTTTGCTACATTATGCTAAGGATAAATTCAAGAAATGACCTTAGAAAACATTACCGAAACTGATTCACCATGATAAGATAAGATAGCCCTAAGTAATTACGAATAGTTATCTTCTTTTAGTGATTTATATAAATTATTTTTACATTAATAACTATACCTCCATGAAACTTAATATGAATCAAATTATCCAAGAAGGTAGAATATTTTGTTCGGGTTTATAGTATAGGTAGTAAACATTCGTGCACTAAATTAGTTGTAGTAACCGTACTTGAATATAAACGGAAAAAGATAAAAAAAACAGTTCTACGTGATCTTTTTCACACAGTTCCATAATATAAAAGGGAAAATACAAGCCCTCTAATGAAAAATTAAGACAATTGCAATAATAATTTATATTAATACTAGTAGCCAATGCCCACTTCGCTGGGTTTTTGGGTCGTACATTTATATTTAACACATTTTTTTTGTATAAAAATATGTGTTAAAATTTTGTATTACTTTCTTTGTGTTTTGTGCAGAAACATCTTACAAACTAAATAAATTTATATGTACATATATATATATATACATATATATATATATATATATATATATACATATATATATATATATATATATATATACATATATATATATATATATATATATATATATATATATATATATTTAAGACCAGTGCCTTCAATTTAAATTTATGACCAACACTTCATAAACGTATTTGATGTTTGGTTTTTTGATATGATTGCTTTAAATTTTAGACTTAAGAATTTTCAACATACTCTCTTCCTATACTTACTATATTAATATGAACAAGTAAAATAAATGAACTTTGCACTAACGTTAAGTTCATTGCTGGTATAAATCTAAGTAAGTTATATCAATAGTGTTGTTTTCTTTGTCAGACAATCTACTTCTAATTTTAATTAAAACTTTGTCGTCATCCCAAACACTCCTCAATGGTTTATTTTTCTTGCAGCTTCAGAATACTGAAGTTCTTCTCTAATAAGGTTCCTGGAAAGGACTGTCTTGCAGCGTACCTTCCTGTACACTTTTCTAATTACTTTTACAAGTTGCAACTCGAAAGAAGTAGGCATTTTTTCATCAACCGTCATTTCTACATACAATGGGCTTTTTCCCTAATCGGTTTGATTTTAATTAAAATAGCACAGACGTTTGCATTATGCATTGGTTAGTAATGCTCTTTTATTGCAATGAGTTAACATTAGTTTCCTTTTGCAAGGCAAAGTGTTCTGGATTATGTAATAAAATATTAACAAAAATTACGGTTATATTATGACATTAATCAGTTTTTGTTTTGAATGAGTTCAAAAGTTTAATTTGCAGCTTGTGGATACTTCGAAAACGAAACTGTTAAGGCTTCGCAGTTAATATCGTACTATTTGGTCTTGTCGATGTTTTCATAGTTAATTTTCCTCGTTTCAAATGTTGTATGACATTTCTTAAAGACAATATTACCTTACGTTAATTTCATTTATTCATCATACCGACTATTTATTAATAGCTTTTATATAAATTTTTTAAAAATTTAAATAGACATTAAATCATGATTAATATTTAATTATCATTGATTTTTAAGAAATATAATAGAATTAGTTTGTTTTCCATAATGAATTTTACGTTTTCAACGCAACGTGGAATAAAATATAGTATCAAAAGTATTTGTGCCACAATCAAACTCACTTTATTACGATATATTCAGTGAATATTGAAATGAAAAAAAAATTACCAGTGTAATTGTTGAGGATAACTAAATATTGAAGATTAAAACTAAGTAATTGAGAACAGACCACCATTTTTCATTATTATGTGAAAATTTTAATAAAATGAGATACATCATTATGCATTACACATATTAAAACCTCTAACTACCCATATAATGAAGCACGTCGACCTCACTGCTCATTAAACCCAAGGTTCTGAAAAAATTGGACATTTCGCACAACTCTGATCCGCTTAAGCCATTCAAGATAAACCTTTCTTGAAAGATGTTAATTGGTTGACGAAGAAATTTCAAAATGATAAGTGCGAACAAATCTATATAATATGTACCACAATAACATTTTACTTGTAATCTAATTAAATAATAATGCATAGCACATTATTCTCAATACTACTTAACAATATATTTTTAGGGATTTGTTTTTAATGACATTCTGGATTGTAATCTTTTGACACTTCTAGTAAATTTCGGTTTCGTATTATAACGATTACACTGTTTAATAATAACTTCGAAAATAATTTAGATATGTACATAATTATAATTTTTGAAGCTAATTAAAACACAATCCCACGCAACAAACTGATTACAAATATAATATTGGCAGTGTAGTCTGACAAAACTTTACGTTCTGAGCACCAAAACAGAGAACAGCCATTTGTTGAAAACGGGAGCTATTTTATGGTTGGGCGCTATTTATTTTATGGTTTGGCGCTATTTACGTTTGGCATATTTTTTCTGTTCTTAAATTCTCCCACAAAGTATAATCTATAATTCAAATAAAATTATAAAATTATGTACTTGTAATTGAAGTTATTTAAGAAAAAGAGTGATTCAGGAGACATGAGAAAGTAATAGAACATAACAAACAATGTTTTGGATTTTTTTAACAAGTATCACGTATGAACAACCGATGCAATTGAGATGGAGTTTTCTGTAAAAGTCTATCTTTAATAATAGATTATTTAGCTCATTTATAAATTTGTCTTTCATAAGAATCGGTTTACTCATTCTGAAGATACGTAAATTTAATATTTTCGTAAATTAATTTCTATTGTACAAGCACAAAAAAGAAGAAATGTATTTACTAGGAATCGAGTAGCTAGCTACTCGATGCCTATATATTTGTGTATTTGATATAAATGTATATTGGATATTTACATCAATGGCAAACCCAACACAATATAAAGCGAATCCAATCAACTACAACCAAACAACAAAATTAATCCCAAAATCAACCCAAAAAATCCACATTACTCCAAAAATCACCTCAACTCAACTCAATACAACCCAACCAAACCAACACAACCCAACCCGACCTAACGCAAAGTAAACCCAACTCAACGCAATCCAAACCAACTCAGCCCTCCTATCCCGATCAAAGCCCAGCCTACTCAATCCAACTCAACCATGATTTTTTAAATTTATCAGAATGGAAAAAACGTCAAAAATGACCGACAGTAACTTTGAGAGTAACTTCGAAATCGTGCGACGTTATTGTTATAATATGGAATATTCCAAAATAGGAAATTTCGCACGAAACTTTTTTCTCTTATTAAATTCTTCCACAAAATTTTATCTACATAATATGGAGTGAGTTATATTATATAGAAATAAGTTTTGGATATAAATTAAACATAGATATCGTTATAAAAATTCGATACTACCAGTGGGCGTTTCCCTTTAGGGGAGTTGGACGTTAGACTGTTTGGTCGTAGACCAATTAGTACTGAGTCTTGTAAGATATACTAAAAAAACTGGGTTAGACACGTGTATTAAAGTTTACGTACTTTCGAACCTTAATATTTGTATATACACAGACTTTATAACAAGCGTTATTGTTATATTTACATGTTGAACACATCCATTTAAGTAAATATTTTTTTCATCATTACATCGATATAAAAAATAAATAAAAATAATATAAAAAATATATCAGTGCATTATTATCGTCAATATAAGTAACATTATACGTGACAAAAAAAAACTCGAAGGGCTGTGTAGTTGAAATATATCGTACTTTGTATCCCTGAATAGGATATTTTTTTCTTTTTTTCAGACCTCAAGATATATTCAAATATTTTTGGTAAAGTTCCTTCAAATTTGTTAAACCACCTATATTAGGCCCCAGAAAATACGACATTATTTCTGTGCTTTGATTGGAATTCAATTGAACGATGATAAAAGTTTTTCTGCGATTGACACGAGTCTTCGATTTGAATAATCAATGGCACCCTTCTTAAAAATAAATATTTTTCCCTTTACAAATTTCCATATAATTGGAGAATATTTTTTTTCTAGTTATATTTACGTATAATTATATAAAAAATAAGTTAAACAGTAGCTTTATAACCCTTGAGTTTAAAGTACTTATTTTACCATTCATTTAATAGACTAAATCGTTAAATGTATATTAAATGCTAAGAATATAGAAGCTTTATCTCAAATCATTAATATGTTAAGGTTCGGTGACACAAAACCTCAAATGAAAGTAGTAGAATTTTGACTTTTCTTTGCTTAAATAAGTTCATAATCTGACAATAACTTAAATCCAACAAAAAAATTAATTCGATGGTTAACACTGATATAACTTTCACAATCAGATTTAAAAGTGATAACGTAACCTATCAGGAATCAATTAAAAGTTATTATATAATACTGAAACGGAAATGTTAAGAGAAATTATAATAATATCACAAAATATATAATCAACATAACCATAACCATTTTCTACTAATTATAATACTAATTAACCAAATGACCAATTATAATTAAAGCAGCGTAAATTATGAACTGCAATTGCGTTCTGCACTGAATTCCTGTTACATGCATTTTCTGTGTCAGTGTTGTTCATTTTAATTACTTAAATTATCCATTAGAAGATTTGAATCTTATATTTTAAACGTGCTGTTATTTGTGTATTATTTTTAAAATTTAATTGCAAAAATCAATAAAGAGCGCTATATTTATATATGACGGGTTTACAAATATCTTTTTTTATTTAATACAATTCCCCCCATGCGATTCGACTCACGCACGTGCACATGCAAGCTCCCTGTTCTATTTTTTTCATTGGAAAAAGCGCTCTCGGTTACACCCACACGCACATACATGCATACATACATCCTATATCTTATTTAAACGAATCTATTTCGGTTTATTTATCAGGCTAATACTAATATTATGGGAAGTCGAAATTAGTTTATTTTGTAAAAGAAAAATAGAAAGGATAACATGCACATGCGTACGCCCACGTAAATGCATACAAAAGTACACACATACGCATACGGCGTGCCAAGCGCCCGTGCGCCCACACACAAGCGTACTCGCGTGGAAACACACATACATGCATACGCACACACATATTCTATATATCATTGAAAGAAATACGAGTATGTATCAATTCAAAGTAGTAAGATCCAAAAGTTCTTTTATAATATTTGATTGAAAATAATTCTTTTTTTTTTCAAAATATTAATAGGACGCCATTTTATATTGATATAGTTTTTTAAACAAATCGCTCGACGGGTTTTTTGAATATAAATTTGAATATAATTTAAAGTGTGGTGAAGTTATTATATATATATATAGCTTTTTCCATCATGTTAATTGTGCAATCTCTGAGAGCGATTTTTTCCAAAATTAAAAGATAAATAATTTTTTTAACTTACTATCAAATTATATGGACTTATTTCCCGTATTGATACAGAAGAGTAACTTTCCTATTAAAGTACTTATATAATTTGAAAACTGACAACACAGTAGTAATTTTTTTTGTTTCGTTCAAATCAAGCCTTATTGAGGCTAAGTATATGAAAAGAAAGAAAAAATGAACCTTTATAAGATCACTCACGTGCTCGTCCGTCTATTCAATTGACATAGCAATTTTTTGTTCGAAAACAATAAAGAATATTAAACCGTATATATCTCCGTTTATCACTAAAAATATTTATAATGGAATCTTAGCAAATAAATTGCTCGAAGTAGCAGAAGTTCTGTCAGGCGATTCGCAGCGACACATTGCAACGCGCCAGTAGAATGTTTTAACTACCATCCAAACGCACCATTAGATGTTTCACATTAATAAATTCTGTTTTTTCACCCCTTTTTGAAAAAGAGTTCACTACTTACAAATTATCAATGGAATAAGAGTGGAAATTTCTATTCATTGTCTTAAGAAACGGATTTATAAAACCCGCTGCCCTATACTCGCAGATGACTTTAATCCCTATAACCAAGTGGCACGATCAACTTTCGGGCCCTATAATGATATATAGAGGTTGTATTTGAATAGAGATAAACAAGTGAATCCCAGCACAACCAAGATTAATGTTCAGCGGTGAATTTTAATCGTGGGTGGTATCATAATGTTTGTATTACAAATGTCGGGTGGAAATCGTAGATCTGGGTGCGAGTATAAAAATATATATAACTTCCATGAAAACAAGGCTAATTTAAAGGTTGGTTCTTACAACACGACATGCGTTCTTTCGAATTTGGTTTTCTCTATACATGCGGTGTTACTATGTTGCCTTAATAAAATGAAGTCATGTAGCATTATCTAAATTGTTCGATGTGCTAAGTAGTTTATTGGAAGATTTCGAAAATATTTCTTATTAGATTACGTAAAAGACAATACGAAATCTTTCTTAATAGGTCACATGTAAGTTAATTATCTTTTTTTTCTTATTCCTTGTTAATACAAACTGTTAGACATACTTCTGGCCTGAATTTGTTTATAATGTAATAAAACTCTAGCCGTGGTGTGGATTCTACTATACAGCATGATGAAATCTTATCGATATTGAATTTTCAGCATATTCGATTCTATTGTTCGATCATTTTTTTTCGTTATGTATAGGTAAGAGGTTATGAATCACTAAATCCTTACTAATTTTTTAAATTCGGAGTTTCTTTGTTTGTCACAAAGTAACTTTGCAACCAATCAATGAATTATTACCAAATATGACACACATAAAATGCATATAGTGAAGCAACATAAAGCTAATTATTCGCACTTTGGCTTACATAAAGAACTAGTATAATGAAGAATTTGTCGAAATGTTCATTATTCAATTACACATAAATGGCTGGATAGGTATTCACGTAACTCGGTGTAGAAACAGGTTATGTTTTGTTTTAATATGCAAACTATTTTTAAGTTATTACTCTCTTCTGTCCCAAAAACATGATAAATGAAAGCTCGGTGCGTTTTACTAAATGATATTATTGTACCGTAAGATACTAATAGTGTAATAAACAAATAATTTTTACTAAATATCCTGAAACCACCTAAGGTCAATATCAACTGAACTGAGTTAGGAGCACATGGGTTAGAATTTCACATAGATACGATAAGGTTTTTCTATGTCTTTCTGTAACATTTGGATGAAAACTATAATGTTTATACATGAAATATTTGCCGCTATAGAGAGCGAGTGTAAAGCCTATCGTTAGCTGAGTGCTAGGTACTCTCAATATATAATTTTAAGTTTCATCTCAGGAAGAGGGTTTCGTAAATTATTTGAATAGTTAGCGTGACAAAAGGCACTCTTAGATAATGAGTTTTAATTAGTAATTAACCATTTACGTAATATAGTCATTCATGTGCATATAATTTTGGGTTGGGCCGAAGAAAAGTCAAGTCCACATATTGAAAATATTTTAAAATAATTATGGAACCGAAAATGTAATTCTTAAAACTTTTGGCCATCCTAAAAATACATCATGCAAACACATCAAATGGAATTTAATGAGACTTATTGCTGTTGCAACTGGCATTCTATGCAAACACACCAAATTTAGTTTAAAATGCCTTCCAGGGATCGGAAAAAACTGATGAGTAAATTTAAACTTCCTTGGAAAAAGTTACATCTCGTTTCTCAACGTTGCAGCCATTATTTGTCCATCCATAGCGCTTCGAGCTTATTGGTGTTCAAGGATACACTGTTTATCTTGGGTATGTAAATCAGCGTGTTATACATCAAAAGCTTTCTGGAAAAATAAGCTAGATTACATCGAAAACTCTATTTAAATCCGTGTAGTAAAACTCAAATTATAAAAAAAAAACAGGCAGACATAGCAAAACTTTTCTCGCACGAAGAGCAGAACTGTCATTTTTTTAAACTTTTTAGCTGCAATTTATTGAGACATACATGACGTTGATGCGTAAATAAAAATTCATTTCTTAATACTTGAGAAGTTTTCGTGTAAATATGATAATAATATGATGATTCATCCTTTTTAGGTTAGATACAATAGAAGCATCTTTCTCGCTTTAGGTTACGTTGAATAGTATAAAACTTCAGCGAGTTAAAAAAAAGTTCAGATGGAGTTAATTGTTCATATATTTGATTGACTAAAAAATTAGTTTTCATTATTGAATTAAAATAGTTTTATAAATGACAATATATAATAATAGTGTAGTGATGAAATTCTGAATGAAGGTACCTATGTAACTTATTTTCCAAATAATAACACTCTCTCCAAATCCTATATGACAGAAGAAAAAACAGCTAATTTGAATTTTAATAAAAAACAAACAATATTAACCACTTGTGGAATTCTGATGATTTATGTGCATAAAATATTCTTCAAAGCTGTGTGTATCCGAAATATCAAAGGGTATCTAAACTTGTGACCTACAAATATATTTCATACATAGTAGTATACAGTCACATGATTCAAACAGGTGTACAAAGTTATATAAAAATAATAACACTGGAATCGAAGACGTTTTGTAAAAATATGTTATAGCATAATTTTACAAGATGTCTTCGATTCCAGCATATCATCCGGTTATGTGGATAAATCCAATCACTACCAACATAACTGTTAACAAATCATAAAATATGTGATGAACTTATTTTGCATATTTATGCAAACACCTGAAATACTGTACCTATCATAGATTTAGACTTCAAATACATTTTATATAATAAAAATATTCTTACTAAAAAACCGTAAAAATAGTTACATAACCATCTAGTCTAAGGATAAAGCAACAATACTCAACACAAACCCATAAGAGAGCAATATTATTGCTTTCTTATTTTAAAAATGGTAAATGGTTTTTCTAATTTGAACCAATCATTCTCCTAGTTCTGATAATCTGAAAACTAATTATAAGTACCAATTTTACTCATCTATAGAAAGGAATAAATGGGTTAAGCTATATTTTATTTGAACAAAGTTGTGTAAAACAGTTCCAAAGACGAATATAAGCTCTTCTATTTTTTTTTATATTCCTCAATAATTCCGTGCATATTCCACGAATGCCGGAATTTGTGAAGTTATGAGGTGGATCGGTGATTAAAAATAATATGTTTACAGAATTTTGACACGAGCTGCATGGTGCTACGTATAAGTTGTAGCTTTTATGCATTTCACTCACGCATTTTAATCACTAAGATATCTATAACCCTTTTATGTGTACGATGGCAAAGTGTGTGGCTTTGATCACAGACCTTGGACAACACAGCCCATTACAGGATCTCGGGTTTGATTCTCAACCGTTCATTGAGAGTAGCTCCAGTAATATTTATAATAACGTAGCTGAATTCCACAAATCATAGCAGCTTGAATTCCACAATCCACAAACCATAGAGAAGGCATATATTCAACGATACGCGCATTAGAATAAACCTATGTCTAGTAGTGGACTGACGCCGTTTGCGGATGACAACGATGAAGTTATCCAATCTTACCCATGGCTCGTTTAGATTATGATCATCTTTGCAGTCTGCCGATGAACTTATTTTAATTACAATATATATATATATATATATATATATATATATATATATATATTGTAATTAAAGTTCATCGACAGACTGCAAAGATATTTTTAAAATTTGCTGTTAATTTTGTGCAATCCGTAATAAATATAGATCTAAATTAAATGTTGTTAACATCGTGTGAGAAAAATTTTAATAAGAAAATAAACATGGCTATGTAATTGACTACAAAATAGTTTAAATTTTGATGAATTCTACAGAAAAAATAAGGAAAAGTCCCTGATACATAATAAGTGTATTAAGCACCATTCATGAGTTTTCTAATTGTAAAAATGAAGAAAGATAACATAATAACAGGTTATGTTTATAATAAGCTACATTGCAATTACGTAGGTAAATTTTCCTAATTATTTTTATTTTCCGTATTTGTGCCATTTATTTATATGTAGCGGGGCATTTCGAAATACTTATTCAGGAGTTAAGCGCTTTGTGCCAGCTAGAGATCTCATACATTTTAGCCGATTGTGCATTGAGGAAATTATGACGGATTGGACAGGTTTCATGTTACTGTATGATCGATACCTGCTGTGCTTTGAGCCTGACTCAAATTCGCTCTCAACACACCGATACACTGTAATACGAAGAGTCTGCACAATAAAATAACGTGCAAAAAACGGGTGGTAAATGAATTTAACATTTTTTTTTCAGTTGGAATCTACATAATTTGCATAGGAGAAATTATAACAAACATAAAATAAACTCAAATATTAAAGTTGACGTAAATGTTCATATAAGTATACATGTATATTTATGTATATATAAATGTACGTATATATGTTTGTGGGTGTATGTCTATATATATATATATATTTTTTTTTTTTTTCATAAAAGATAACGTGGTAGAAGTCTTGAAGGAATAAATCGAAGAAATGTACTGGTAAAAATAAAACTAAATTAAAAATGAAGTGTTCCTTGGTCCTTACGTCTCTCACAAAATTGTGAAAAATATTCAAATTTGTTTCGTATCTAACCCTCATCCGAAATTTGGTTTCAAAATTGTTATAATGTTCACAAATTTCTGTGAATAAGAGGAACTGGTTCTTTTCACAAAATTTGTTTGATTCTATTATTATTTTCAGCACACAAGGACTTTATTTTTTCAAAGCATATTTATGTACTTCAGTTAAAAATTGTTATTTTTTATAAATTTAAGAAAAAGGAAATTTTTCGTTTGAGTATTAAATATGATTTTAAAATATTTACATATATTATTGTACACACTTGCCACCCACCATATTCCGGTAACGACTCTCTCTTTTCGCCAGATGCCTTCAACTTGCAAACGGACTGAATTATATATATTTTACGTAATATATTGCATTATTTTAATTTTTAAAAATGATATGTTATTTAAATTGAGAAAAAATAAGACATTTTTCGTATGAACTTTATCAAATATAGTTTTGAAATATTCACGGTCATATCATGTAATTTTTTTTGACAGAATCCTTTAACACACAAACAGAATGAGTGACATATTTCCAACATAATATATAATAATTAAAATATGTTATATTTTAATTTGGGCAAGGTTTTATAATTTTTTTTTACTTAGATCGGACAAATATGCTTAAAATAAGGTCTTTGAGTAGACTGTAAAGTTATTTCATATGTTTTTTAAACCAAATTATAACGATATAAGAAACCGTTTTTCCAAGGAATAATCGAAAGTAAAAAGAATAGCGCCTTTAATAGTAATACTATGCAGTATTTTTTTAGTCTTTATAGAAACCTCCCAGCGCAAAAGTTCTACATTTATTTAGTAAATATATATATATATATATATATATATATAAACATATATATGTTTGTATATGTGTGTATGTGTGTATGTGTGTACATAGGCGGGCTCATTTACAATATCGGACATGAAATTATTGTCCATGTTTTGGCTCATTGTTGTGGGCAGCGGAACATATACGAGTGACATGTTCCTTTCTCATGGGTCTACGGCTAAGTTAAGGGAAGAAAACTGTCACTCCATCTCGAATTTCTTTGTTAAGGTAGCGAGCGACCAGTTTGATGGTAACCGGATGTGGTATGTACAATGAATCGCGCCAGGACCACTCATTTAGCTGCGCTATTTCATGTGGGTGGACATGGCGAACCTGATTATGACACAACCCCGTATGCAAGCTGCCTTCACTCGTTATCTGTAGAGAGAAATCTCATAAAAATACTTTTGCTCAGGTTTCCTGCCTACAATATTAAGAATTCAAACTGGTAAATTCAACACATCCAATTAAAAAAAAATACAATGAAGACAGCTCCAGGCCTAAAATCCCGGCCATGTAATAACAGTCACTATCTTGTGACACTATAGCCACCATAATATGGCACCATAGTCACCATCGTGAGACACCAAAGCCAACATCATATAACAAACTAGTCACTTTCAAGTGACACTATATTCACCTTCATGTGACGCCATAGTCACCCTCGTGAATCTTGATTATCGCCACGTCGTACAGTCTTCGATCTAGAATAGGTTAGAAATGATGACTTACGACTAATGATCAAACAAGTAAATCATACTGTACAATGTTAAAATTTATTAATCTAGCTTTACTTGACATCAGCTGGACCTAACTCTTCCTCACTATCACATTAAACACGTTTCAAACTCAGTGGGAAAGTAACAATTTAGCAATGCACGCAATCAACATATTCAAGTGCCATTAATCGATATCTGCCTCCATTTAGGATGCAAATGCTTTAAATGTTCCACAAAATTTTAAATAAAATTTTATTTGATTTCGTTCAAGGTTCTCTATTATAACAAAGTCTCCAACCAAAAATTTGAATAGTCTAGCTTTTGTCCTATAAAAATTTTTATCATCTTTCTCAACATCGTTTTTAATAGACGTAACTGCCTTTTCCCTAATTTCTGCAATGTAAACTTCGTCTTAATTCTAGTCACCCCTACATGCAACATATAATTAATTATCTGTGACTATCATGGAGCCATTCGTTTAATCAGAAATCATCAAAATAATTTCTGTTGTTTCAATCAACAAGGTGGTTACAATTTTTTTTACTAAAATAAGTATTTATAATCAACTTAAAACCGTTATTCATTCAGTAGTCAAATGCCAACTACACTTTGCATTATAACTAATAATCAACAATCACCGTTTCACGATATTCTCCTGTTTTTACGGACAATTTTTTCACTTAAATCACTTACATCAATCACAGCAACTTTTCACTTAAATCAATCACAGCAAACTCAAGTTGTCCTCATAAGCGCACGCAAGCCATGGATTACCGTATTCGTCACCACCTGATTATACGCTACAGTCTTCTCAAGACCCAAACTTCGTCAGCATTAATCGCTTTCCCAGAGACAACTCGAGCTATTTGGATATATAACGATTTGCACCGGGTTACGACGATAAAATATCTACTGATATGGTTTAAATAATCAAGAAAAATACGGCCCATACAAGATATACTCCGAAAAACCCAAATAATTTAAACTTAGTTTTAACTCTTTATGTGATCTTCCACATTGAAATTGACATCGATTGGTTCTTAACTTTTGGGCACTTTTCTCAATTTGTCAAGAGCAACTTGTAAGTGTGCTTGCTATCTAATGATTGTAATGTAACAATATTACAATCATTAGTATAGGTCAAAATTTAATATTTCGTTGCTTTAAACGGACATTTATATTGAAGATTCCATTTTGTTTGATTATATTATCTATTGGTATATCGTCTAATTTAATTGTTACCGTTGCTAAGTGGATCAAATAGTAAAAGACACAAAATAACAATGATGTGAAACAAAATCCAAATCTTCAGTGAATGATCATTCATGAACAAAAGTAGCATGAAATGATATTCTTGAAACATCACAACTGCTAAGTAACTAAATTGAACGCAGGTAGGTAGAACGAAGGTAAATAAGGTTTTTATCATTAAAGAAATTAAATGTTTATTTTGGTTTAAGCTTCCAAAAATATTAAATGCATCAAGAATTAAGAAGAATTAAACTCACCTTTGCGATTTTGTCGGTGGAATCAGAGTAAATAATCACTGTCTTACGCACAAGCAAACCAATTACGAAATGCACATCAAATTAATGCAACGATACAATAATCAAACGGTAGGTACAACGATAATAACTATTTTGGCTGTGAAGTAGAAACATGCACAAAGTTAACCTATTTCCTCCCACCAATCATAATAATCATATATATATATATATATATATATATATATATATATATATACACATATATATATATATATGTATGATAACGAGTAATGCTAATTGCTAAACTTGCTAACCGAATAAATAATTAGGACCCTTGAATACAACAACGTATCCCAATTATAAGAAATATAAGCATACCAAGTTTGAAGATATATTTTAATAAAATAAAAGTAGCTTTTTGTAAAGAAACTTATTCAAAATCAGGTAAATAATCACGATTTCGGTATGATATGTCTAGTGTATTCTTAAATAACTTTACTTAACAACATATAATACTTTGCTCTCAGAATTAATTTTGAACGTAACCTAGTTAAAATAGTTTCGTTTGGAATATTAATCCTTTAAACCCTAATGAACTTATGACACTTTTGAGGGAATACCCTAATTTTATCAAATAATAACCCATTTATATGATCGTAAAATAATGCTGTTCTTAATTTTATGCACATTAACATTTTTCAAGCGGAAATGGAAAGGTATTCAATATGACTACCTTAGTACTCTTAAGTAAAATTAACCTTTCAAGCTTGAATGGAAGTCGTACTAAGTGAGTGCATATTAAGGCACTTATAAATATACAACGGTACATATTATTTCTATTAGATTATTAATTCACAACGTAAAACATTGGCTTTACTTTTTCACAACGTAAAACATTGCCTACTGTATTTTTAGTAATTGTAAAATCGTGGTGAAAATTTAAAAATTTATAAAATCCAAGGTAATATATAGGGTAAAAGTAAAGTTTCTTTGATTTTACTAACCTTACTTTTACATGATTTTTGGTTTATTAATTTCGGAAATAAGGTCGAAGCAATGCTTCATTTTCACCTGTTTCATCAAAATGGGAAAGATATATTTTTTGTTTTTAAATTATAGTCCACAATGAGAGTTTATAGTCCACAGAGAATTATAGTCCACGATGAGAGATATTAAATTAAATACAAGAGCTAGGGGTATTTCATTTGCTCCTTTTTAATTGTTATATGAACATTTTAAAAAGTTAACTAGTGCAAACCAAGTGGGTTAGCAAAATGTGTTACTAATTCAAGTGTCAAATATCTATATCGCATATCTGAAAAAATCAGACGGACAGAAAAGTGAGTGGTCTTATAAAGATTTAGCTTTTTAGTGTGAAGTAACGAGTATTAAAAATACAGTCGTTAATGCAAATATGCTTTATTGACTCTTATCTTGTTTACAAATACATTGAAATTTTACCCAAATAAAATTTAAGCAATTTTCAAGAAAATATATCGAGATGTTAAGAGAATTTGAAACCTATGCTAATAACAATCGGTTTTAAAACCTTTTGTTTTGGTGCAAAATGGGAATAAAAACCGGTCAATTGCGAGTAGCACCAAACTGTATTAAACTTAGAAATTAATATTTCTCCAGGAAAATGTGAAAAACAGTCATTCTGCGGTCGATACCGAAAATATAAATATTTCAACTACATAATGTATCATATTTCAATCAGTTTTTATGAAGAAAACTTTTAAGTTCTACTACATTTATTCTTTTTTCAAAATTTTACACGAATGAGATGAAAAGTTAGAGGGGGCGACACACTTTTTAAGACTTTAAAAGCGCATATCTCACACCTATAGACCCTTTATATAATTGTTTAAGATCTATCTAACGATACCACACGCGCCAATGATAATGATTTTTAACCCAAAATTATTTTTTGTCCCCCTAATATTATTTTTTTTATAATTCCATTATTTCATTTTATAGCGGTTCATAAAAGAAATCTACCATCCAAATTTCATGTGATGTCATGCCAATAGTCTCTGAGTAAAATCACTCAGACATACGGACAGACAGACGGACAGATGATAGGATGAATTTATAAGGGTTCCGTTTTTCCTATTTGGCTATGAACCCTAAAAACGTAATTGAACGAGGCTACCAATATTATATTATCATTTATGTGTAAAAGACAAACAAGGGGTGTTAACCTAATTTTGTGATAAGCAAGTCGTGGAAAAGTGAACCGAATTTCTAATTGGTCAAATTAGATACTTTTAATTTTCCAAAGGAACATTTTTGAGCAAAAACATTTAATTACGCTTCACAAATTTTTGTTAAATAAAAGAGAAAAAATAATGCCATTGATTTTCACGTAACTTTTTTAATCGTATAGTACTAATATTTACAGTTTATTCTAATATTTAATAATATAACAATGAATTTATATCTGATAATGACTAGTGGTCGCCCAGTTGACAAGATTTGACCGTAATTTATTAAATCTTTAAGTTTGAACGTTATTCGCTTATGTGAAACTCGTTTAGTTAATTTGACATTTTAAAATTCTTCGGTAACAATCACTACTCTGTGCGATTGTTTGACCGCAGAATATTTTGAACGTATACAATTAATCTTTTAATGTATTTGTAATATATTATTCAATATATTTTGTAACAGATATCTTACACAAATTTTAGCTTTCATCACTTCTTCTCCACATAAACTGGAATCTTGCCAAATTTCACAATCCTCCGTCCGTTACTGGTTTTTGACTAACCTATATTTTTGTGCTACTTTAATTAAATGGCAAATTTAAAATCACGCCGTAACCCCTTGAAACATACTTACTTAATCGTTTCAGTCCTAAAGTTTTTTATATGATGCCGTTACGCCTTTCTACTCAAATACACCAAGTCTTTCAAAACAAAGCACCAATAGGCGAGCTTATTACGTTACGAAAATAACAATATTAGCGATTTTTCCTTAAAAATGTGGTGATTTGAAAATGCTATTCATCAGCATACAGATTTCAAACAGCTCTCTTGATAAATACTTAATAAACAAAAGCCAAATGGCTTGAACATCCAAACACAAGTTTGCTACCTAATCATAAATGAACGTTACGTTATTTTTGGAAATGTCCAAGTTTACTGATAATTTGATTAGCTTTTATAAAGTATCTGGTGTTTATTCTACGTCAGTCACTCAATTCTTTTTAATTTTTGTAGAACGTACTATGTTTTCTTCCATTTTTCGTAATAAATGGAACAATAACTAAAATATTTAGAAACAACTTATTATGTGTTTATTAATTTTAATTAAGTTACACATATGCTTAATGCATTTATCGTTGTATTAGCAATTTCTTCCATTCGACCAAAATGATTAGATAAAAAACATTTGGTAAAATCGTATAAAACATTTAAGTTCTCCAAAATATTTTACTCTATTACAAAAAATATGAAAGGTAATAAATTTCAAAAAAGCCAAAACTAATTAAAAAATAATATATTTTTTTATCCCTAATTGTTTAATATCGTGCCATCTGTTATTACCATAAATAAAAGCATATTCATGGATTGTACACTTGTTTAACCGAACATCAAAGCTTTTATTAAAATTGTATAAAATAAAATATTTTATGACATGAATAGCTTCTCTCAAAACGAAAATAAAATGTTATTTTATAATATCATCTATGAAACTAATTAGGTACATAAGAAATCAAAATCAAGGTTATGTTATATAAAGCAATTTTCATTATTTAGGAGAACTAAATACTGTAACAACAAACCTAATTTCCGAGAAAATAAAGTAAGAGGAAATCAGAGAAATGGGAAAAGGCCTTGCGTCATGACCGCCTAGTTAATTTACCGACACATTCTACAGACATCAAAACTTGCGCAGCTGGGACGGGTACAAACATGTAAGACCTGAATTCTTACCGTCGTTTTGCAGATAGTGAACAAAACCACTAGGTAGAAAATGAAGAACATTTAGAAATTCTATTTCTATTATGATCACAGCTTACGGAAATTGTAAAAACATTTTATTATGTATACTAAACTTTACTTTGAATGAATGAAAAATTAAAACCAATAGTAAAGATCTGGCGGACAAAGTTCGCATTTAAAAAGTGTAATTTCCTACAATAAAAAAGTTAGTGTATTCATAAAATTATTAATAAAATTTGATATTGTATTTTATTCGAAATGCAATTGTATGCTGTCTGTCTGTGAGCACATGTAGTGTATGTGACTGTACACAAGGCTTGCAAAGCCCACGACTGTACAATATACACAGATATGACTCAGTTACGACTGTATAATATACACAGTGAGACAATATACACAGTTATAGGAAAGTTTAATGTTATTGACAAAAAAAATTTTCAGAAATAATCTTTTGTGCACTTTAACGACCTTCTTTACAGCTAGTTGAAGTTTGTATTTGCTTTAATTATACTTGTCGGATAGAACAAAGGAACCGATTAATATAATAGGAAGTAACCTTATGAGAAAAGAAGAAGTTTTCCTAGAACTTCTCGGTCGCTGTTTGAACTTCCGACAGTCGATAGACTACCTGCTCAGTGGGCATTATTTAGCACTGCTTTTTTGATCGTTTGTGCTTTGTTGTGTATGGATATTGTAAAATTTTACCTGTACATATAAATATATATATATATATATATATATATATATATATATATATATCCATAATACATTTGAATAAATATGTAGCGTGTGGGGATGGAATAATTGGTCATTGGAATTCTAAGGATTCCTAACAAATGTAAATTTATCAGAATTAAATATTTCCACATGAGACGCTCAAAGAATCCGCCGAAGATTTCAACTATCACAATTACTGGATTACCTCAGCCTACTCAAAAATTTCGTGCCAAATTATTCAACGCTACACCGAAAACAATTCAGATCCTTGAGAAGTAGCTACCAGCCATACACCAACACAATACAAACAGCATCTGTTTTGATTCCCAAGAGGACCAGGAGAACGGAGTTAAGCTATTGCACGTCAGGGACCGAATCTCGATTTCATTAAACATGTGAAGCAATTGAACACACGGTGAATTGTAATAAAATGCAAGGAATACTGTAAGACTATAAACATTTTCGTTAATATTAAAAAGAAACATATATTTTTGAGTAGACTAGGGGCTTTTGATATTTTACGAAGAAGAAAAAAATAAATGCCGGGAAATTAAATTGAAGACAAAATCAACATTAATGCAATAGAAATTATAGAGGGGTACATCTGTCACGTTAGCAGAAAGAATGATTAATCGGTACGACGGCAATAAATCTTTACTTCCTTTTTTCCTGGGTAATTATTATAATGCATATGAATTATATAATTCAATTTATAAAACAAAAGTGTTTATACTGGTCGGTTATCTAAAACAAGGAGTAATTGTCGATACATTTTGTTAAATATAAATTTTCAAAATTGGTCAGAATTAAAAAACGACTTCAGAGTATTAGAAGAAAAATAGGACAACGCCAACGAAAACTGAATTCGTGCAGATAGATGAAAGATCCCGTTACGCTAATTAAATTTACGACTACGCTAATAAAATTTAAAATTTCTTTGTTAAACTAATAAAATGTTTAAATAACAATTTGACAAATAAAGCTGGGGCAACTAATGTAGCATTATTAAAAAAATCAGGCATTTAATGTTTTTATTAACGGTTTAAATCCAATATTGCACATATTACTCGAATCCAAAATCCCAATCATTTGAAGAGGCACTATCAATCGCCATCTCCAAAGAATAAGAGATTTAATTCAGACAAGAAATGTCAAGCACAGATAAAATAAATACAAATACAAAAACTGATTTAACTGCAATAAAGTTTGGCACTTGGCATCAAATTTTATATCACAATTCGTAATGAGACGCATGATTACGGATTATATTTGCTACATTTGTGTGAAAAGGGGGCACTTCTCTAAATACTGTCGAAAGAGGAAAAACAATTTTGCTTTAACAAAATTGAAGTCAAAGCATATAGCAAAATTTCATATTAGATGTAAGAAAAACTCTGCTAGTCTAAAGATGACCTTGGATGATCCAAGATCTTTGAACCTAATGGCCGAGTAATGTTTATGAATACGGGATCATCTTCATATATAAAATGAAACAATAAAATATTTCAAGGGAACAAATTTTAATAGGTATCATTGCAGAAGTAACGTTACTTCGTAAAAGTAAAATTACGCAAGAGACTTTCATTAATACAGACAAAAATATTAAAGTTAAAGTTATAAGTAAAAATATGGACATATGAAAACCTTAGGGTACATAGATATCGTTTTTAAAATAGGCTCTAACGAAGTACGTGACGTAGTATTTGTTATATTGGTTGACTTTTCAATGGAAAGCGATGGTGTGATAGGTAATTATTTTTTACGCCATACGAAAGCAATTATCAATTACCAAGCAAATCTGATTGAGTTCCTAGGAAAAAATTATGCGAGCGATTTTATGTACCAAAGTTTAAAAGAATATTTTCAAGAAATAGATAAAATTTAAAGAAGTTACGGAAAGAAAGAAAGTATATGATGGAAGTTGTTCAATAAATTGCTTAAGTTAAAATAATAAGTTATTTGTCAGTAAAATCGATGAATATGTAAACAAATATAATGGAAGGAAAATAGATGATTGCATTGAAATTGAGCCAATGTGCGAGAAGGTTATTAAAGTAAGTATGATAAACTCTGAATTAACTGAAGGAGCTATACCACCAAATATTAAGATAGCTGACAATATATTATTAGGTCCAAGTATTATTAAAATAATAGCAACAAGTATCGGAATACACTCAATTTAATAAGAATAATGACAGTGTGTAAAATTGAACGTGAAGGAAAATCACACAAAAGATTACACAGAATTTCTAGAAACAAAATTGGACCAATTTTATATGATAAACTAAAAGAAAGCAAATATGACTTGATCCTGTTCCAACGTTTGAAGGTAATATTTACATCATGCGACTTAGATACTGGACAAAAGATAGTATAAATAATATTAATATAGAAAACATATCACGGGTATAGCAGTATAAGCATAATGAATTCGGCTCCAGAGCCAAAGGTCGTGAATCTTATATTCATAGTTAGATTATTTAATTACATTCATTTTTATACATATTTTAACGTCGTATCTTTAACCTTTTCTGAGTAATGTTGAAAAATGTCTAGAATATTATGAATATTTTAAACTTAATTTTCTCGGAAACTAATAAAGCTAGGATTATAAAACGTGAGTATAGATAAAATTTTTAAAAAATTACGTATTTTTTTCCTGATTACACATGTGGGATAACGCATTTTTCAAATAACTAGCTTTAAAATGATGATGACATTACAGAATTTACTCAGTCATATGCAATTTCAAAACATGATGCTTCATCTATCCAATAATCTATTAAAACCAATTATAGATATGACCTTCGTGAGATACAGTATTTTGTTTGACTTTTGTTTGATATCCCGCTTAAAATATATATTCAAAAAATTATAATCTTCGCACAATTGGTATCTCGTACCATAATCTTTATATATTAGTCGCCATTTCTTAACGTCTTTTGAATAAATGAATTCCTTATAGCGAAACGTAAACTAGAAATCTGCCGGTTTGCTCGGTTCTGAATTGCTAGTATGAAAAAGTTTTGTATCGAAGTAGGTAAAAATAAAGGTTTTATTTATAATGTAATCAAGGTAGGAATCATTTCAATTAGGGAAGAAATAAAGAAAAAGAAGTCGAAAAGTATTGAATATATTTGGCGTTAATTTTGTAGAAATTCATTATTCACAATTAAATGAAACTACGTGATGTAGTATTATTTCTACTTTCTTTAATTTCTTTACCACGACCTAAGTTACATTGTATTACAAAATCATCAGGTGGATCAAAGATCTTTTATTTTATATTAGCAAGAATCTTTGCTAATATCCCATAAATTTTTCTGCTTTTATTTTCGGAACCTTCTTCCATACTTAACTGGTCGTACTTATAATATTTAGATTAGCTTATATCTCTAGTATCTCGTTTAATATAGAAACCTCGTACAAATTCAAGATATAGAATCTCGTTGAAGGTAAATAATTTTGTACAAAATTTTTTTTTAATTTGAAGTAAACGACTACTGAAGGGCTTTTAAAATTGATGAAGTAGTAGTTTTTAACATGGCATTCATTTAAGACCTCCCATTGAAATTTTTTTTTTCAATTATGGTATTTTAGTAGTTCCTCAATTTTTCTTATTTAATAAATAAATTACTATCTAAATCAGTTACGTGTAACAACCGTAACACAATATGAAATATATCTTGGTATTGGTAATATTCAGAGGAATTAAAAATGTAGCGAATTTCTTAAAAATCATGAGGTTTGAATTATTGTTTTAGTATTCAAGTAAATTTTAGGGTAACTGCAATTGATCATGTTTTTATGACTAATTTTAGGATTTTGAATATTGAATATTTTTGGCGTTAATTTTGTAGAAATTCATTATTCACAATTAAATGAAATTACGTGATGTAGTATTATTTCCACTATCTTTAAGTTCTTTACCACGACCTAGGTTTCGTTGTATTATAACATCTTCAGGTGGGATATTAGCAAAGATCTTTGCTAATAGCTTCATTTAATTGTAATTTTAGGATTCTAAGAAATGGGGTGCCGTATAACTTTCCGCCTAGCCTTTTTAAATAATACACACCACATATAAAATAAAAAAGACAGCATCTAATTTGCTTCCTCTATAATTTTCCTATAACAACTTGTTATTATAAAATACATATATTCGTGGTAAATGTTCCACCATTATTAAAGCAGTATTACAGCAATTTTTCTCATAGACTATAGTATAAACTACGGACTGGCATGCGGATAGTCTGTTAAAAGATCCGTTATTTGAATTTGCGGTCTGAAACTAAAATCAAATCAAATCTGAAACTAAACTTCTTTTACTTTTGTTGTTAAGGCTTCTTGGATTTCTGAAAATATCAGAATGGAAAATATAATTAGTGTGACAACACAAGTAATAAGAACATACCATATTCGATAACAGATATAACCTGGTCGCAGTTGGTTCAGTAGTTAAAGGTAGCTAGGTTTTTTTAAAAAATTGTTCATATAGGTCAATGAAAGATTGAATTTTCCCCCTTGTTTAAAAATAGACTCCATTTCAAATAATTCCTTTCGTTTATTCACCTCTTGTGAAAACTATTTTACAAAACTAAAGAACGATCGTTAATAGTTAGCAACATGACATGCGAATAATTTTATCGATATTAATAATTCATAAACACACTTCTTTACACGCAGTAGGTCTTCATCCTATTTGAAATATTTTTATGTAAAATTGATGTCCAAATTCAAAGATGCAGAATTTAGAAAATTAGAGAATTAAGCATTGTTTTTTGTGAAATAACATGAAAATTTCTAGTATATTAATGTCAAAAGTGTAACAAGTGGTAATTTATTATGTTACAAATTATAATAAAAATAATAATTATCTGCCCTGAAAACTGTTTCAGATCTGCTGTTCGTACCGGTTAAAAACGATTAAATATTCTATAGCTATATTCTATATATTCTATTCTATTTGTTTACTACAAACGCAGATATGCTTATTTTTACGGTCTAGACAATTAATTTTTCTGCAATGTTGTCATTATAAAAGATCATGTAAATTGAGAATAAGTCATTTACTTATAATTTCCTTTCAATTTTTTTTAATAAAAATGTGATATTTTATTTGATCACCTGCAAAAAGAGTGCTTGAATGCTTGCTTCAGATCCTCCATAAGCTATATTTATTACCTTCTAGGCCAGATTTTTTTTAAGAAATTGACACAATGAATATTCCACGATTTTAAAGAAATTTAATGTTACTATTAGGAGAAACATGATTTCTTACTGCTATGATTTTTGCTTTTCTGCTATTGATTCTTAATTATTTTAGTATGCTCATTTGGAGTCCTGATGTCCAAATCGTGTTGTTAATAATAAATGTAGCACTAGAAATGTTTTGAAATAAATATCATATCTTGAACGTAGACATTCACCTTCACAACAAATAGATGTAAAAGTAATATTACTATGCACTGTTTAAGTTGGCGTCGATTTCATTGTATCGCTTTATAATTCCTAAATGTGATCATCCTGTAAAAATATATGAAAATATTAATAATGATAATATTAAAAACATAATTTAAGGACAGGATATTGAATTAACAAAAAAATATAACGTCTTAAGGGCGAATGTAGGTTTCTCAAGGCCAAAGCTCCTAGAAATGAAACCTTAAATACGTCAACTTTAAATATATATACTTGTCCCTTTTGATAGCTCGGTGACTTGATATAAAAACTATTAGGTTAGCGTGAGCGCTCGTCAAATGTAAAGTCAGTATTGTAGCTATATTATTTTGCATCAGTAATTGGTTACAATGTCGTATATTATTCAGTAAACCTCATCCCCCTTACAATGTTGTGTTTTTAAATGACCCTTATAATTAATTTGTTGCGAAAAGAATCGTAAGGCTTTTCAAAAGAAATGTAAATGTTGAATGTATCTTATAAGAGAAGTTCTACGATAAATGAGAGGATTTAGCAATGACAATAATTAATGATTTGATTATGATATTTAAGTGATGTTGATATGGATTTTCTAAAACTCTTAAAGTTGAAATAAGTGTAGATGACCAGTATGCACAAAATAAGTAGTTACCTACCTTTATTTAGTCAACGTCTGTTGATATAGCTGAACCATGAATATCAGTAATGAATAGTATATTCTCTAGAAACAAGAAATATATTCACGACGTTCCAAAGAGTTCCAAGTTACTCTCTGAACTCCCTGTAACTAGAATTTGCAATTTTTTTCTGTGAACCGTGTGTGTTTTTTTAAATGGCCCATAACAAGGTAATAAGTCTGTTCTAGAGTTTAAGTTGTTTGACATAATATAATTGATGAATTGTTTTTTTTTCAAAAACCTAGGTTATGGAAAACGTACTATAATATATAAGTCTTGATAAAGCAAAATCTCCAAAAAAGTGAAAGAGGCCTAAATTTTTTTACGAATATGTTGCATTTAATGTTTTCGGTCTTAAATTGAAATATAAAATTAAATAAATTAAATCATCTGTTATTCTATCACTAAAATTCTTTAGTTTTTCATCAAATATCATTAACATTACTACTTCGTCCTAATATAATATTCGAAATCACAGTTTATCCCTGAAATTAAAATAAACCTCCATAAAGGTAATAATAAGAAAATGGCATTTTAATACATTTATCAGTGCTTAAATATATTTGGCTCAATTACGGTTAATATTTTTATTTTAAAATAAGATACTATATGTAATTTCTTACAAATACGCTTTGTTCTTTTTTATTTACAATAAAGTACACCAAAATACTTCATTCATATAAATTTATCAATTGATTTCATCTTCAATACTGTTCAAAACTGATTGGAAAATACGATATAAACGGAACGATATTTATTCGACAAGCACTACCATAAGAAGCAGATCAGACAGTGAAACTAGATCGTATGTATTGTAATCTCTTTTTCATTAATAAATAATGCGATTTCATTGAGTATGTGTTGTTACTGTAAAGGCGATTCGCAAACAGTTATATTTACACTAGTGAACATAACTTGGGCCCAAGTTTAAATTTTCAGCAAAATAATGATTATGTAAAACAAGACAAAGGACCAAATTGAACGCAATTTGGTATTTATTCCAGAAAAAAAAGTCAATCAAATGTAAACCTAACTTCGCAAAATGGGTATTTTGTGGCAGACTATGGAATTTAAAACTAATGTAATTGAAAAGCCGTGTCATTCAGTTTTCCCTAGCAAACTTGTACATATAGAGAAAATACGTACGGTAACTTTTAGCGTTTGCGCCACTTTTGGGTTTACAATGTTCAAATAAACCGTGTTACGTTGGTAGTGTAGTACCAAGAAAAACAATTAAATTATAAAAAACAATTACTTTTAGAATTTACGCCTTATGAATCGATTTTCACATAATGCACCCAGTGTGAAGTTTTATGAGGAGTAAAATCAGAGCGTTAAAAAAGTGTAACCGTTAGGTGACCTCTCCGCGCAACATTTCTTCGTATCTTTAGAGTAAGACATCAATATGTTTATTTGGCATTTTCTTATGGTCTAATCGCAATGACGAAGTGTGACAAACATATTGGCATTTCCTTATCGTGTAATTGGAATGACGGAATGTGACACACTTGGTTTACTATCGTTCACTTATATCAAGATGTAATCATTAAATCTCATCATGTGTGAATATGTAGCGTCTTCTGCCCTACAAAATTTAAAATTCTCTTTTAATTTTAACTTCTTAGTCTGTTGGACCTAATTGTTTTTAATTTTGTTTTTGTATAAATTTAATCTCGTTCATTTGTATTTTAATTGAAAATAATTATATTGTCAGAATGTTTTATTAAAGAATTTTCCATTTACGTTTAGTGATATTGATATATGTATATATATATATATATATACATACTATGTAAATGGAAAATTCTTTGATAAATTTTATATTATACAAGAACAACTTCTTGTAGCTAACCACAATGGATCAGCTGATTGTAACAAGTACAGTGGTAGAGTGCAAATTGTTAGTAAGCGATTAATAAATGATACTTGTATCCGTGAAAAATAAAGAACAAATGAAAAATGAAAATGAATCATCGACACGTTTCTACAAGGAAGGAATAAGAATGGAATAAAGAAAGGACGCGATACTACCGATTATGATAGGCATTGTAAATTCCTGTGATTTTCAGGAAATGGGGGTATACCTTATATATTATTAGTATTTAGTTGATTTCTATGCAATATAAGAAATCATTGCTTTTTCTTCATCGATGTAATTTAGACTCAAATAGGTAAATTGTGTATAATAAATAAATTATCTCACGTAAAGCGGTGCGATTTTTTTTGTTTTTACATACTTAATCAATATTTTCTACTTTTAATTTTTCGGTTATGTCGTTTCCGGAATGGAAAGAGAGATTGCAATTATTTAAGCCATTCCGGAAATATCGCTAGAAAAAACTAAATTAAAAATATAAATTTCATACCTATAACACGCAATAAATGAAATTAAAATAAAATTGCAACAATTTAAAGATACGAAAGTTACAAATGACGCGGCATAAAAGGAATTTTAAACTGCTCGTTATGACGGGTAATATCACATCAAACGACTTTCAAATTCAATTGACTTCCATGCAAAAAACATCAATCATTTTTTTATCTGCCATTAATAATTTCTTTGTAATATAGATTTAAAAAGGTTAATTGTTCATAAAATTTAAACTATATCAAGTAAAGCGATGCGAGAAATTTATGTTAATACAGATCTTATCGTCAGCATTTGCAATTAATTTTTTTATGTTTCTGATGCATCATTTCCCTAATCCCGAGAGACCTTACAATTCTTTGTGTATTAATTTAAATTTTGTTAGGACAAATCGTGTTAAAGAAAATTCACATACTGTTCTACACATATTATAACTTTCATGCGATACTTCCTGAAATAAATGTTTTCGCCATTTAACTAACCTCTATGAACTACATGCCGAAATGGAAAAAACATCTTTAGGTATGCAGTACTTCTAATTTGGCTATTATTTTCTAAAATAGTTTAATATTTAAATTATCCATGTTATATGGTATCCGAAAAAAATTTCTTAATGGTTGACATACCCCGAGATGATGGAAAAAGTGTTTAATTTTTCGAACTTTTGTATGAAATATTAAAAAGATCAATATTCGGCACAGATAGCGCTAAGGGCATCATGCCTGCCATTATCCGTTCATTAGAAACCAAAAAGATTTTATTCGACTGAAAACATTTTGGTTAATAACGAATCTTGCAATTTAAAGAAATTATTACAAATCCAAAAAAATCTGTAGGCAAGATTGCAACCTTTGCTGGCATCAAAAAATCAACAGTGTAGACGATTTTGAGATAAAAACCTGAACTTTGTCCCTACAAAATGAAAACCATGTAATAACTGCCTGACGGCGATTATTCTTTAAGAGAGAGACACACCAGAACGATGTTGGAATGTTTTCGGATTTCAGGAACATTTGGGAACATACTGTTTAGAAATGAGTTACTTTTTATACATGGGGCTATGGGAATAAACAAAATTTACGTTTCTAAAACTCTCTCAATACAAGGCAATGTCATGCGCCATTTTTACTTCTGGTATAATTGCTTATTTTTTACTAGGAGACACTGTCATTTCTGAGGTTTACTGTCGCACATTGATGAGTTTTCCAGGATACAAAAACAAGACGCAGTTTTGAGGTGGAGCAACTCCATACATTTCTAGGGTCTCGATTGCAAAACCGAGGGAAATCTTTTCTACAAAATTTATCAGCGAGTACAGAGACGTATCCTGGCTACCTCGATCACCAGATTTAATGCCTTGCAATTTGGAAAGGGTGGGGGGGTCATTATATATGGTCTACAAGAAAATATCCTGCTTGAAATTACCGTCATAAATCCAGCATTTCATCCGTGTGTATTTTACAGTAGGAAGTTTCAATTGTAGGAGTGTATTGTAAGAAGTGGACATCATTTAGAGATATAATTTAATAAAAGTTACGCATTTGATTTCAAATTATAAACCTCACTGAAAGCGGAAAAAATTATATGTACTTAGTGCCTTTTCGTAATCGTCATTCAAGCGACAAGTGTACTAATTGTATTTGACATAATTTTGAATATATATATATATATATATATATATATATATATACATATACATACATGTTTTTAAAAACGTTGTAATAAATTTTAAAACACAATAAATAGAGTTAAAAACTATTTTTGAACTCACATGTCTCTTTTCAAGAAACTAAAATTAAACTGTACATGTAATCATGAAAATTAAAAATTGTGTAAGACAATCTTATTCGCTTGTGGATTCCAACTAACATAACAAACACAAAAGTGAGTCTTTTTGACTTTTTCTTTATTTTTTCTGCCTTCAAGGCTTAATTTTTGTTATTCGTATGACCTTTACGAATATTAACGGACATGTAACCTATGTCGTGGAGATAAATATAAAATACTTTTTCTCTTAGAAAATGGAAACTTTACAAGAGAGAAGGGCGAAAAACAACTAATATTTTATAAAGTAATTAAACACCGCAATTATCCGAAAATATGAAAAAGTGGTCTACAAAGCGAGATGCTTTGCCCGTTTGCATTTTCATAATTGGTCTTGAAAATTATAACTACATTTATGAAGGAAATAGTCTCTTCGCTCGTTAAGTACAGAAATAGCCGTTAGAGTTTTTTGTTTTACAGATTACCGTCAATCTGACGCTTATGAATACAATATTAGTCATCGCTTATAAATACAATATTAATAATGCGTTAACAACTGACGAATTTTCTTACAACAAATGTAACATGTCTTCTTGTAGTATTTGTTTTGCTTGTGATCGTCAGACTTATAAGGGTGTATTGTGTAAAGTTACAAATTAAAGTAGCTTAAAAGCCTGTTTAGTTATGTTGATTTGAGTATCATTATTAAGAACTTACGAAGCGCTATTAGGACTTAACAGTGCTTTGCAAAGCTGTGCAAAGTGAGACAATAAAATTATTTACTGGAATATGAGTAAAATCCATACTCTTATAAATCGTACTCATAAAAATTTGTTCTCATATAAATCTGTACTGATAAAAATGCTTTCTCATATAAATCGTAAATATACTCGGAATTATAGAAAACGCATATCAAAGAAAAGCTCGCGTCAGAGAGAAAATACGAGAGATGCGACAGTGAATTGAACAAATAAGAAAGATGCGATAGTGTCGAAAAAAAAATTATGAAAAAAAACAACACAAAGCGATTGCACAGATCGGACATACAGCATCCAACAACAATACCTGTTACACTATTCTACTTAATCTTCGTATTGAAGTGATTGATAATTAAATTTCATATTAATACGAAACACTTGTTATGAACTGCGCTTTTCGGTTTGTTTTTTATTACATCACTGTTCAGGTACGTCTTGATCATAATAGACAAAACTTTGATATTTCATAATATTGGACCCAACCAAAACAAACACACTTAGCTCTGGCCTAGATTTATGTATTTATCGGTTCATGACCAGGAAACTTCATATTCATTCAGAAAATCAATATGCGTTTCGCATTTATAAATATAACTTGCTCCTATTTGTATTCTGTTTACGTTGCCAACTTATGTAATAAAATTAAATCTTCCTCTGTATATAGTTTCAAAAATATCTCCCGAAATTAAATATCAAATTTTTCCTTTAACAAAATCATACACTCAAAAAGATCTTAATCTTCTATTTATTTTTCGTCCATTTATATTTTGGTTTCTTTACGTTTTATTTTTTTACATATCAATAACAGATTATTACTTGTATTCGGAGTTCTTTCAATATCACACACGTGTCTGCAGGTCATAGCTATTTTTGTAAAAAATGTTGTGTGTAGAAACTTGAAATTTGGCATAATGATACTGTAAAAAATATCTTGCTCGGCAATCGCGGTGCGCTATCTCAAGTTTTGTGTATTACCGTCTCTAGTTTTGGCCATACCTTCATTATACTAAAAAACGTGCCAAAATAAACCAAATCATTCAGCATTCGCCAACTAAACTTACTCGCCTTTGTACTCGTTCCAATGGTAACCGCAGGTCAAAGAAAACAATCTGGAGCATAAATTTTTGTTCGGCCGTTCAGGAACATTTTCTGGAGGCTAATCCCTGCCTAAAAATATAGCTACTTTTTGGCCTTAACAACTATCTGATGGCTTTTGCAACCGCTTTGTAAGTGTCAAGTCATCTCACTACCGCCATTATGGAGGGACCAGCCACACCTGTGCTTTCTCCACTTTTAGAGAGTAACCAGCGACTCCAAAAAAACTTCGCTGCAACTGGCACAAATTTTCATCGCAGAACTCGAAAAGCAGGATATCAAAAATATCAGAGACATCCTTAGAAAAATTTTAAAAAAAGTAGAGGCGTATGTACTCTTCGAACCACCTAATATCGGTTTAGGAAGAAAGCGAGAAAAAGCAAACAACAACACGACATTGGGAAACCAGCGATCCAGCTAGATTCTGGGCAGAATAAGAGAACTCGTTAACTATCTATTCCCTGACATGACGTTAATCCTTATGTGGCTGAAGCAGATACCACCCCATATTCGCAATTTATTCATCGTAAGCAATAACCTCGCACTAATTGCCGACAAGTTGTTGCAAGTTACTCAGCCACCACGTGCGCCATAACTAGTGACCAAGGAAGGCAGTTTAATAGGTAACTTTTCGTCAGCTTCACAAAATATTTCGGCATCGAACATACAAAAACTACGCCGTATAATTCATGGTACAACGGATATATTGAATGTTGGCGCCGCTCACTGAAAGCCGCAATAATGACACGCTTGAACAACATGTAGAGCGGAGTAAGCATTGTGGAATTGTTTTTCGGCTACAGTCATGAACAATCCGATGAATTAATAACTACAGCTTTCAAGTTTTATTCATCAAGACCTCGCGACTTTAGAACGTGTATTCGTGCGCAACGACTCGGTCAAAAGACCCTTGCGTACACCATACAATAGAGCATCATAACGAGATGGAAGAACATTCACACTGCAACTACTAGATAAACGAGCGATGATGTCAATCGAGCACCTAAAACCCGCTTACAAATTCAGGACCAATAGGGTACAGCAAGCGCTGCACATTTATCTCGGTAACTCGCCGCATAAATCATATATTAAATTTTTTTTTGATATGAGTGACCGCCCTGCCGCTCCACTCAACATTTAAAACAACGCGCTCTCGGGGTACAATTCGCCTGCCGATACATTTTTCTTGAGGTGGAGCCCTGCTGCTGCACTTAATGTACCTACCAAACGAAGACAGCCACACATTGTAAAGAGCGGAAAACAATCTTAAATAATAGAATAATGAATATATTTGGCGTTAATTTTGTAGAAATTCATTATTCACAATTAAATGAAACTACGTGATGTAGTATTATTTCTACTTTCTTTAAGTTTTTTACCATGACCTGGGTTTCTTTGTATTACATCTTCAGGTGGGCTGTTAGCAAATATGATTGAATCTAACTATCATGCATGATTTACACGTTAGTTTTTTTGTATGTAAACGGAGAATATGTTGAATGCCTTTCGTATTATTTACCTCCAAAAATTACGAATGTATCTGTATGCATGTGCATATATATATATATATATATATATATACAAATATATATATAAATATATATATATATATATATATATATATATATATATATATATATATATATATATATTATATATATATATATATATATATATATATATATATATACCTCATTCGAGATTTTTAGCTGACAAATTTTGCTATCGTAAAAATCACTACTCTGGCTCGACCTTTTAGATAGTACAGATGTAAATTAAACCTGATGATTAATTTATTTATTGGTAAATACAGGTAAGTAATGAGTATTTTTAATCAATTAAAACATTTTACGACAAATTTACGATTCTCTGAGAAAACAAAATCCCAATTTGCTTATTTTGGAATTTCGTATTCACCCAGTTCTACGGTTCAGGACCAATTTCGCTTGAATTTTTTTGAGGCTGCATTTGCTTAAATTTATTCATTACTTTGTATTTTATAAATTTTTATATATTTTCAAAGATATTTAAAACTCATGTTAAATATGATTGATAATCCATAACAGTAACATAATAGTTTTTTTTATTACAAAACTAAAAAGGGCAGACTTAAATTAAAATAGAAAATACCGAAAAAAGAAAAATAAAACTATTTTATATCAAAAGCGATCAATAAAATACATCTATATAAATGCTGTGACATTTATTTGTTAAAAATATACTCGTTAACAGAAAATATCTATTTAAGATCTTTAATCTCGTTTCCCAACTTGCAGATTACAAAAATTACTTTTATCAACTCTAGTTTAGTGTGAAAAAAACACGAATTACCATCCCAATCATACTTACATTGAATGAATGAGAATCAGCAAGGATTCTACTTCCAATAGATTTAAGTATCAATTGTGTTCAAAAATAGAGTTAGCCCACCTTTGCTTGTAATGGTTTATGGCGAATAATTTTTGAGGTATTTCTATACATTGCAAAACATAGCGAGAAGAGAATAAAATAATCGGGGGCTTTTATGAGTACTTAGTATACTAATGGTGTCATTAAAGTCCAAAACTTTACACTTAATTCACCGTGATTTTAAAGCGAGGTAAAAATGGATTCAAATTATATTAAAGTCACACATATAAATTGTATTGAAAATATTAGGCGACAACTTTATTACTTTTTTATCTCCGTACAGGTATTCAAAATAAAAAGCATAAATATTTTCAATTTCGTAAACATAGTACATAAAGAAATACCAAGTAGTGCAAGTTGGGAAACGAGATTAAATAATAAAGTTTCATTAAAAAAGCGATAACATTTTGAAGGTTTATCAGATAAATGCAAAGAAGAATATGCTTTGAAAAAATATGTAACTTGCAATCTTTTATATATTTCAACAGCAGTCAAATAACAGTAGTGAAGAGGAAAAGAAATGAAATTTGATAAATAAATTTTTAACTTTGCTTTTTTGAGTAAACGCCTATGGTCATAGAATTATAATCAATAGCCGAGGACACCAGTAATTGCTTTGTTTACTCAAGCTTGCTCGACAAGAATTTTAAATCTAGTAAGTTGTGAATATAAGCAATGTAGCGCGAGTGTCTTTTCAGCAATATTGAGTGGGAAGAAATTGCTAAACTTGCTATGCCGGGAAAATCGGTTGTAGGAAATGAACCTGCTGTGCCATTACTGCATGCAGGTTACAGATACTTTATTCCTTCGACGTTCGTAGCATGGGATATATCTTAAAAATAGTGTGTTTAGTTTGTGTCTATAAACAAACGTACCTACAATACTATACTTTTTTTAACAGAATAATGAAAATATTATTAGATGAAGAAAACATAAGTGTTTAAAATATTGAATATATTGGCCCATACTTTCATTTACCTATTTTTTCATACAGAATAATAAAAAACAAAAAATAGAATCTGTTATCCACAGGGAATATTACAATTTATCATTAATCAAACATTCTTAACCTAGATTGTCTGAAACCGAAAGTATTAAGTGCATAGATCAATATTTTTGGATTTGTACTCATATCATGCTTCAAAAGTTATTTCTGAAATGTGCAATTAAAATCTATTATCGTCGTACTACCTGTCAAACAATAAACGAATATGCAAATGAAGTCACCTTCTATCTTTTTTGTTGTAGCAATTTGCTGATCGTTTGAATCGAAATTATTATATTCATAGTATATAAAGTTTTTACGTGATTTAGAACATATTAATGTTCAGTCTGTATCTATCCGCTGCTGGATAGGATAGACATTTCCCGATGTTTTTTCTCTCACATTCATATAGAATCCTTTGATTAAAAATTTGAGTTAGTCAATCTACTTGGCTGGGGGGTATCTTAGCGCACTGCAAGATTGTTGTCTTTATTCAACCAATAAGCTCTGCATATCACTATTTCAGTTTCCTGACATTAAACGCTATGGTCTACTACTTTGGTTCTTGTGTTTAGACTTCCTCGCTCTGGATTTTTTCACTCAGAGAAACTCCGAGTACATAATTTTCCATCGCCTAATAAATGACTTGCAATTTGTGGATCAGGCTGAGAGGCAATGTACAGGTACAGGGTACAGAGAATCCACTGATGATAGACCTTGTTCGTGAAAAACAGACGTAGTTTTTCGAATTCAGTCTAATCCTTATATAAGTTTCATTGCTGAAATGATTCCACCTGAATCATTTGTTCCATGTCGATATACTCATGATCAAATTCGATGTTAACGTTACCTACGTTCGTTACTCAAGATCGATGGATCTTGGTACGACATACAAGTTGAAAACTGGCTGGTACAATTTATGCTAAGATCTATTCGTCTTACAAACTCATTCAAGTTACCCTTGCGCACACCGCAAGAGAGAGTTACCTTTTCAGAGTTACCTTGTATTCAATAAACTTCAGGTGGAAGATGTCTGAGCCATTTATATTGATATCTCGTCTTTTTCAACCCACAATTTTGGAGACATTTTCTAGCGCAATTGTGAATAATTTCAAAGATATATCATATCTTTGTCTCACTCCCAAGCCCAGTCGGATGGACCTTGTTACTTTGTTCCGTCGTTGGAAGGTCATTTTGGAGGAGACGCACGGATTTCTCCATATTACATTTAAACAGAGCGGTATGTTTTCCCGTAGTTCAAAAACGCTTGATGTAGGTTGGTTTATACTTTTCAGTCTCCTGCCCAACTTATTACAAAATGTGGATTAAATCTACATTGCCAGAGACTTATTGAAATCGCCCTTTTTCCACAAGCTGGATGTCTTCGAATTTTTGGGTAAGACGATTAGGAACAACCATCGAGGACAAGTTGTAGATATGGTTCAAAAGTGACATCAGTTGCAAGTTCTTTAGAAGTTTAATGTCATTTTCACTTGAATTATAGTAGAAATATATCACTAAATGAAAACTGCTAAAAAAACCCTACGATTTTTTCAGGTGCTACTCCTGCCAGAATTTCACTGATTATTGTCTTTAAGTTATTTAAAAGCAATCTTAATCTCACCTATATTTATATGCGGGATATCTTTGGTGTGCTAATTACGTGTGCTAATTTTGCTCGCATATCATAATTATAAGAGGTAGCAGGCGTCATCACTTACGAGGGTACGAGGAGTATAATCCTACTACTATTATAAACGCAAAAGCTGGTGAGGATGTATGTATAGATCTTTATTGCTCTTTTACGCAAAAACTACTGAAAGGATGAAAGTTTACAGTAATATAGCGTATACATTAGAATAACACATAGATAATAATTTATGAAAATAATATGTGATTTGGCTATTATATAACGATAAGAATCAAATAAGTCGAAAAAATACCTGTACTCTGAGAGTTATCATAGCGTGTGCTACCTAAACCGTTAAAGTTACACGAAGATGATGCAAAGCGGGATTGTTTATCATAAATAGTTCTAACTAAAATTACCTAACAGCATATATCTATCTTTTATATGGAAGCCATTGTAACCAAAATATTCAGGCATTAATAATATGAATTTTAAGTCTTTTTTACAGTGCATATTTTATAATATTATATTAATTCTCATCAAAATAAATACATTTATCGCCTTTGGTATTTAAAGTAGATAAAGTGTGTCTTCACGCTAAATAGTATGGATAAATAGTTTACAAGTTATTACGATAGGAATGACTTGAGCGGAGCACTATTAAAACACGCCGGTGATACGCTGCCATGGGTCGGTGGGGCGAGTGACGCGTGAAGCAGGAGTGGAAGGACGGGCGAGGCAACATCACGCGCCATCGCCGAGTGCACAGCTCGATCGCAGGCAAACACGTGAGGTCAAACATCCCAGAGATGAAGATAGGATGCTTTTTATTCCGGAAAGTTTTGATAAATAGGCCGACGACATGTAGACATGAGCTGGATAAGAATAAAAATACCTACCTTTTATCCCCATAGTACATTTCCGTGGGATAATTATAGGAAACAATATAATTTTCCGACGTCCACGCGGACGAAGCCGCGGGCAAAAGCTAGTTTTATAATACTGTTTGAACTCGATAAGGACTTCTGGCTCCGAGTTAACAATTCTATCGCCTGATACCTTCATTTTTATTAGACCTATTGAGAAAATATTTTTGAGCTCTTGTTTTACTCAATGGCATTTTGGACACCACGCGTATTGTCGCGAGGTATGTTGATACGTACTCACTCATTAACAAACTTATTGCTTACGCGTAATATTTTAACGATGAGGAATCCGCATCGTTATCATTCACTTTATTTCTCTTTAATTCATATATTGGTTTCTTCACGTGTTTCTTTTTACTAACAACCTGTAAATATCAGATTATTATTGAAGTAAAACTTCTTTACGTACGCTTGACTTGGGGAGTAAGCTGGTGAATGCGTGACGAGAGCGTTACGTTAAAGTGTGATCGAACGGAAGTTGAGAGGGAGATATAAGTTAGTGAAGACATAAAGAGAGGGAGTTACGTTTCGTATATTACTGTAGGGACAAGAGAGAGAGGGGCGAGCACACATTTTCTTTCTCTCTTTCTCTTATAGCCAGTTATGTTTCGTATATCTAAGACACAGTGCAAGCCTATTCTGTATCACACTGTAGGAACAAGAGTGAGCAGTACGCGCGCACGTTTTGTTTCTCTCTTCCTCTCATAGCCAGTGCATGAAATATATATATATATATATATATATATATATATATACACACACATATATATATATATATATACATATATATATATATATATATATATATATATATATATACGAGTTTGCTAGCGTTACGCGAACGGTGATTTTTTGATTATTTTGTAATTTCATTTCGTTCTTGAAAAATTGTATAAATTATTATTTTGTTCAATACATTAAATATTCTACGTTTAAAGTGAATAAAATTGTAAATTCATTTTAAAGTTCATATTTTGTGAATTTGAAGTTTAACTTCGTTTAAAGCCCACTCGTTTTTTTTTCTATAGAAATCGTATAAGATAACACAGTTGTATAAAATCTCTGTCGTTTTATTTTTCAGAAAATATTTTATGTGATAATCTAAAATTTTACTTAATGATTAAATATAAAATTGTAACTTCATCCATTTAAAAAACTCCTAAAATATATAAATAATTACTCTAGCCCTTATTATAGATCTCGTTCTGAATATTTTACATTCTACTCTTGTAAAACTTACTAGGTGTTGCATTTGCGTAAGAAAATAATAATTGTTGTAAACAGTTTCACAGAATAATTGGGTAGCATTCAACTTTTAAAGTTGCATGTATACCATAGAGGATCGAGTGCGATTTTTACTTGCATTTCACAGTTTTAATTTTTACTTAGTTTTTTCATTCATATGATTAACAAAATCCTTTTCAATTGACGTCTTAGTTAATCATGCCATTTTCTTTCTTGACTTAGTTATGTGAAAATAAGAATCTGTTTTATTTTCTTTTAATGTATAAATGTTCAATTAACATAGAAAGAAATAAACCTTAACAATATAAAAACCATTTATATTCAGCCAATGTCGGGTGATGATTCTTTTATATATTTATAAAAATGGTGGATTATCTAGGTAATTCATTACTAAATTTTTATGTAACAAGTTTGAAGAAGAAGTTAATATGGTATAATGGTCATTAAATTATCGAACAAGGTCAAAGGAATCTATACGATAGCAAATTGATGTGGGTATTGGTCGCTCTTTTTAATCAGTCACTCTAAAGTACAAGGGATCAATAAACTCCAAAATATAACTTATGTAAAGGCTTCATTAAATAAATCCAAGTTAGATTCACAAAATCGCAGCACAATGGTTCTTGGCATAATTTTTTTATCCTTGTTTAAATTTTTCCTGGATTAAATTTAAATATAATCGTGAAAGAATTGAGTCATGTTACATCTACATAATCATGAATACATCAAATATTATTATCGGGTGTTTTTCTGGTTTATTAGTTGAGATACATGTAGACGTATAGGTTGATTTTTGTATCAACTTTAAACACAAAAATAAATTCTACATATACATTTAATTTCTTTTTCATTGAATATTTTTTAAAACCTTTTTAGTATTATTGATTAGTTAGTTTCAAGCTCCCTTACATAAAAAAAAACTATTAATATGAAAAACCCCGAAAAATAAATAAGAATTAGATTCTAATAATAATAAAGAAAATAAGAATCTGTTAATATAATTACAAAATGTGCCTGGGTTGCCATTCCCATTTTCGTTCGCAAAATCAATTACATTGTAGTGGAATAGAAAAGCTATTTAGTTACCTAAGAGAAATTCAATTAGTGACGAGGTGATAAAATCGCAAAGTTTTAGGCATAGAGAGTGCATGGCAGCCCCAACGGATTTTCTTGGGTTTGTAATTATATTAATAGGTTCTTACTTTTTTTTAGTCGGGCGGGGTTTTCAAAAACAAAAAAATGAATCGTTTTTCAATTACAGTGACCACATCTGTCGTTGTCATTTCAAAATTTTTAATTTTATATTTTTTGGAAATAAATGATAATATTCGTTTGCAACAAATTGTTGTAGTACCCCCTGGTGAGCAAACACCATAACACCTGTTTGAAAACTATGATCGATTAGTCGCAAATACTTTGCAGAAAACCATGTCAATCGGTCAAAAATTTTAAAGATAAATGGAAACATTTGTTTGCAACAAAATGTTGCAGCGCCTCCCGGTGAGCTAACATCATAATACCTATCTGAAAACCATCGCCGATAAGTACTAAAAGCAATCACCGAGTAGTTTGGGATATAAATGGGAATATTCGTTTGCATTAAAATATTATTGCGGTGCCCTCTGGTGAGTAATCACCATAACACCTTTCTAAGAACCATCGCCATTTAGTCACAAATATGTTGCAAAAAACCGTATCTAAATCATTCCTTTGCAACAAACAGCTAATTACGTTGCGCCTTGGTAAGTAATCACTGTAACAACTATATTAGAACCATTGCCAATGAATATACAACATTTTGCAGAAAACCATACTTAAATATGTTATATCGTTTTGGAGATTAATGGGAACATTGGATTATACACACAAAGAAACTAATAAATAACCTCTCACACTGAACGCATATACCTCGTCCGTTCCGTTGTGTGTAAAAATAGCTCTGATGGACTTAATAATTTTTATTATCTATAAGACAAAGGGAAGGAAGGTATTCAACCATTAAATAGTTTACGAAATTATACATCGGTATATTTTGTTAATCCTAATAGTGCTATTAGGGTTAAAAAATATACCACAGTTCCAGTAAAAATTATTTTAACCTAACTTTGGCACGTTCTACTCATATATCCGTTTTCAGCCTGCCTTTAGTTACTTTTTTAGTTACTTCGTGTCACAGGAATTTCTTTATTTTATAGGAATTTATTCAGAAATAATTTAAAATATGGTTGTTAATCGGTAATAGATCCTCAAGACTTTTTAGTTTTCACAAAAAACTGATACCGGGAACACCTACTCGTAAATTAGTATAAAAAATTTCAACAAATAAAAAATTCAATTATTTTTTATCAAAAGTGATTAATGGAACCCGCCCACATAAGTACAGGGAAATTTATTGATTAATTTTGTTTTCTGTTCGCAGAAAAATATATGCATACTTAATAGAATTTATTTTAAAGTATTTTCTTTATTATAATTTTAAGAGCTTTTGATTCTATTTCAAAGTTACCGTTCTTCCATTTCGTTGCGAGCATTGCCATGATTTCCGGTTATATACGTTTTTTTCGGTCACCTTGCTCACTTAAAAATATAAATATGCATTGCCAGTCCGACAAGGGATAGACTATCTTCTAACAGCAGTATAGTCTATTAGAATAATCAATTGGTTAAAACTAGAAAGTTGCCAAGTGAAGTTTTTGAAAAATGTAACGTTATAACTATAAATATCTAAAAAATGATTGAAAATTTTCATACTGTAAAAACTTTTTATTGGAAAAGCACAAGGTTCGAAAAAAACTGTTATCTTTTCGATAAAAAACATCAAAGATGGTTTGAGAAATTCTAATAGATAAACGATAATATTTATATTAATATAAATACCTATATTAATGTAAAAAGCGGAGGTTTGTCTGTTTGTTCGTGCTCGCTAATCTCTGGAATCACTCATCCGATTTCATACATTTTTGTGTTTGGAATAAAGTTTATTGTGTCTTTTGTATTTTCTATTGGAAAGCCCATATTACAATCCCTGGGAAAAATTATAAGCTAATATCATTACGTTGCGATATAGAGGGGTAGAAAAATAAAAAAAAATATGCCAAAAACCGGAAAACGCTGTTTAAAGTTGCAAGCTAGAGATATACCGACTTATTTATTAACTTGTCATCGCCGGATATGTCCCCAAACCCGGCGACTAGTATCATTTAGCTAACGGAGCGGAAGTGTTAATGAACACACGGGGGAGAGGGGAATAGCGTAAATAAGATAATTACGTGCATGAAACAGCAAGGCACGGTTTTTTTTTATAGAAATATCCCTCTTTTTCAACAATCATATGAAAGATTTTAATATGAGGGATGGTTCTTTAACTATCTCCATCCGTAAAAACAACCAGTCTTTAAATGGTCGACACTTCGTATCTTGCATATATGACTTTACAAAATAAAATAAAATATGTCGTTTAAAAATATATTTTCATGCTTTTGTATAAGTTTTGTTAACACAAATCATTATGTTTTTATCAAAGTGGGAAATTACAATTTTCAAATTTCCTAAATATTTTTTTAAATTGATATGTGTATTAAACTAAAATCAGTTTTTCTAAAAAATTATTTCAGATGTATGGAAAAAACAATATTCGATTACAATCATGGAACTGATTTAAAAATATCTCGTAAAACTAAACATTTACTGAAAAGGTGTTGGTTCTGTTAAGACATTGTAGCCAAATTCCATTATTTCAAATATTTATAGAGAATAGCATGTGACTCAGTCAGTAATTCTGATTAATACCGCTGGTGTTAGATATAACAAAGGTGTATGTTAGAAGAAATATGACGCAAGTGAAATCTATTTCGTGTTGTACAAAACAAATATGTTTTGAAAGTTAGTATCACAAGACAAGAAATAAGACTACAGCGTTGTAACGAACAACATAATAATGTCGAATTATAGACAATGATTTAAAAAAAGCAAAATTCTAGTCGCCCGAGCGACTGACATTTTACGGAAACAATCAAAGATGACGCCCGACCACTGACAATATGTCGACTCACCCAGTCCTGTCACTCTCACCACTAAGCCCTCATATTTTTTCATTCTCTTCAATATGTCCATTCACCCAGTCCTGTCACTCTCACCACTAAGCCCCCATTTTTTTCAATCTCTGGTATAGACTTAAATGTCGCTTATTTTTTAGTTTTTTGCAGAAACAATCAAATATGCACGTGACTCCCGATCACTGACAATATGTCGACTCACCGTACCTAGTCACTCTCACCACTACGCCCCATTTTTTTCATTCTCTGGTATAGGCTTGTTTTTATTTTTTGCGGAAACAATCAAGGATGCATGCGACGCCCGACACTGATGATATGTCGACACACCCAGTCATGTGACTTTAATCACTTTACTCCCCTCCCATATTTTTTTAATTTTCTGGTATAGGCGTAAATGAAGCTTATTTTATTGTTTGGGAAAACAATCAAAGATGCACATGACAGCCACACTTATGCATATATAAATGTATGGTAGTAACTATTGCCCGCCGTTGTAATGTACACAAATAACAATGTAAACAAACCTTAGAATAAGTCACCTATGTTTCGTAAGGGCAGTACTAATACCGAGCTGGTTGTGTAAAGACGTTGTTTTCATCCTTTGTTTTTAGCCCTTTCCATTATCAGAAGTGGGATTTGAATTAATTTAAATACATACAGCCATAAATAACAATAAAAGCCGGAAAAATAAAAATAAATTGCGCAGATTTAAAATAATTTAAATACCTACAACCGCAGTTAACCATAAAATCGTAAAAAAATAATAAGAAATAAATAAAAATAGACTAAGGAATGTAATAATTTAAATATCTACCGCAATAATAAATAATAGGAACGTGAAAAATAAAAATAAACTGAGCCGAGATGAACAATTAGTGACAGTTAAGAAAACTGTACAGAATATGAGTGAATCTGAACATTTTACAGTGACCAGCATTAGCAAGGCTATAGCTCTACCTACATTTGATCCGAGTGTTAGTGCTATTGAAGCTAGCGAATGGAGTGCAGAAGTAGACGCCCTAGCCGCAAAGAATGAATGGGATGATGTAAAGACTATCGCAAGATGTGTACCATTTTTAACTGGGCCCGCGCGTGAGTTATACAATGAATGGACACCTGTGCAGAGAACCTGGCCAACATTGAGAGAGGATCTTCAGACTACGTTTCCTAAATGCCGCGATTTTTACAGAGATTTAAAATTACTGCAAATATGACGAGTGATCAATACGCTACCGTATCTATTTATGCAGCGAAGAAAAATAGAATGCTGAAGCCATTAAGACTCCAATTTCGTGAATGTGAAATATTGGAATTAATAACAGGAGATATCGCTGATCCTCATGCAAAATCCATTGCAAGCACCGCTGAAACAATCAGTAGGTTATTCCAAAAAATAGCTCGCTATAATCCAAGTTTGCTAAACCTGGCGAAAACTTCTTTTACTACGAACTCAGGTGGTGATACGTATTTGTTGCCATCCACATTAAAGAGACCAAGAATGACGACAAAACTAAAGCAATGCCATCGATGTAATCGAGTGGGACATATACAACGCGATTGTCGTACCGGCACATATAATTTACTAAACAGATTTCCAGCTATCATAAAGTGAGACAATTAAATTCCATCGTCGAATAAATTTTCCAAGCAAGATAAGTACTGTACTTTTTTTTGCTTGCACATTTGTTAAACTTGTACATTTATTAATCGACAATGGAGCATCATGTTCTTTAATGAGAGACACTACGGCTCGATCTATAGTGGCCCATCGTGTGCCTTCCATAATTCATCTTTGTGGTCTTTCTAATGAGATATTAAAACCCATATCGAATGTCAGTCTTGGATCGAGAAAAAGTGAGGGCTATTGTAACGGAACTTTTAAATAATAACATTATACGACAGTCAAATTCATCTTATACGTCATCAGTTATTTTAGTTAGAAAAAAGGATTCAAGTGACAGATTATGTGTAGATTACCAAGCTTTAAATAGAATAACAATTAAATATAGGTATTCACTACCATTAATTGATGATCAATTAGACAGATTAGGAAAAGCTCGTTCTTTCAGCACGGTCGATATAGTGTCAGGGTTTCATGGAATTCCTATTGAACTAGAGACATCTGTCGAAAACTACTTTTGTAACACGTGATGGGCATTATGAATGGTTACGAGTACCGTTTTGTCTCTTTAAAGAATCCAGTACTTTTCAAAGATAGTATATAAAGCATTGGGAAATTTGAGAAATACTATAGCCCTAGTTTACATCGATGATGTCATAATATTTTCAGCCAGCATAGAAGAAGGATTAGAGAGGCTTAGTCTGATGCTGAAAGCGTTAGATGATGCGGGGTTTACATTAAACTTAAAAAAATATAAATTTCTATAAACTGAAATTGAATATTTAGGAAGAATTATTTCCATAGAAGGAATTCGACTTGGAGAAACCAAAATAGAGACAGTGAAGAATGTGGGGGTCCACACGACGAAATATTAAACAAGTGAGACAACTGATGGGACTCGCTGGATATTTTCGAAAATATAGTCATGAATTTGCAACAAAAGCTGCATGAGTAACTGATATTTTGCGGAAAAACATTAATTTTACTTAGAAAAATGTAAAGAAGGTAGAAAATATATAATTAGTAAACTTTCTTCACGTCCCCTGTTAATTGTTTTCGACCCAGATCGTGAAACGGAATTACACACTGATGCAAGTAGCCTTGGGTTTGGTGCAATTTTATTCCAAAGGCACAATCAAGATCTTCGTGTTGTGTCCTAGTGCAGTAAAAGAGCTTCGCCTGAAGAATCGAAATACCACAGCTATGAGTTAGAGACAATAGCTATAGTGAACGCACTAAAATATTTTCGGGTATACTTATTGGGAATAGAGTTCAAATTAATTACGAACTGCAATGCTGTGAAATCAACTTCCACCAAACGAGATTTATTATCTCGAGCTACTAGATGGTGGTCATACATACAAGACTTTAATTTTAAAATTGAATATAGAAAAGGCAGTAGCATAAAACATGTCGATTTTCTTAGCAGAAATCCGTCGCGAAACAAAATTGAAGAAATACTAGTAAATTATCAAGTTACATGGTTAGAAGCAAACAAGATAAAGAAGTGACCGACATAATGAAAAGAATTCAAGAGAATCCTGAGAGCTTAAAAGAATATACAGTGTTAAATAGTATTACCGACGCGAGTAGAGCTAACGGACAGGCTGAACAATATATTGCTGCCGTGTTAAATCTAGTAGCTTACGAAGTAAGTCGCGAATAACGCTTGTGAAGTAGGTCAGAATGGACGAGCATACTTTACAAAATACAGCTGACTTTCAATACTACCGTTCAGAAAAGTATCGGTTATACCCCAATTGAGCTACTTGCATGAAAAGTGAGCGATGACTGCAGTAAAAAAAAATGAACAAATGGCGCGAGCTACTTGTGTGACAAGTGAGCGAGGACCGCAGTAAAAAAAAATAAACAAATGGCGCGAGCTACTTACACGACAAGTAAGCGAGGACAGCAGTAAAAAAAAATAAACAAATGGCGCGAGCTACTTATATGATAAGTGAGCGAGGACCGCACACATTGGTATTCATTGTTCAGTTTTTATCCTTTGTTTTTAGCCCTTTCTTTACACGCGACGTCCGACCACTGACGATATGTCGACACACTCAGTCATGTTACTTTCATTGCTTTACACCCCCATATTTTTAGCATTCTCTGGTATGGGCTTAACTTCGAAAAAGGAAATATCAAAAGTTTAAATTTTGATTTTAATAATTAATGCGGTTATTAATATTTTGTCATCAGTTGAACACTAAATAAAACTAAAATTATGAGATTACGTAATATTCTGAAAGACGTGAACATCAGAAATAAAACACATTAGTTTGATCAAATTCTAAGAAAAGGGCAGAAATATAACTAAAAAACAAATACTTTCCAAACTTTACACTATCAAAATACAACATTGCGGCAATCATATATAAAATTCTTTAAATAGTTATATTAAAAATATATTTATTTAGTAAGTATAATAATAGTATGATAATATTCCTACCTCTTTTATGTTTATTAAAATATGTGTTTAAAAATTTAGGAACGCTGCAAAATACTTTGATAACTACGTCGTGAAGTATATACCGTATGAAAAATATTACTGAAAATTTCGATCGCCTTTTTAAAAGATCACCATATTCGATTTAGACTGAGAGAAAAAAATCATCAATAAAATTAAAAAGAGAAGTTACTATGTTTCTATCTAATTCTATTACGTCTTCATGTAATGTTTCATAATAACCAGTTAAAATTAAAAGGGTAGGATAATGCACTAACCTACGGATGAACAGATAAACAGAGGGACATGAACAAATTTGGGGGTACCGTTTTTACCATTTGCTTAACGATAATATTCCTGGACATATTTCTTAAATTTTACCTTTTAATTGCATGTAATCTTTGCATTCAGGATTGACCACGAGATAAAACCACGTCAACCAATGTAGGTAAGCGCAGATGGAGTACATAATTTTAAACGGTCTAGTTAGTTGTATGCTAGTAAAATGTTTAGCTTTCGGCACAGATTAATTTTGCCGATCGGCGAAGACATCACAAGCCATTAACCGCTGAACTGCGGGGCCAGGAGATAAAGCTTTTAAAGTTAATTGGTCAAATGGCACAACGAATCATGACGGATAATACAGTTTAAATTTCGGGCATTATTTACTTTTGGGTAGGGTTTCAGAGTTTGTGTTGGGTGGGACAAACAAAGTTACTTAGTTCACTTTTGGGAGTGGCAAATGGTCGACGGAAATGTGCGGACTGCCGAGTAATCTGTAGAGGTTATAACAGTTTTGGTTGATAATTATTGTATAGTGGCGAAGTTAGAATTATCCTTAAACTGTTTAGAAACATATTCTAATATCATACTATTATACATTGTGTCGTAATGAAATAATTGTATGGTGAGTGTAAATTAAAACAACAATGAAAAAACATTATTTTGTTAAGCGAAAAAAAAATATTTTACGATAATTTTATTAACAGACTTTTGACTTAATTCATATACTTCCCAACTGCATAATAACTGTATATGAATGAGAATATAATGTTTTTATTCATTTTATATCATTCTATTAAAGTACTTTGTAAAACTATTGAAATTATGGATTATTACACAGCAACTATTACTAATTTAAAATTACGTATAAAATTGTTTTAGGAATAATCTATCAATAATTTGGTAAAATTATGATCATTCTTGAACATTGGAAAAAATACGACCATAAAGGATGACTGTGTTAATAAGAGACTATTAAAACATTATTTTGGATATAGGTAATTTTGGTATTGAGAAAGAGTCATTGATTTTTAAACGAAACAAAATTTACAATAGACGAACAAAGTTTACGAAATTTAAACGTTACATATTACTTTTGTTGGACTATTAGTCTAATCACTATTATATATTCTTAATTTTGTTCTTAGCAGTGGCTAAAATATTTGTTTAGTTCGCTAATTATATGCGACTTGACTATATTTATAATTCTTATTTCCGACATAATAAGTTCTGTTTATTTACTTGAGAAATTTAATGTGTAAAAAAGGTTATTGATGTGAAACATCTAAGGGAGCATTTGGATAGGAGTTGCAACGTTCTGATGGCAAGTTGTCACGTGTTACGTATAATCATTCGGTTAGCTTCGCGACTTGTCGGTTCGTTCCGACTCGATTTGGCCAGCTTTATGTCTTGTCGGTTTTTCCGACTCAACTCTTCCCTTTTTAGTACACTACATACACGCTACTTAACATGTATGTTAGTGTATCAGCATTGTTTCTCATATATGATTACAACCAATTATCTTAATATTTGTTTCTCTTCTTCAATTCAGTTGTTTCAGTTTTTTGCAAAAATTTAAACATTTAAACGCCTACAATTTTTGTTTTTTCTCCAATTTATTTTCCCTTCTTTTGCATATTTATCTACGTCTATATATATATGTATATATATATATATATATATATATATATATATATATAAATATACATAAATGTGTGTATATATATATATATATATACACAAATATACATATATATATGTACATACATGTAAATATATACCTATACTTCTTTTTATATTTTATTATCTGTTGACCATTATCTGCGTTTTTACACTATTTGTCATTACTTTGGTTCTTTGGATGTTACGTTGTAGACCTATATTTTGACTTGAGTATTCATAACTAGTCATCAATGATCTGTTGATCATTACTTCTAGTTGTATATCTATTTCAGATAAAAAGTGTTATGTTGTCAGCAATTCTCAGTTTATTTAAATGTTTTATGTTGTTCTTATAATAATAATCCATAATTTTTTCTATGATTTTTAAATTATAGTCGTTTAATTTTTTTTATATTTTTATGAATGTTTTAAAAAGGGATTTTCAACTCCAATTTCTCACCATTTGTTAGAAGCTTCTCATATCGTATTTCATTTCTTCTTAATATGATATTTTTGTTTCATTAGAGAGTAAGTTTCTTCTAATAGTATTTGTAATTTTTACAAAGCTTAAACTATATTTTATTGGTGCTCTTATTTTTCTGTCGTATGATTTTATTATCTATTTCTTCTAGGCAAACGACGATAAATTTTATTTTTCACAACTTTTACGTATAACATATACGTATACGTTTTTCTTCCATAAAATTGAGTCACATAGACCCACAGAGTTACATAGAGTCGGTGTTTTTATTTGATTTGAAACTTTTTCATTTTGGTTTGATAAAGTATTTCTTAAAAATTTGTGATCACTAGAGGATGATAGTTGACTTATCGTTATTTTGTTTGTGTAGTTGTCCCTCGTATGAGATGTGAAATATAGTATATTTGGTGCTGATATTTTTTTGAAACATTGTTCCTTACTAAATTTTTTTTTTTAAGTCATGTTAAAGTAATTTTCTTCGTCTAACATTTATTTTGACGTAGCAGTAAGCGTTTAGCAATTTATTTTCTTCTGGTTCTCATTGACCAATTTGGGAGTTGAAGTCCCCCATTATGGTCATATTTTTTTCACTATGGTTGTACTTATCCTCTAGTCTCTTACAAATTATTCTGTATCTTTATCTGTAGCCTATATTATTAAAATGGATAAAGATAGATTTTTATGTTTATAACACAAATTTTGATATTTCTAAGAAGTACCCTGCAATATATTATTGTTTTTCAAATAAGGAATCTTACTCTATTGTTTTATCTACGTAGCAGAATATGTATTTGTCATTTTCCGACAAACAGTATCCGTTTTTTTATAATTTCCGTTAAATCAATAGGGTAATATTTTTACGAGATTATTGCTTGTTTAATCTCTAACAACTTTTCATTTGATACGTGAATCTCATATTTACGTACATATGGCTTTTGTGGAGTCGTCTAGTTGTTATAGCAATTTGTCGTATAATTTTTTTTGAATGCAGAAGGATTATGAGAAGTGCTAGGTTTCTTAAAGTGTTAAATATTAAGCTTGTTTTTCGATATAATTTTTTTAAATATAATTTGTTTTGATCCGATTCTTGGTAATTTTCTGCTGACTAACAAAAGTTTTTTTTTTATTTTCATTTTTATAATTTTTACTATTGCGTGTTCTCAGATAATATTAATCTTCTGGTAATTGTATTTTATAAAAACTTAATTATATATTAATATTAAATACTTTGGTCTGGTTTTTTACAGCTCCCTTTGGTTTGGTTTTTTCCAAGGTACCGTACCTTGGAGCTGTAAAAAAATCAAACTTCTAAGTCAACGCAACCGAGAAGAACCCTAAAATTATGGCCATTTATGCCGCATATTTAGACACTCGCAAATAAATTTAAACCTATAGGATACTTCCGTTTGCCTTAGAATCATGAAATTTGACTACAAGTAAGTTCTCATAGCACGAGTACAGCATACAATCCAAAAATCGTTAATTTGTTGTAATATCTCATAAAAAAAAGATTTTTTTCTAAATATGAGCCTGTGACAGATATAGCAGAAAATATATTTTCGTTGTAAAAATTAAAAATGTTCTAAATGGTTTAATGGGAATATTATGTAATATTAAATGTTTATAAATCCCTAAATGTGAATGAAACCCTTTTAGTTTGAGTTCCACCAAAAAAAACCTGTAAAGCATGTTTTACAAGTTTTTTTGGATTGCAAAGACTAAGACTTACTGGTTCATGAATATTTCTTACCTAAATTACAGAACGATCCAAAACTAAGGACATGTTATAGAAGGGATTTCAATCTACTGATTATAATGGGTTATTTAATTTCGGACGATTTTTGAACACAGAAAATCAGAACGCACTTTGTGTATTTGTATTCTATTGATTCCATAATCTAGTAGAATATACATTAAATGATTCTCCACAGAATGCAGTCCAATACTGAGCTTTTAGTAGGTTGTACTTGTTTTTAGAACGCAATTCAAGGTCGTATGATGACAGGTATTGGAATGTTGAACTGAGTAATTAAGTTGTAACGGCATTATTCGGGATACATAGAAAATGAGTAGTGCGTCGGTCACAAATTTTTGGGCATTTAAGTTTCGACCGATGCTTAACTTTATCGAATACATCGGTTTTGAAGTCATTTCTACTTATTGAGTAAATGTTCATTTAGATTATACTAATTCGCATCTACAAAATCAAGAAAAAACCGAAATAGAATTTACGAACGTGTACATCTTGACTGAAACGGAAGATCTTATTTTGAGCAATGCAGTTATAGTACTATACCCTGATTTTGAATCAGATTATAGGGGCTGTAGTAAATTTTGAGTATTTAAAAAATTAACAAGTTAAAGAATGTACAATCTGCTTAAAGGCTTCTTATAGTAGTGTGAAAATGTTTGGGCTAGTTTGGGGAAATGTTTTAGGTGAAATAATAATAAACGTTTTCTTCCCTTTAGTACAGAGTTTTCTTGCTGATTCTTTTAAACTTATTTATCCTTTTAAATTAAATAACGAAGGTAGAAAAAATGTACGAAAAGTACAATAACAGCTGATTTGAAATGATATTACGAAATGAAAAATCTTGAACCAAAATAAAAAATAGATTTTCAAAACACATCCCTTTAAGTACGGTAGGTCTATATAATATATGTAAATATGGTAAATGTATACTTAATTGAAATGTACATTAAACATGCCTGCAACGGATAATAAATAATCAGGTAATACCCAAAACGGATGGGCGTGCCAAAGGTCAAAACACCATGAAACATTAATTTATCTATTGGGTCGCTATATTACTGTATTTTATTTATAGTAGTTTATGGTAAGTAAATTAGTCAAAAGTTGCTACTGCCATTTTCTTCATAGTTGAAAGTTTTTAATTGTCTTATTAATTTCAAACCACTGATCCACTCAGGCAAATAATTCTGAATTATTGGACCGTCCCATTTTTAAGGAACAATATTGAGAGCGCACCCAAAGATCTAAAGGGAACTGCATTTTTTTTCTGCAAAGGAATATGAACTACATGATAACGTGGTTGGATTATTGAAAAAAGCTCTTTAAGTAGAATACAAATTTTTTTTTTTTTCATATTTTCCCACTGAAAAATAACAATGTGACCATTATAATGACCATTTTTGGATCAGTTTTTCACTATATTTATCTTGTAATGGACATTAAGTAGGAAGTTATAATTTTATTCCAATATTTTTGGTGTTTCAAATTTAAATAATACATATTAAAGACAGTTAAAATATATTTAAAAAGAAAAAAGGACATAACTTGTGTTTCAATAACAAATAGCAAAGCGAGCTTAAGATATTACAAAAAATTAAAACAAATTTTAAAAAATTGTCAGTGACAAAACAAGAATGATAGACAATGTGTTTTCATAATAGGAAAACAACATTAATATTTTCAAATATTTCAATGGACATACTACATGTTCTTTAATGTATTCATACGTAGGTATGCATGGCACCTTCATATTGCGAGTTCTAATCGTATATAACAGGTTGTTTTATTTATAGAATGAGCAGAAATATTATGGGTCATTTTACAGTATACTGTATCATATATTTTTGACATTTATATCTACGTTTCTATAAGAAATTATTTGAGCCCTAGTTATGAATGTTAAAACTATGTGTACTAAAATTAAATCAAATTCCTTTCTGAATATACTATAAATGCTCTTTTATGTCATGCCATGTTCTATCTATTCAAAGAAAATATATTCAATAAGTGTAAAAAGATATCATTATTTTATAAATATTTCAGTAACCGATAGCGATTGACTAAATGATTAATGGTATTAATAAAACTTGTTAAGTACGAGTGTAATTCACACTACGAGTGTTCCGGATATAGTTAAGCACATTTTAAACTGAGGAGAAAATATTACTTCTATTAAACTATTTAAAGATATTAGTAATATTTTAAGCACGTTAATAATATTGCCTAAATTTACAGATATTAGTAATATTTTAAGCACGTTAATAATATTGCCTAAATTTACAGATATTAGTGATATTTTAAGGACGTTAATAATATTGTCTAGTATTTTAATAGGAGGTCTAAAAATTGCGGTAATTTTTTTAAAAATTGTAACATTTGGAAATTTTATTTTAGTTTTCCGAAAAAATTTAGTATTTTTTCGCAATTTTTTTTGTAGCACCTTTGAAAGACCAACATATTTTTACTGATATTTCTGACAGTATAAAATATAAGAACTCTATCTTATATAAAATTTAAGAAAGACACTTTCTGAAGGCTTTTAACTTTTTCTTAAGTTAGTATCCCTAATAATTTATTAAATTAAAAAAATCAAGTATTGAAATGTATATGGTATAATATGAACCATCTCTCTGTGAAATTAGAAACTTCTATGTCAAACAGTTTTGAAGATTACCTAACAGTTGTAGCAGACGTACAGACGGATGAGTCGTCGAGGGTTTTATACGTAAACTATATTATATTTCCTGACAAATATTTAATACTTCGTACCCAAAAAAAACCACTCTTGACGAACAAAATCTATCACAAGTATATTGTTGAATTGATCCGGATATTTTTTTTTATATTGACTTGAACAAAGATGATATATCCATCTATACCCCAAAATAAGTTATAATATTGAATCTGTGTTTGATATACCCCGTGAAATTGTTGAACATACAGTCCTTATATCAAATAATTAAAAACGTTCGAAATTATTCTATTATTCGGGAAATTCTGTTTTTATTTTATTATGCCATTTTTTTTATTAAAAATAATTAAAAAGTTTCCCTTTCGAACTAATAATAGTCATAGTTGTTTAGAAAATATTCAGTTAGATAAGAGTATGAATAGTGGTATATAAGAAATTACGTAAGTAGAAATTTATTTTATGAAAATTTGTTTATGTATCTAAATGTATTTGAAATATTATTCATCCTAGTATTCGTACTAATTTATTCTTTTTCCCATAAAAGTATCTGATACTTGCATGTATTTTGCGGTTGCTGATTATCTCATTTTTGTTCTGTCACATTTATTTTTTGTTTTGTCACTATTTCCCCATGACCGAGTGATACCGATTGATTTTTACGTCATTTTGTACACCATGACTGACATAATCTTACTTTCTATTCACTTTTGCTTCTAATGTGATGGGATAGAATGAAGGTATAATGTCCCAAAAAATAATATTAGAAGCCTAAAATAAGTCAAGAAAATGAATCAACATAAATTAACATAATTAATTATAAAATTATTGTGAATACTTAAATGGGTCTGATTTATATGCCATTTACTGCAGAAGGTTTGAGTTTCAAATACGTGGATCCTTATTTTAAAATCACTATTATCAAAATGGCTGAATTTTACAAATTCAAAATATACGAAAAAAGCCCAACCCTTCAAATTGTCTTGTATTACCATTAATTATAGGAAAAAACGAGGAAAGTTATAGCTAAAGGAAAATTCATCCTTTTGACTCTACCTTTTTTAAAACCTGCTGCATATTACTAAAATTTTATTATATATTGATGTTGTATTGAATAAATAAAATCTGTTTGGAGTTAATCTCTTCATATGGTATCCATAATTTTATTTGTGCCATTTTCCGTAAATATGAAAAAGTAAAAAAAAAGCTGTAACCTAAGGGAATGTTTTATCCCAAAATCATTCAGCAATATTACCTGTTCAATACTGATACTCCTACAAATAAGATCCAATTAGCTATTATAAAAAATAGTTCCTGACATACACCATAATTAGGTTAGTAAGTAATCACCTATCATACTCAAAACGACTCTCCACAATTTCTGAAAGAAAATCAGCTAACATTAAGTGTTGTAATAAAAACTTAAAAGCTGTGGCTAAATATGAATAATGAAGTTCCCTTCAATTTTACCAACTAATTTTAAAAGCTTTATATATTAGCCTAGACGCTTAGCCTTTAATAGTCTGCCTCAGCCGCTCTTCGATATTACCCGAAAGCGGAACATATTATCAGTGCGGACCCGAAGCGGAACATATTATCAGTGCGGACCCGAAGCGGAACATATTATCAGTGCGCCATGTTTTGCCACTTAGGCACGTTTTGAAATTATATTCTGTATACTGAAAGAACTTGGTAGGCGTGACACCACTTTGCGAGATTCAGCAAAGAAACAGGTCCATGACTTTTATTAAGAGCAAGAAATATGAAATGAAAGTATTACTTGGTTTTTGGATGTAGAAATGTGTAAAAGGGGATGTTATGGAACGAAAGTGAATAGTTATTTTTATAATGATTTTTTCCCCAGCAAAACGAAAATGTGCAGCCAATGTTAAGTTAGTGATATACATTTAGCATAGATAGAGAATTCATCATTACGGGTTTGCTAATGTTAATATTTTGATAACTTGAGCTTGAACTAGATTTAAGCCATAGTTTCGAAGCATCTGATAACTAGCAACCAATTCAGGTGAAAAATCAGATGCTAGGAATAAAAGTGAGAAGGAACCTAAATTAACCCAAGGTTGAAACTCTAATAAAACCCAAATATAATAATACGTGCAAATCGAAATTTTCCGCTTTGAAAAATTTGTTAATAAGAATGAAAGATATTGGTGAAATATTAAACTAGATTAAAATATTCACCTCTATTTCAATAAAGCTTCGATATTAATGTATGGTTTTATATAGAATATAGTGAAGTGACATTTGTAATCATAGAAAACTAGAAACGAAAGCCACATTGATAATTTATGAGACGAAAGATGAGTTTTGAAATAATAAATAAATGTCAGAGATCCTTACGTTTAAACGTAACTTTTGGCCGTTTTCAGTTTTTACCAGTACTTGATTATTCAGTGAAGAAATATCGTAAAAATATCAGGAAAAAATATCTTCATTCAGTATATATGAAACCTACTAAGTAAATGTACTGAAAAGTTAGTTATTTCATAAAATATCGTATTTCACATTTAAAAATTAAATAGTGAGCGAGCAAAAAATATTTCACATGGTAAAATGGTAGTGAACTTGACATTAAGCCAATTGAATATTATTCATATAGGCCAAAGGCCTAATTTTTAAATTGAATATAAATTTATTTTTATATTGGTTATAAATAATATGTCTTTTAGAGAAACACGATTACACTTGTTGAAAACAAAGTAAAAAGTCGAATAAAAATGTTTATAAATTTTAAGTAATTTTTCAATAAATTTATTTTAATGAGAGTAAACATGATTTCACATCGGAGTGAGTTTGAAAAAAATATTTCATATTTATACGAAATGGTGGAAATAATAAACAGGATATGGCATCAGTTTAGAAGTTAACTTTCCTCAAATATTTCTTATTATCACATCTATATTAAAATATTTCATTTTTTACTATGTTTAAAAATATTTCTTAAAAGTGACAAAACGAATTAATCTTTAAATATAGCAATACACGAAAATGAAACTTCATTGCAAATATATATCTTACTATTTTCAAAAACTGTCATTAAGTTACGATTGATAGACTATAATGTTTTATAGGCTGAACGAATAGTATCGTGTCATCTGAAGTTGTTAACTCTAATTTTCTAGGCTATATTAACAATTTATGTTTCCAAATACAAAATGGTTTAATATATAAAAAAAACTTACATTTAACCCCAGTCCATTGTAAAATATTTCTCTAATACACACTCTTCTATAATTTTTCTTCTATAATTTACACAGGAGCAAAGTGTAGGTTATAGAAATATTATATTAATTAGGCCGTATGTGGCCTCGTATATTTCTATTTCTTTCGTAATCTACTTTTTTTAGATGTGTAAAAAATTATTCAATTTCTCCTAAATTTCCTCCGTTGTTACCTATATGAATATCGGCTAAATAATATCTATTTACGTGTCATCCATTTTTTTAAGTTAATTGATAGTAATGGAAGGAATATGTATGAGTCAACCAAGTCATGTTGAGAGCTTAATGTTGAGTAAAACACGACTTAATAGAAAAAATACCAAATTCTTACGGTAAAATGAAATAATATAAGTATAATAAAATATCAAAAAGGAGAAGAAATAAACATAGTAAAAACCTTAAACAAACACGAATTTTAGTTTTATGTTGAATAAATTGTTGAAAACACTTAGAACATATATTTTGCTGAAACTCAGCGATTAACGTTGTTTACTAAATCTGTCAAGTAAGTAATTCATAATGGCGGTATACCGATCTTATCATATTAATAGTTTGATAATCCATCAGCAAACATATTATATACTATAAACGTTACTACAACATGTTCATTTTCACTTACTTGTCAGCAGCAAATATTTCTCTCGTGTATAATAACTCGCTTGTGGAAACGCGAGACAGGTTTTTAAATTTTTCAGTGTCTACCTAAGAGTTTGGACAATTATTATGGTCTGGATAATATGTTAAATTAATGTTACTTCTCGTGTATTTATCCTTGGATTAGGTAAATACATCTAGGTTGAGCATAATTTTCTTTTTTTTCAAAAGTTTCATCGTAAGCGCACGTATGCAAGAAATATTACACGGCATGGAAGCACATACATACAAACATACTTAAACACGCATATACAAAGTATTTTCACTATTATAATTTGACGTATTTACTTGATATACTTCTTCATTCTTAAGAAAAAGAAAGTCGGAAAAAAATTGCAACATCGCTAATGGAATTTACTTAAACTACACGAAACAAGCTTTTTTGAAATTCACACACTTTTTCCCAAACAAAGGAATGGAACTTTAAAGTAAATCGCTTCATAACACAAGTCGGTCTACGAATATAATTTTACATTACTGCACCCTTAAGCATTAAGTAAATTTTTTAGTTTGGAAAATATGTAGCTGCTAAAGCGAAAAACTGTTCTTAACTTGCAGTATGTTAATAAACGCTGTCTCATTCAAAGTGCTATGCATCCTACTTTCTCATACACAAAATTGGTCCCTTTTCATACGTTCGCTCAATAGTGGGCAAGATTAAATGGAATAGTGGTGATCATGGTCGAGCAGGCTGTCAGAAGTGAAATCATTACTGGGGCCAGAGTAGTGTAGAGTGAAAACAGAATAATCTGATATTAATTTAGCGACATATAACAATTTTAGCTTATTCAGAAAGTACTAAATTTATAATGTATAAAATAATAATGCATCTATGACCAAAACGCTTTCACAAAATATTATGAAGTGATACTTTTTGAGCGCGATGAAAGTAAAAGAAAAAAGGTCAAATTTAATACAACATTTTCGATCCAATGGGGTTCACTACTGCTATCAGCTATTCTTTACGTTATGTGTGTAAAAAGTAAACAGTCAAAATTTTGTGGAATTGTTTATTATTTATGATAGTTTATTACTAACTTTGCTTGCATTTTAAGCGATACAACCCGAACAATACATGTAATTAAATTATTTATAAATCCGCAATCAACCCCGTATATAGATAGCTCTCGTAAATATAATTTACAGCAGGAGCAGTATATCTCGACTTCTGTTCTGGTACTGGAATCTCGGTTATTTTTTTAAATTGATAATTGTCAACGACAAAGTGCATCAAATCATACTTGAAGCATGATTTACTAGTTGCTGAAATTTCAAGTTTTCGTTACTAAAATATTATTAAGTTATGTACTTAGAAAATAAGAATTATGTAAATAAAATAAGTATAATCTTAATTTATTTTAAAACTACTTCAAAGGAACAATAGCTACAAGTTGAGACACGCGGATGGGCAAATACGTGAATTTGAAATTTGAAGGTTCTAAATAGTATGTTTAAAATATTCTCGTGTGCGAACTTAATTAGCTACCAAACCAGTCAAATCATGTACTTTTGTGGTCAAGAAGTACTTTTATATAATTAGTTAATTATCATTCCGTAAGGAAATCCATTTTAAAATTAAGATCAAAGTAAAAAATTTAGCATATCAAATAAACGGATTTCATTTTGAATATTATGTCCACTAACTTTCACGTAACTTAAATATTGTAGATATTCAGTGTAACAGGGTCAATATTTTCCCGTGGTTCCCATCCCCACCGACTTTCCGCATACGAAACATTCCTCATTTCGCATAAACTAAAGCAATATTTAACAACCAATGTTGTAGTTAGTGGTATGCTGATTTGACTCTATTATTCATGATCGTATAAGAGAAATGTATATTTATTAATTTTAGTTTTCCGCTTGGGTGATTAATAACTATAGGTTTGCTATGTACCAATATTTATTTATACAGTTGATAATACACCAACGTACTTAAATCGATTCAAAGTTAAAATATGTGTCTTTCTTAGCAACCTGTAGCGGCTGGGACGTATACTGAGTTTATGATAAATTAAATAAACATCTAAGATGGACAGATTTCGGACTTCGAGGATTCTGGATCCATTTACATATATATATGTATATATATATATATATATATATATATATATCAATATATAAATATATATATATATATATATATATATATGTACATATATATATATATATATATATATATATAATGTTGCTATTAAAATATTAAATTCGTGATAAGCAAAATATTGAAACCAAATTACAGCTTTCTATGTAATAACGTTTTTAAGACGAATTGATAATAAAATGAATCTAAAAATTACAAGTTTGATGATCCGGGAAATAATCGTATTTTAGTGAAAAATCACTGCGGAATAGATTGATACTATCCAAAAAGTACATTTCAACGATATTCAATATGTGTAAGCAAAACAAATCTACCCTTTTATATATATGGGACGTTGAAATATTTTTGGCTTATATATATACGTATAATAAAATTGTAACATAGTGAATCCTATACTTATAAAACAATTTAAAAATAGTGTCTGTCTATTTGTATTTTAATTGGTTCATTGATCACGTAAAATCCGCCCATTTTGATAAAATTCGGTATGGTAATAGATTACACCGAAGAGCAACATATAACAGAAAACAAAATGTAATACCTTTTCTTATTCTCTGTTTCACACAAAAGAAGTCGTAGACATAGCTAATTTTAAATATTATTCAAAATTTCAAGGAAAAATTATACATAATATTTGTAAATTTCAAGTCGCCATATTATTTCGTTTCGAAGCCTCTGGCAGACAGACCGATGGACGAAGTGACAAGGCACGGTTCCACTTACAGAACCCTGAAAATTAAATTGCACTTTTTAATATTGGAACTGAACTGGAGTTGTAGTTAATTTACTGCTCAGTTTTCATATAATTTATATATCACATCAAGAATATACATATATATATATATATATATATATATATATTGCGATTTGTCTTCTGTATAGTTTGTGTATTTTTAAACTAAATATTGCAAAACATGTTTTAATAACTCTTATTAAATTTAGGTACTCTGGCCATCTCAATTGTCCACTAATATCCCTAAGCGTTATTTTCGCCTATTTAAGGTTTTTCCCGTCTATTTAATATTTTTTAAGATTCTTACCTAGCTAATTAAATTAGTTTACTCGAATAATTTAATTTCAAAGATACATATCAAGGCCTATTTCGGGATTTTTCCATTATTTACAGTATTGTTTGGAAATGGGAGAGGGTGGACACATTTAACACAAATTTGAAGCGGTATTATTTGTTGTTAAACTTAAAAATGGAATCTGATAATTGAACTTAAATTCTATAATTTAAAAAATTTGTTGTAAAACGGCTGCACTAAAACATTTTTTTATCTCCATTTCTTAAACGAGACTGTGATAAAAGGACGGATACACACTTACATGAAGAAATTATAAGAGTGCCCTAAGCAATCTTAAAAAAGAAGCAAATCGAATCAACATAATAAAACATAAATGATTGGGTTTATGAATTGACAAAATTCTGGTTCATATTAGTAAGATACATTAAAATTTAAGGTTACATTACCAATTCACGGAAATTTGGATAGCGCGACCAATATTTAAAAGATGATTTTGTGGATATTGCGGCCGCGGAAGTATTTTTAGAACAAAAAATATGTCATCAAAATATTGCCCCATTTTCAGTTTTCTTTTCTCATCACATCTTTTGTATCCTACTCCCGTGAGAATTAGTTCAAAATATCAAAAAGAGAATATGTTGAAAAAATATGTCAAAAGATTTATTTGTCGAAAAATTATATAAATTTTATTTCGTTTGGTTTTTTAATCATGTGAAAATAACATTTTTATTATTTTCACATGATTAAAAAACAAAACAAAAGTTTGTATTTAAGCTTTTACTAGCATGTTAAGTTTATCGTTTTTCTCACATCTAGCTTTACTAATTGATATTAATGAGTTGGTAGAGCTGCCTATTATTAGATTTCTTGTCACACAGGTATTACAATTAGTTTTCTCCTGTCTTTAGGCTCCGGTAATGAACAGTAAAAGTTAATCTCTTATAATTTTTGTATCATCATTTCATTACATACGTTGCTCCAATAATATGTCACTACGTCATAAATACTTCAATCTAAAGAGTTATGAAATTTGATAAGAACAAATATTTAGATATATAAAGGCATACATTATAATTTTTGTATCATCATTTCATTATATACGTTGCTCCAATAATATGTCACTACGTCATAAATACTTCAATCTAAAGAGCTATGAAAATTTGATAAGAACAAATATTTAAATATATAACATATGTTATATGGCATACAAGTAAAGACGTTTTTTTAGGAGTACGTTTTCATGTATTAAAAAAATAGGAAGTTTATTCAGAGGTATTTCAAAACATAATCGTGTGTGAATGTTTTGTGAGATATACTTTTTAAAAATATGCTTGCATAAGACTGTTAATACGTTTTAGTTCAGTGTTTATCCATTTTAGATCAACAATCTTAAAATATAGTGAATATGTCCTAAACGATACCGTTACTTACCATAAAGTAATAAGATAACAAAACACGTACCTTTAAATATTGAATTATTTCATAAGTACGCACATAAACGGAATACGGAAAACTCAAAATGCCAGTTTTACTCGCAATTTAGAGCTTTTCTTTTTTATTCTATTCACGCCTTTATCTCTGAGCGATAAATCAATACAATTATATGCCAAAATAATATAAAAATTAATGAGTAAACTTAACTGTTCTTTTCACGGGCCCATACAACTATTTATTCAGTAATTAAATTAGATAACGTTTTTTGTTAAAACGGTAAGTCTGTAACGTCCCACCTAAAATCTAATAATGCCCCAAATTTTAGGGCTATTGTTCATTTTGACATCCGCTACTACTTGACCAATTAATTTTAAAAGCTTTATTCCGTGGCCCGGGCGCTTAGCGGTTAATGGTCTGTGATGCCAGGACCGATCGGTAAAATTAATCTGGACCAGAAGCGAAGCATGTTATGAGCGTACTGCTTTCAGCCACTTGGGCACGTTTTAAAATAACGTACTGCATACTTTCCTGCTTTGGTTGGTTCGGCAGCCACCTTGTTTTGACTCATCTAAACGGGTGATGGATTTAATTAACGATGAATAGATATTTATAGTAAGCAATTTTTTTGAATTTTCAACCTAAATTGCGACTTTTTTAAATATCGTTTATTTGAAAAATACCAATTTTATTTAGAGTAATGTTGGTTGATCCCCCAGAATGTTACAAACCGGCAGTAGAATATGATTATAGGTTTTATGAAGGGATCATTATCTATTAAGGTTAATAAGTTGTCAAAAATTCTTAAAAGGTTAATAAATAAATTGGAATGAACAAATTTTTATGCATAATTCATAAAGTTTTATTTCAATCTCATTCATGTATAATTTTATTATGTGATATTCTGAATGTAATAAACTGGATATATTTATGTAGTAAATACCCACACATGCACATACACACATACAAACACACACACACACACACACGCACACACACACACACATATATATATATATATATATATATATATATATACATGTATGTATGTAGGTAGGCTAGTTAGTTCAGCAAAATATTATTTACTTAAGTAGTTTGATACAAAGAGAATCTCATTTTCTAACCATTCCATAGAAGCTTCATTGGAATGGTTAGACACGGGATAGTATCAATTTTTTTTTCTCTTTGAATAAATATATTTCATTCACGCCTTTATTCAAATTTCTATGCAGTTCATGAACAATTCCTACAAAATAAGATAATGTTGCAATAATTAATATTTAAAACTTAGAATAGGTAATAAATATATTTCATATTATAAATATAATTAGTTTAACAGTGTGCTCATACTTCCTGCTTACGAAATGATTAACGTTTCCAATGATTTCAGGTTTAACCTATAAAATATTATAATTTGAGCAATAAAATACAGCAAAAAAGAATACATTACGACTTATTCTCAAATAATGTCTGTAAATCAATTTGAATTTGGTGGAATAATAAACTGTTTGAATTCTATACGATATTATATTCAATTTCTCAAACAAACGTAAAAGAAAATTTTTCATTGCCATTAATTTATTTTAAATATCAACGTATACTGCACAAACTGTTCATATTCTGCTCGAAAATTAAAGCAGATATTGGCCACCATCATGTACTGCTCAAGTGATCCGAATAGTGCCTAGAAGTTAAAAACATTGATAGAGTATTGTTGTGAATAATGAATTGTATTTACGGGAAAACATTTTATAATATTTGTTTTAAATATTTGTTCTTACGGTTTTGCACAAAAGTTGTTTGGCATTTATCCATTCAATATGAAATTTTTACCATCGTATATTTTTGTTATACAGAACGGTATAGGAATTACAAAATATTTTTAAATTATGTGGATAACAAACAGTAACGGTTTAAGTGAGAAAACTGGAAGCATGCCAGGTTCATATTTGCGTTCAACTTTAAAATCACTGTACCTTAATCAAAACTACCTACAAATACGTTCAGTATTGTATACAACATGAAAATCTAAGATAAAGGAAGTTCTAAAAATAAAAGCAATTAAAAAGGTTCCATTTTAAAAATAAGGAAAATTTCAGGGTCTATAGAGTTTTGTAATGAATGAAGTAGAGAATAAATAAATAAATCTCTGAAAATTCCACAGTATAATAAGCCTTAGTAATTATTATACCCGCTTACTGTAAATGGAACTTAACGAAGAGCGTTTTGACATTACATATTAAAATAAGTTTACTTGTGTGAACAAATATTATCTATTCACGTCTATTTACAAACTATTATAGAATATATGTTACGATGATCGTAGCGTCCATTGCCGTCTGCTCATTATTGTCGGAAGTAGACTTTTAAAGTAGGAAGTACGTAAAACATAACGTAATTCTTAATATGTTTTAATTAAACAATTTAATTTTTGTACAAATTACATAGTTTTCAGCATTTACTGTTTTTCGTTGAACGTAAATACAGGAAATTAAAATGCATCATACGTTTAATATGCCGGACATGTTTTTTGATCAACTTCAACATACGTTATACTGTTAATACTATTATTCATTCTAAACACAGAATCAAATTTAATCATTTTTAAAGACGTGTTAAACAATTACTCGATTAATTTGAATGTATCTAATTTCATATTACTCAGCGTCTTTGTCTGCGTTGATCCCATTTGGGAAAATAATTAGTGAAAATGCATATGTATCTCTCAATGTAGTACGAAGTTTTTCCATCCTACAGTTTTAATTATATAAAAGTCGGGAACAACATTAACAGTTATGGAACATATTTATAATATTGAGGAAATTAATTAACATACCGGATTGCATTAAAATAGAACTCAGCTACTAAATTGATTCACATTTCACAACCAAGATAATCCAGACAAAATCGCTTTGCATGCGATAACCAGGAACGACATCTGTTCTTAAGCAACTGCCCATGTTCAGATGGTTTAATGTTTCCACACCCCTCTCGTAGGTGTTTTACTCTCTCACACACAGTCAGATTTAAATAACTTGTAGCGAACGGACGCGATAATAGTTCAATAAATATTATTACATTTTTGTTTTTGTGGAAAAGTTTTTGTGGCATATTTTTGGCCGTAAGTCAAAATAATTGCGGATTAAAATTAAGGAAAAAAAATATTTGAAATGTGTAAATCAAGATAAATGACATTTGGTATTCCACTTGACCTTGTCATTAAATTTTTTAGTTTCAACTCCCATATTGGAATAAAAGTATTTCCAATACTTCAAGGATGCGAATAGGAGAAATCTATGTCTGGTCCAAATTTTAATCCGATAGAAACAGTAGCTGAGAAAAACAGATATGGTATACGAATAGAGAGACAATAAAATAGTAACATTTTCAAGACCTTTTGGGCACTAATTTCTAAAAACAATAAAAAGAAAATACATCCATAGTTAAATTTTGGCCATGCCCGTATAAAGTGGGAACGGGTAGCTTATTCAAAATAAAAGTATTTTAATTAAGCATTTACAAGCGATTTATACAACTGATTTTTATATATTGGCAAAAATAAAGTTATTTAACGAAGAGTATAATTTTTGTTAACATGAGTTTTCTGGAATAGAAGGTCAAATAAATCCATGATAACGACAAAATTTATTGAAAGAGACGCCGCACTATTAGCTCTAAGTCACCCGACCACTGAATAGCGTTCAATTTTAGCTAAAGCAGTGTAATATTTACAAAATTGCTTCGTAACACAACGTCGTTATTGCGCGAATATAATGAAGTTAATTTAAGGTTAATAGGCTATTGTGTTATTTAATAAAAGTTTTTTTTCTAAATCGTACACTAAAAGAGAAAAGTCTTTTAGGCTGCTGTGCACGTGAGAGACGCAAAGAGAGACGCCCTTTACTTGTCCACAGTAGTTACTAATAATAGTATATACACTTTCACAGTACATTAGTAGCTACAAATAATTAAATAATTAAAAAATAATCCAGGAAGTTCTGTACTTTAATAACGCAGTAATTACACATTGAATCCAACAGTTGGTTTACATTCATGGGTTGTGTACACGAGAATATCCAGAATGCTAATATTATTTCAAAAACTTACAACCTTTATATTTTAACCATACGATTCTAATATTTCAATATTACCACCTACGGAATATCATATTCCTTCATATGTCACGGTAATATATATTTCGATACATTGTCCCTTGACGGCCGGCTTAAAGTACTAATTGAAAAGCGAAAAGGTAATAGGAGTTCTCTATAAACTTAGGAAGTAATTTAAATATTGTTTTATAATCGAAAAAAGTTAAATGCTTACTAAACTTCTTATGGATCGTGACGCTATTAATTCAATAAAGAAAGACATAATATTTAATCATGCAATTGAACTTTGACTGTAACAACGCATTCAATGTAAATAGTTTTATTGGTCTCGTAACACTCTCTCCCAAATTTTTACATTTTGTTCTCGTTTGATTTATTAAGGATATTTTAATAGAAATAAACTTATTATATTCATTCTTTAAAGTTTATTTCGTTTATTGTATGATTATTTATACAGGTTATAATAACATGTGGAGATTAATAATTTTTTTTTATATTTCAGACCGAGGGCAAAGAGGAATATCATTTAAAATTATGATATTAAAAATTACTTTACGCCTATTCATGATCATATATTCACACAACTAAATTTCAAACGCGGTAAATCTGAGAGTAAGAACAAATATTTTTGAGAAATGTAACCCATTTATGGATGAAAACATATTTTTGAATTTTTGCCTCTAAGCTATCATTGTTTTCAATTTTATATAAGTTTACCTTCATATATAATGAACTTTAGTTAAAAGGACTCGTGATGGTAGAGGCATCCGTAGTTATTGACAGTTTTCTTTATGTTATTTGGGTTTTCTTTTATTTTCATTGCTATATTAACATTTCCTGACTCTTCAGATTTTTGAGCTAAATTTCTCTTTTTTTAATATATTGATAAACCTTTATTCTCCGTTTTTTATTGTTGCTGGGTATTTTATTCAATCAATATTATTTAAAAATTTGTAATTTTTACCAACGATTTACTTAAAAAATGAAGAATACATCCTACGATAAATTTCTAAAATATAGTTGTTCTCTTACACTTGTTATTACTATATTATTTATTTTGGGAATTTTTTTTAAACTTTACTATTTTCACTTTTTTATGAACGTTGATTTAATCTTTACGATTCACGTGTTGAAAAATTGTATATTTTATGGAAGTTTCATTTGAGAGATTTTTGACCAAATCATTTGTTTTAATTAAATTTAATCAACTGAAAGCTACGATTTATCTGTCGGCCATATGGTCAAGGAAAGGAAAACATCATAGCGATAATTGAGACTATGATATATTTCTAAATACATAAAATAGGCGAGATTTTTCAATACTCCGGACAAAGTGTTTAAAGCCGAATCAATTATGGACATTAAGAAGTAATGCATACTTGGTACTTGCTTTGATTTCAATTGGGAATATCAAGGTTTTTGTTAATTAAGTTGTCGTTTTACATAATATCCGGGCATTTTGAAAAATTACCAATATGAGAGGGCAATGTGATACTAACTATGTAAATGATGTTATTGCTCGGGCATTATGACTAATGTTCACCACCTATTATATATTTTTTAGGTTATAAGATAAATTGTTTATTATTATTTTTATTTCTATCATCAACATTTTTACACCAAAATTTAAAACACTAGTAACATATAATTTCTTCGTTTTATAGATGCTATTAACTGTGATTATAAAAGTTAAAATTTACTAAACTTTATACAATTGGAATAATTAAACTCATAATTTGTATCTATTAGCAAAAGGGTTCGACATATAGAATCCACTAATTTTAGCAGTTATAACTTAATAAAATCAAATTTTAAACGTAAGACGATGTTAAATCTTCGTTTCACCGATACTCAGATTATGAAACGGAAATGAGTATAAGTAGTAATTATATATTAAAACAATTGCAGCTTTGATAGCATTTTGAGTTACACAGTTTTTTTTCGTGGCAACGACTACATTTATTAGACTTACAGCTACATTTACAGCTACGTGAACTATAAATTTTCTCTCCAAATTTAGACGATATCCTAACACTCTTTCTCAATGTAATCTCTGTCTCCAGAATATCTGCAAGCAAAGCAAATCTTTCATTACACACTATAAATTGGTTTCTTCGATAAAGTTGATTCAAAACACCTTGTTTTGTTTTCAAATTATAAAGGTTAGAGGCTGTTATTTCAATCACGGTAGCAAGTATATTTCTTCCATCGCTACGAGCTCGATCAATATCTGGAACGCAGTCCTTTCTAGTGTCACTAATTTTGGCTAGGGAATATTTAGCATTAGACGCATATAATATTTTATTAGCCTCTGTCTGCAAATTATGTAAAGCCAATTTCCTAACTAGCATAACGTTTCCTTTCTTGCACTTCTCGTTTTGTTTTGATGAATTCATTTCATATGTGGGTATTGGGTTTGAATCTGAAGTTTCTTAACACTGCACATCTAAGACAATAGGTGGCGAAAATTGGCTTGGGCCAGCTGAAAATTAAATTTCTATCATTGTCGGTGGACTCCATAAGGTCTGTTTCAATGGACTCTATTTGATCATTTTTGGTGGACTCCATTTCATAATGTTCGACGGTCTCTACTTGGTTCTTTTTGGTGACAGTGTCTTTGGTAGATAATAGTTTTCCTAAGTATTCTTCAAACAGAGCCTAATGTGGTATAGAAGAACTTTTAAGTCCCATTTCCACTTCGTCCTGAGCATGGCATGACTCTATTTTTCATTAATTGTACAAAATCTAATCGTTTCATCCACTTATTAGTGCTGTTATCATCAAACCACGGATATTATCTATATCTTGATTTGCTCTTTTTACCGACCCTTGGCTTTGAGAGTGTCTCCGTACAATATTCAATTCATATACAATTTTAAATTCGGGCCATATACTACAAGTTTCCTCCTCTTTATCCTTTAACCACTAATCCTTTTTTGGAACATCGTGTTTCTTTTCGCAGTTATCACATAAGTTTAAATAAAAGACAATAATTTCTCTCGTAATATCTTTATAGTGAGAATTTAGCTTTCTCTCCATCCGGTTTCTTCCACCATGTCCAAATGTCAGGTGGTATCATTTAGAATCTGAAATATTTCTTTGTTCTTCACTTAATATCTAATTATATTGTCTTCTTTGACCGGGATCAATCTCTTTTCTGTTTCACCAACAGTCATGACATCGAATTTCGCAAGGACTTATAATCCTTAAGTCTTTCATTCGACTTTTTTGACTTTGAAGATTTTAGTTTTTTTAATCATCTCTGTATAACTTCGTTAGTGAAAAACTGAGTATTTTGCCCTTATAATGATACTAATTCATTTAGTTTTTCGTAAAATCGACGATTCAAGTCGATTAGTTTTGATTTATCCATGATGAATAACCTTATCACACAAAACAACCGTCCTTCATTATAATTCGAAATTGAATTACGAAAATATAAGCGAAATTGCCAAATATCAATTAAGGACATATCTGGTTCATGTATGAAAATTTAAAATCAAACGGGGTCTAATTTTAGATATAGATAAATTATAAAAGTTTACATATGTTATTTATTTTGGAAATTTTTTTTGTAAAAAGAGGCAGTTGTTAGAATTTTTTAATTCTCAGGAATTTGTTCATGAAAAATGTTACCAACGTCATCCACTTTTAGAGGTGTCTGTCTATCTCCTTTTAAAAAATAGCTTCGTAGTTATATTTCGATTTATTTCAATTGGAAACATGATTTTTTTTAAGAAAAAGATCATTTGTGGTAGATAACAAATAATCAGACAATATCCAAGTCGGATTGGCGTTTGAAAAGTAGAGTAAATTAATAATTAATTGATAAAATTTTTTGCTATATTACAAAACCTTGTTCATAGTAAGGTTTAAGGTTAGTAAATTGGTCAAAAGTCTCCACTGCCATTTTTTACATTGCAAATTTTATATAACTTAGTCATTTTAAACAAATTACTACGAACGTAAATAATTTAGAATTTTTGATTCTTCTCATTTTTAAGAACCAATATTGAAAGGTATAATGAAAGGGGAATGAATTTTTTTCTGCATGAGAATATGGACTGTATAAGAATGTGGACTGTATATGAATGTGCTGGGGTCATTGATAAAATCTTTAAGTAGACCACAAATCTGTTTTTTTCTACGGAAAAACAATGATGTATTGGATGATTAGAATTACTATTTTTAGACTAATTTTGTTACCAATTTTTTTCTAAAATAGGAAGTATAAAATATAAATAATAGGAAGCTATCCAGTAGGAAATTATGATTTGATTCTAATATTTTTTATGTTTTGAATTTTCACTTGGGCACGTTTTAAAATTATATTCTGCATACTGAAAGAAATTGGTAGGCGTGGCGCTGCCTTATAAGATTCTTACGCATAGAATGATGCAGGTCTGTGTTTTTATTAATATCATAAAATCTGAGATAATATTATGTATTACATTTATTTGATTTATAGAAGGATTCATTTTTAAAATGGGATGAAATAAACAAAGGTGAACAGTTGTCATTATGATAAAGACGAATAAAGCAAAATGCAGCTATTTTCTTATTTTTGCTCTACCTAAATGACGACATGCCGGTAATGGAGTAATAAACGTTAAATTAGCAATTATCATCTAGTATAAATAAATAATTCATCATAACCAGTTCTCTTAAGTTTTCATTCCGTAATTTGAAAATGATCTAGATTTAAGCTATTGCGTTGAAGCATCTGATATTTAGCAAACAGGTAAGGCAAAAGATAATTAATTATTGCCAAAAATAAGAAATATCCTCAATTAAATAAAAATTGAAAATCTAAAAAAAACTCAATTTAATAAGACGTAAAAATAATTAGAATTTTACGCTTTGAACAAATTGCTAACAAGAATGAAAACCGTTGATTAAATATTAAACTTGATTTAAATATGAATGCCTATTCAGCATAATGATAACAAGGTGTTAATATTAATATACTTTTTTGTATAGAAAATAGTGAAGTGATATTTGTAAACATGGAAAATTTGGAACGAAAGCCACGTTGGCAATTTATGACATAGAATTGAACACAAAATGTGTGTAAAGAATATAGGCAGGCGAAATGTGAGTTTTAAGTATTAAATTAATATTAGAAATTTCTAATTAGTCTAAACATTAGATAAAGCTGTTTCCTGGTTTTGACGGTAATTGGGTGAAAAGACATTGTAAAAATGATTGAAAATTTTTATGTGGAAAGAAAAAATATGGGAATACAGGAAAATATACGATCATGCAGTACATTTAATACTTACAAAGTATACATACTAAAAGATTAGTTACTTCAGAAAATAACGCATTATAAAAGGATAGCGAATTTGTAGCAAACAAAACAATTGTTTTTTTTTAATATAATTCCTATAGTCAAAAGGCCTAATTTGATAGTTGAATGAAATTTGTTTTTGATATATATTTTTCATAAATATTTTTTGGATAAACACGATTAAATTTAGCTAAAACAAAGTAAAAGGTGCTGTAAATTTTTCCATAAACTTTAAGTAATTCTCTTACAAGTATATTTTATTGAATTAAGACACGATTTGATATCGAACTGACTTAAAAAAAACTACTTTATAGTTATATGAAATTACGAAAATAGTAAATCAGAGAAATCATTAGTTTAGAAGTTACTATCCTCGGATATATCTTATCTTTACGTATGTTTTAAAATATAATATTTTTTACTATATTTACAACATTGTATAATTGTTTTCTTAAACGGAGAATAAAATTAGAACAGAGCGAATAAATATTTAAATATTATAACATTACACAATTACAAAACTTCATTAATAAACCACGTTATTACTTACGATTAGTTATGTTCGTAATTATATTAGGAATATTGAATAGATCCATATCTGTGGTGTATAATCTATGAATCGTTTTTCATAAAAATGGGGAAAGATAAACATTAAAGTTTATAATGTGATTACAAATTGATGTGATAACAAACATGTAATAAGTTTTTGCATAAATACATATTTTGTGAGTTTTAGAGACTGATGCTTAGATGCAAATAATAAACTATAACGTTTAATAAGTTAGACGAATGGTATCGTGTTGTTTGAAATTGTTAAGATATCTCTAATTTTCTGGGATTTCTCCTTGATTATTTTATGTTTTCAAATATACAATAATGGATTAAAAAATAAGTGCAATTTCTTATGTTAAAATTTTACAAGATCTTTAATTATAACAAATAAATATATTCGACACTAGTTCATTATATAATATTTCTATAATTCACACTTAGTTTCTTTTATAATGGAAAATTGTTTTTTTAATCAAAATTATAAAAAAAAAATTCGATGCATGGAAATATACACTCCATGATCGATACACTCAATCTTGCCTAAGTGAAGCAATGAAACTTATCGTAAAACAAGTTAGGGCATAAATTTAACTTAGATAATTTTAAATTATTGCATCAAGTTATATTTTTTTTTTCAAAATCATATAGCTACCAAAAAAGCAAAATGTTCTTAACTTATAGTTTGTTAATGAGCGCACACGTCGCCTCATTCAAGGTGATGTGCGTTTCACGCCCAGTTAGATACAAAGAAATCTTTTCATATGTTAGTGAGCAGATTCAAGGGCGTAACGGTGAACCTGACTGAGCTGGCTCTAAGATATGAAGTCAATACTGTGGCCAGAGACACGCAGACGTAATACAAAGTAATGTTAAGTTAATTTAGCAAAAATTTTAGGTCGTTTAGAAAGTACTTCATTTAAAAATAATAAAATAATAACGTATCCATGACGAGAAACCGTTCAAAATTGTTTTTGTAATGATACATCTTTGGGCGCGATGAGAGATATGTCAAGCATAGGAGAGCCATTAATGCAAAAAGAAACGCACTGCGATCGCCAGCCCGCCTGCCGAGCATGGTGATCATAATCATTAACTCCAGCAAGGAACTGAAAGAGGCTACCACGGATGATGAGTATGATAAGTGTATTTAAGAAAACAATATGATTAAATCTTATATCACGATGTGTTATGTACATATACGGAGCTTTTATTAATGTAATAAATATCGGAACGGTGACAAGATAATTAAATCATCTTACATTTGTCAAAATACGATTAAATTCGATTATTAACGTTATATAACATAAAATATACATTGTACACCTATGTTTAAAACGATAAATTAAATTGCATCAAACTATACTTTAACCATAATAAGATATACATAAATGAAATAAGTATAGTCTTAAATGCGTTTAGAATTACGTCATGTAAAGCATAAGAGCCACAAGTAGAGGCGCACAGATGGACAGTTATGTGACGTTATAATTTTAAGTGTTCTAGCTAATATAGTCAATATATTTTCTTGTGCGTGCTTAATTAGCTACCAGACCAGTCAAAGCATCTGCTTTCGTGCGTATCATTCTGTAAGGGAATCCTTTTTGAAATTAAGATAAAAACAAAAATTTAACTCGTCAAACAAACGGGTTTCATTTTGAATATTACGTCCACTAACTTTTATGTAACTTCGATTATGTATATATTCGATAAAACAGGGTCATATCTATATATTCCCATGGTTCTCATCTCCTCCGACCCTCTTCAGCGAAACATTTCTCATTTTGCTTAAACTAAAACAATATTTAACAATCAATGCTGAAATTAGTGATACGCTAAATTCGCTTCGTTATTCGTTATCATATAAGAGAAAGGTATATACATATATCATTGTAATAAATTTATTTTCAGCTTGAGTGATTAAGAACTAATGTTTGGATATGGAGTGATCAATGCCTAATAATACTACTATTTACGTTGTTAATGGAATGATTTATAACTATTAACACTATTGTTTATTTTAATAGTCGTATTTTCAACATAACTAAACCGAAAAATGTATGTTACCAACACACAACGTCGCTATGACCGATACTGAATTTATAAACTTAAGGCGATGATAAACTAAAATAACCATCTTAAATACGAGCAGATCTCAGAGTATATATATGTATATATATTTATATAAAGGGTCCCTATTAGACTATTTTCAAATATTCATTTTTCATTATGAAAATATTTTGTCTACCATTTTTTTCATAGGCGTAAACATGTCTAGAATGTCCCCGAAATAGTTTTATTTTCTAACTCACAACTTTTTTACCATCATGAATTTGGCTCCTTTTTGTTTTTTACCAATTGTTTTCTTAAACTCAGGAAAAGAAAAATATTAAAACCGAATTACAGCTTTATATGTTATGAAGTTTTTAAGAAAGAACCGATTATATAATGGATTTAAAAATTACAAGTTCGTTGGTCCGGAAATTTGTCGTATTTTCAGTTGAAAATTATTAAAAAAGAATTTATAATCTAAACCAAAGAGCTATTCCCAATAATATCTAACATGCGCGTGCCAAAAAATAATCTCCTTTTTACATACACGGGCTCACCTTGAAATGTCTTAGGCTCATCTATACATGTAGTAAAATTGAAACAGAGTGTATTTTGTCCTTCGAAAATAATTTAAAAATAAAAAGATATTTTACAAAGATTTAGCTTAAAGAATGATAATAGAAGCCATAAAATCTGTTCTTAGAATTTACGTCTGTCCGTTTTCATGTTTGTTAATTTTTTTGTCAATCACGCAATATTTATTGGACTGATTTTATTTAGGTTTGGAATGAAAATAATTCATAGTAAAGAGCAAAATATGAGAGAAAAAGGTTAATTTCTTACTATGAATTACACGCAAACAAAGTCGTAAAGAAATTATACATGATATTGGTAAATTTGAAGTCCCCATCTTATTTTAGTTTAGAAGCCTCTGGGTAGACAAACAAATGGACGAAGTAAAAATATTCGGATACAGAACCCTAAAAATTAAACTGCACTACTTGATATAGGCTAACCAAATGTGTAGCTTACTTATTTCGTAGCTTTCATGTGATTCACATATTAAATCAAAAAGTAAATAAAATACCGATCTAGTGCATAACGTACTACTCACAAATTAGGGATGCATAGTCGTTTCCCGAAATATCATATAAACTATACACAATAAAGGTGAAACACAGTATCTAAATAAAGTTTATAATAACCTGATAATATTTACCCCAACCCGCTCTTGGGATTGACTTCCCTATTTCCTTAAATTAAATATTGCAAAATATATTTAATAAATCATATTAATTTAAGCCCACTAACAACCTCACCTACCTACTAATTTTCCTCTATGTTATTTCCCTGCATTTAATAATTTATTGGTAGTTCCGAAATAAATTCAATTATTTTACTTGAAGTCATTTCATTTCAAAGTATTACCATCAAGATATATTTCGAGATTTTTCCAGTTTTTAATTTCTTCTTTTCATATAGGAGGGATGGACCTGTGCACATGAATTTGAAGCTTAATTATTCGTAAAGGTTCTAAATATTAAATGGAAAATAAAACTTAAATTTCTTGATTTTAATAACTTTTCTGACAGTCAAATCACCAAAATACATCCAAAACCGATTGGGATTATTTATTGATAAATAATCTGGTTTATCTTCGCAAGAAATATTACTATTGTAGTTTATATTCCCAATTCACGAAAAGATTGATACCGTGTCAGGTGTTTAAATTAGAACTGGAATTTTATATTGATAGTGCGACTACAGAAAAGTGCCTCATTCTGACTTTCCTTATTTTATAAAATCTGTCCCTTTCTACTCCGTATATAAAGTTATTCAACTTAAAAAGATCAAAAAGAGTATGTGTTCAAAATAAAATATAAAAAAAAAATTTTTGGGAAAAAAATATGGAAATAATTTTTTTTTATAAAGGAGTTGAAATAACATTTTTATTTTAAACATTATCTTTTAATTCTCACTAGCACAGTCAATTTATTGTTTTTTTTATATCTAGCTTTCATGATTTGATATAAATGAGTAGGTAAAGTAATACTGTATTTTATTTCACATTTTCAGTTTTAAATTTCACCAATTATTCTTTCTCCTGTTTTTATGGGTTCAATAACGAATACAAAAATTAAAATCTCATAATTTTTTAAATATCACTTCGCCATATCCATTGTTCCATTCATATGCCACTACATAAAAATTATTTCACTTAAACTAATGAAATTTGACAGGAAGAAATAATTAAGATACATAAACACATATGAGAAAAGACGATTTTCTTTTAGGTGCATTTCCGTATATCAAGCCTGGCAACATTTATTTCTCAAAGGTACCACCTTGTAGGAAGTCATTTAAGAGGTATTTCAAAACGTAATCGCATTTGAGTGTTTTGTGAGATATGCGTCTTCATAATATGTGCCCAAAAATTTTTGAATCATTTCAATTTTGCCAAAACTTTGAAATATAATAAATTTTAAATCTAGACGATATATTTATCTATGAGGAAATAATAAATACAAACGCAATGGGTATTTACACTTTTGTGCCTACTTAAGCTTATGCAAATAAATCAAAGCGTCAGGTTTTTTAGTATTTTAGTAACTTTTTTGGTTTCTATCCATGACTTTATATCTGAACCATTAATCAATACACTCATATGCCAAAATGATATAAAAATTCATGGATAAACTAAATCATTATACAATAATTCCACAAACTGTCTTGACGTGAATGGATTATTTTACATACCTACACAATATAAATACGCATTTAGAAAATAAATTAGATAATGTCACTTGTTAAAACGCTAAGTATAAAGCCCCACCTTTAGATCTAATGATGATCCAAATTTTAGTACCATTGTTCATTTTGACATCCGCTTTCACTTGACCACTTAATTTTAAAAGCTTTGTTCCGTTGGCCGGGTGCTTAGCGGTTAATGGTCTGTGATGCCTTGACCGACCGCAAAATTAATCTGGGCCGGAAGCGAAGCATGTTATGAGTGCACTGCTTTCAGCCACTTCGGAACGTTTTAAAATAATATACTGCGTACTTGCTTGTTTTGGTTGGCTTGGAAATTTTAAATATTCATTGCTCTTCATGCAACATAAATACAGAAATTTAAATGCATCAGACTGACCTATTTTTCGGCCAACTTCACTATTTTCCAAATACTGTTTTTTCCCTTAAAAATAAACACAATTTTAATAATTTTAATATCATGTTAAATTATTACTGTGTGATGATTATTTGATTAAATTAAATGTAACCAAGGCTTTATTACTCATCGTCTGGGCCTGCATTACTAGATTTCAGTACAATAATTGATCAGCAAATATCTATAACTCTCACAATATAGTGCAAAATTTTAATAAATCTACAGTGCCAATTTTATAGGCAGCGAATATAAAATACGGCAATAATAAGAACATATAAGAAACACATTTAAAAATATTGAGAAAACTAATTAACACCTCAGATTGCAATAGAACAGAAAACAGTTTATAAATTTAATCACGTTTAACAACCAAAAAAATCCAAAAAATGCTTTGCAAACGATAACTCGGAACGACATCTGTTCTCAAGTAACTGCTGGTATCCAGTTAGTCTAATATTTCCGCGTCCCTTTCGTAGGTGTTTCTCTCTCTTAAACGCATTTGGATGTCGGACTTAAACAACACGTAACCAATGGATACGATAATAGTTCAATAAATATTATTACATTAATATTGCCATTTCAGGGTAAATGGCGTTACATTTGTTACACCATTTACGTAATGTCTATGTATTAAGGAGCCAGAGAAGTAAAAATAATTAAGAACTTATTTTTTTTACAAACCGTAAATACCTAGAACTTTGTTTTATTTTTCTTGAAATATATACGAAATTACGTATAATCTGGAATAAAATTATTGACTTGCAAACTTCGTAAGCAAAGATGGAAAAGGAAAAGTTTTTGTTGCATATTTTTGACCATAAATCAAAAAGTATGCGGACCAATATTAAGGAAAAATTTTTTTTTAAAAATGTGAAGTCCCTTTCATTTCATATTCCACTCAATGTTTTCGTGTTGTTTCTTTAATTGTAACTCAATTTTGGATCCCATATTAAAATACAAATATTTCATGGATGCGGATAGAATAAATCTACGTAGATTTATTCTATTCGCATGTTTTATCGATGCGAATAGAATAAATCTACGTCTATTACAAATTTCAAGCCGATAGCAACAATATTTGCTGAAAAAAAAAACAGTTATGATATGCGAATAGAGATAATAGAGTAGGGTTTGGTAAGAATTCTATTTTAACCTATTAGGCACTGATTTTTAAAAACAATAAATATCTGTAGTTAAATGTTTACCATACCCATATAAAGTGGTGGAACGGGTAGCTTATTTACAAAAAAATAACTTATTTAAGCATTTACAAGCGGTTTATGTAAATGATTTTTATACATCCGAAGAAATAAAAGTAAAATAAGTCCATGGTACTGACATAATTTACTGAAAGAGACACCACACTATTAACTTTTAGTCATCCGTCTCTGGATAGAGTTGAATTTTAGCTAAAGCAGTCTAACATTTACAAAATTGCTTTGTAACATAACATCATTATTGCGCGAATTTATCAAAGTTAAGTTAACGTTAATAGGCTATTAAATAAAAAGTTAAATTTTTCTCTAAATCGTACACTAAAACAGCAAAAGATTTGTAACTTGTTAATGCGGTTGGTAACTTCGCCATCTGCGTTGTTTTTAGGGTGCTGTGAACGTAGCCTGCCTCGCAGAGAGAGACGCTCGCCACATGTACACGGGCGGTGACCATAGTAGTATCCATAGTGGCACTAGTTGCTGGAATAAAATGAATCTTTACTTTGACATACGTCATTCTTATAAATTTATTAATATTGCAAATACTCCAGAATGGTGAATTGTTACTTTATTCGTAATAACTTAACGTGTTTATGAAATGACAAGGACTATCAAATAGAATACGAAAATTCATAATTTACTCAAATACAGGCAAAGATTAATATTTAAAAATATTTATTTTTATACAAAATATTAGCACAGAAACTTACAATGTTAAATAGATGAAAAAATAAAGACATAGTTACTAGTAATATTATATATACCTTCACAGTACATTAGTAGCTACAAATAAATAAAAAATATTGCAGGAAGTTCCGTTTTTTTAATTTTACAATGGACCCAACAATGTTTACGTTTAAGAGTTGTGTACACGCAGGCGATTTCAGCGGCATGTACATTGCAAACGTAGCCTCTTTCACGAAGCACACACGAATTGTGTTTTCAGCACACAGAGAACAGAGAATTTTCAGGGAGCAAAAAAATTGCTAACGTAAAAACTTATATTCTCAATTTTAACCACACGATTCTAATATTTGCATAATACCACCTATGGAATATCATATTTCTTTACATGTCACGGGAATATATATTTCAGCAAGTTGTCCCTTGATGGCAATTCTACCAGATTTGTTCAGTCAGGTCGAAGTATTGATCGAAAATCTGAAAGATTTAATAGGCGGAAATTATTATTGGTTGAGTTAAATATTATTTAATATTCTTAAAAAAGTTTGCAAAAATTTCTTATGCAAAGTGACGTTATTCATTCAATAAGAAAAGGAATAAAATTAAATCGTGCAGTTATACTTCGGTTGCAACATCGCATTCGATATAAATCAATTTAGTAGCCTCTTAACATGCTCTTTCATATTTTTACATTTTGTTCTCGTTTAATATATTAAGGAAATTTGGGTAGAAGCAAACCTGTCACATTTTTATATCTTAATTTAAAATTTTACTTTGCAAATTGTATGGTAAATTAATTTTTATTTTTATTTACATTTACGATGAGTAACCACGTTAATCAGGGTTTCAGTTTATACTACACGTAGGTCACAACTTTTTAGTAAATAGATTTATTATCAAGTATGCACATTTTGATAAAAAATCATAAGAATTTAAACTTAAGCTTAAATCTTTATTTTTAAAAATCCTGATATATTTTAGGGTTCCTACTTCAAAATGATAAATGGAACCCTTACAAGATCAATGAAATGTCTGTCTACCTTCTATTATAGCTGACTTTCTCAGTGAGTATTTGCAAAATGTATTTGAAATTTTTAAAAATAATTCATCTTTTTTTTTATATATTGCAATACTGACTTTGCCCAAAATTACCCTCTGCATTCATTTTCAAGGTCGATGATACAAAATGAAAAATAATCTAACGGCTTGAATATTATATAAATGGTTTCTATTAGTAAAAAGAAAACATTGTTCTTCATAATTTGTTAATCACTACCTTATTAACTGATTGGTACATGATTAATGCTCACTTCGAAATAATACCTCTATTTGGTGTCAATCATAATCTACTATTTACAATCTTTTGTCACTTTGATTCATTAGAACAGAGTTAAAGAGGGTAAGAAATAACAAAGAAGCATATGCTTCTTTGCTATTTATACACTTGAACCTATTTTGGAGAACATCAGTTACATCGTACAGTTAACTAAAAAATGTCATCGCAAAGTTGTTTAACCTCACTGGACAGTGCAGAGTTATTAGTGAAGAGTAAGGTAAAAAATTGCATCAAGACTTGAAAGAAATAGAACATAGATATCAAGGAAAGTGGGATAGAGGCATGTTGGCGGACTATTGTTGGTTGCTGAACCGAGACAATCCGAACAAAGATTTAAAAAAAAATCTCTGAACAGAACTTCGAGCAGAAAATGACAAGATACGATAAATATTTCTGTTATGTAAATATATTAATAGATATATTACCTATGTAGTTTATTTGCATTTAACTGACAGATATAAGTATTTTTTTAAATTTAAATTTTTTAAAACATGAAGGTGTCCTTTTCGTCTATTTAGTCCTTTTTCCGAAAAATTGTAAAGTGTTGGAGAGAAACTAATTACATATTCGTAATAAGCGCTCCAAAATACCTCAAAATCAATCATCAAATCTTAGAGAGGAAAAAAAAGGTTAAATTTGCAGGCCTGTGTCATTTAAATCCATTTTTATTTTTCAAACCGAGGACAAAAGGAAAACTATTTAAAATTATTAATTATGACTCTAGGCCAATTCATGACCATATATTCCCAATATTATACTTCAAGCATAGAAAATTTGAGCAGAAACAACAGAGCTTATGATTTTCGTCTTCGATAACCGTGAAGAGATTGTCGAGTGACCTTTTTCTGGTACAACATGGAAAGCTATTACCATCTACGACCTCTTAGGGCAAATTAAGAAAACTGTGGACATCTTGAGGATAAAACAAATCTAATTTATTTAAAGATGTATTTCCGTTCATCGGACACTAAGTTCCGGGTGACACGAAAAGCATTAATCCTACAAATTAAAAAAATTGTGTAACTAGTGCTTTCCTGCAAATTCTTTTCTGTTATTAAATGTATGCGGGATACTATTTAGTGATCAGTAAATTTTGATCTCCGAATAGGTCACTAGTGATAAAATTTTTTTTTAACTGCATTTTTGACGAAACGTTTTAAAACATTCCTAACTGAATATTTACCGATTTTTTTGTCAATGTAAGTACATTTGATGTCTTAAATATATATATATATATATATATATATATATATATATATATATATATATATATAATGACTGACAAGACAACATTTCTCCAGGTATGTATTTGGCGAGCGTCAGGGAAGCAACAGATTACAGTACGTACAACATAAACGTTACCACGTGATTGTTTATTTTGATTAGTCTTTCTACAAAAAGACAAGTTAAGTTGTTAGAATTTCTCAATACTTCTGAATCTGTTCATAAAAATGTAAGAATCAACGTGATCCATATTCAGAGGCGTCTGTACACTCCCCGCTTAAAAAATGCTTCTTGAAAATAAATAGAAACAGCACCATTAATTCGATTTATTTATATTGGAAACATAACTGTTTTACGAAAAAAACATTTGAGGTGGATAACATGTAATCAAATAATATTCAAATCATATTGTCGCACCGCTGATAGGGTACCATTGATTAATCAACTGATTTACTGTATTATAACATGTTAATCACGATAATTTAGGGTAAGTAAAATTATCAAAAGTTTCTACTGCCTTTTTCACTCCCAAATCTGTGTACAAAGGAGTGTATGGAACCTTCCTCTAATCGCACTTCATAGATTTTTTATTTGTATGGAATGAGCATAAATAATGTGGGTTATTTTATTGTATACTCTCTCATATATTTTATTTCCGAATGTCACCTCTATTCTATATAGGTTTGTACATTTATATCTGCTTTTCAATAAGGAATTATTTTTGACCCAGTTAATTGTTTAAGACTATGCAAGCTAATTTAAAATTACATTATTGTTTGAATGTGTTTAGAATGATCTTTTACGTCAAAACATACTCTATCTGCTCAAAGAAAATACACTTTTTGAGTACTATGAATTCAATAAATGTAAAAAGAAATAATTTTTTATAAATATGGAAATAACCGATAGGAACTGACTAAGAGCTTAATAGTACTAGCAAAACTTGGTACGAGTGGAACTCACATTACAAGGTAGTGATAATCTAGGCGTGAAAATAATATTTCCTAGTATTTTATTAAAAGGAAAATAAATTACGTTATTTTTTAAAAATTCATAACGTAATCATAATTTTAGTTTTTCAATAAAATTTAGTTATATTTCCGGTAACGCCATTTTTTGGCAAGGTTTTCTTTTGCACATTTGGAAGAGGAACAATTTTTACTGATATTGCCTGATTCTGAAGAAAAAAGGCAATTTTAGAATATTTGTAATTTTTCTTCAGTTGTTATCCCACATGATTCATGAAATTAAAGAAACATTCAGCATTGAAGTATATATAGTTTAGTATGTTCATTTATTTGCCAAATTGGAAACTTCTGCATCAAACAGGTCCGAAGAAAAATGGTTATAGCAGTCGTACAGGCCGACGGACCCTTGAGGGTACGTAGCCAGAAAATCTATCACACATAGATTGTGGAATTGATCCGGATGTTATTGTTTTATATCCAAAGATAACAAATTCATCTGTATCCGGAAGTAAGCATATAATAGAGATTTTTGGTTTAATATCTCCGTGAAATCATTTAACACACAGTCCTTACGGCACATAATTAAAAAAGCTTAAACTTATTCACTTTCATTATTTGGAAACTTCTTTTTTTATTTTATTACGTCTTTTTTCAATAACAATTACTCCACAGTTTTCATTTCGATAAAACGGCTGATAATAATGATAGTAGTTTATAAAGAATTTAGGTAGATAGATGGTATGAAATAAATTAAGTAAGTTGAAATTATTTTATGAAAGCCTGTCCATAATACCAAATAATATCATATACGTTTAAAAGATTATTAGCAACTCTAGTGTACTGGTACTTAGTCATTTTCCCACAAAAGTATCTGATACTTGCATGGATTTTGCGGGCGCTGCATATCTCATTTTTTGTTCTATTACATGCTATTTCTCCATGACCAAGCAATGTCGATGGATTTTCACGTAACTTTTATAGCATCATGGATGACATCAATTTACTTCCATCCATTTCGGCTTTTATGAATTATGAGAGGATGGAAATGAGGGAATAACGTCTAAAAAATAATAAAAGTAATGGAAAGCCACTCAAAGAAATGAAACAACATAAATGAGGATAATTAATTATAAAATTATTGTGAATACTTAATTCGGTCTGATTTATATTCACTTTCTGCAGAAGATTTGAGCTTTGAATATGTGGATCCTTATTTAACAAATCTTTATTATTATCCTTTTGGTAAAAATGGCTGAATTTTACAAATTAAAAATATGCGGAAAAGGCCCAGCCCTTTAAAGCTGTCTTGTATTATCATCATCATCATCATCATCATCATCATCATCATATATATTAATACGCTAAGGTTAAGATGTTACACTCCCTTTTTAGAAAAAACCTCACAACTAATCCACATAAATTATATATCATTTTATAGATAATTGCTTGCTCTACCGGCATCCACAACTAAAAAATTTATTATTGCTATTGTTTTTGCAAATTAGTTAATTATTAAAATTATATACACAAAACAGCAATGCTGCCATCTAACGGCTCAACGTCAATATGATTGACGGTCGGTAAAATTTTTGTTTAATTTCAAATCCACTCACGTATAAATAAAGTGGCGCTTTAGCTCAATGCATTTGATACTTGCGCCTCTATATGTCAATTTTAGTAAAATATTTGTTTGATCTGTCATCTGAGCTTCATAATGGAATAAATAATGCGAAGACTTCGCACGGGTCACGCTAGTCCTTCATATAAGAAAAAGGAGGAAAGTTCAGCTAAAAAGAAATTCATCATTTTGATCGTTATTTTTTAAAATATGCTGTTCATTAATGAAATTTATTCATATGTTGTTTTCGGACCTGCTCGGAATTTATATTTTTATATTGTATCCATTAGTATATTAAAAATACCTATTTTATGCTATGTTCCCTGATTTCCAAAAACGGAAAAAAGTAGTAACCTAATGAAATACCTTTATCCCAAAACAGTTCAATCATATTACATTTTTAATATTAATACTCCTACGAATAAGACGATCTTGGATACTTGAAAGTAATTACTAATATAAGCTAAAAATTAAGTTAGTGACCTATCACTTTTCATACCCAAAACGTCTCTCCATTATTTCCGAAAGCCAACCAGATAACATTACTTGTTAAAATGAAACTTAAAAGCCATGTCTGAAATGAAAAATTTTATCCACCCCAACTTGACCAACTAATTTTAATAGCTTTATTTATTAGCCCAGACGCTTAGCTGTTAATGGTCTGCGATGCCTCAGTCTCTCTTCGAAATTAATCTGGACCGGAAGCGGAGCATGTTATCAGTGCGCTATTTTTTGCAACTTGGGCATATTTTGAAATTTTATTCTGCACACTGGAAGAATTTGGTTGGTGTGAAGTTACTTCGCGAGATTTTTGTGCACGGAAAGATACAGGCCTGTGATTTTTATTAAGAGCTGGAAATAAGAAAAAATAATTTACATAATATTTCACTTGGTTTTTGAAACGATGAATATGAAAAGGGGAAGAAATAAACAAGGGCGCACAGTTATTATTATAAGACGAATAAAGCAAAGTGCAACGATTTTCATTTATTTGCAGCTAATTAAATACAATTTGGCGATGAATGGCCTTGCATGATTCTTTAATTTAGTACTCATTAAACTTTAATTTATCCAAGGCAAGAAATGTCATGAAAACTCCGTATTTTAAATAGTGCGAAAAATTATTTCTTTTCTCCTAAAAGTGTGTACGATGTGTGATGAATTTCATAGTTTTAATTGCTTTTTGACTTGTTTGAATATTGGCTCACTCATATTTACTTATGTGTAGTCTTATTTTTTTTCTTGGAAATAACTTCGATTCAATCAAATCATGTTGAGAGCCTAATGCTGTGTAAAACACGACATATTATAAAAATAACACATTCTTGCGGTAAAATTAAACTAACAATTAATTTAAAATATCGAAATGCATAGGGAAGAAAAATAGGAAAAACTTTTAATAAACATAAATTTTAGTTTTAATTGGGATACATTTTTGAAAACACTTAGGGGATGTATTTTGTTGAAAATTCGACGATTAACGTTGTTAACTTGCAGTTACTAAGCAAGTAATTCATAATGGTGGTATGCTGATCTTATCGTTTTAAAGGTATGGTAATCCGTTAGCAAACAAGTTACTTGTGGCAAATATTTGGGTGAAAACGCTTTATTCAAAGAACCTATCTAGTTCATAATTACTCGCAAGTAGCGAAAAAGGTTTTTTTTAATTTTCCAACGTCAGCCCAATAGTTTAGATAATAATTGTGGTCTGAATAATATGGTAAATTAATTTTGCTTCTCGCGTATACATTCTAAAATTAGGTAGATGCATGTATTACGAACATATTTTTTTTCCTTAATAAATCTTACTCAAATTTACTGCATTATGATATTGCTAGATACAGTTTACATATATATATATATATATATATATATATATATATATATATATGTGTGTGTGTGTGTGTGTGTGTGTGTGTGTGTGTGTATATATACACGCAGGTAGCACGCATGCAAGCGTGACGCATTCATAGATTATAAGACGTACGGACGTATAGCCATACGCGCACGCATGCGAGAAAGATCCCACAGCAACCATATTTTCACTGATATAATTTGACGTATCCGATTGTAGTTTACCTGATGTCATTCTTAAGAAAAAAACAAAGTCAGGGAAAATCGCACTATCATTAATGTTATTTACTATGACGCACAATAAACTTTTCCACAATTAAGTCACTCTTGCTTAAATACGGTAATGGAACTTTGAGGTAAATTACTTCAAAACACAAGTCGGGGATTGCATTCGTCTTAAATTATTTCACCTCATTTTACTTTTAAGTATGTAGCTATATTTTCTTCTTGAAATAAAGTAGCTACTAAACAACAAAATGTTCATAACTTGTAGTTTGTTAATAAACGCTATCTCGTTCAAGTTGCTACGCGCTCTACTCCCTCTTCCTACACAAAATGGCGCAATGATGACCTCGGTCAAGCTGACTATCGGAAATGAAGTCGCTTTTGAGGCCAGAGTTATGTAGGTACAGTATAGAATAATGTAATGTGAATTTATTAACGCTTAACAATTGTAGCTTGTCGTCCGGAACAGCAGCACCACTGGTGCAAGAAGCCATACCCAGCGATGGACAACCCTCCTACCTAGCATCGTGATTATGGTCATGGCCTCCAGTAAAATGCATATCGAAGAAGTCTATATGGAGTAAAGAACTGAGATAGGCCTATGATACATATACATGAAAATAAATACAGTATCAAAACTTTTATTAATATACTAAATACTAAGGACAAAAAAATTTAATTTTTTTACATTTTTCAAGACACGATTCATTTCAATTACTACCGTTAAATAAAATGAAGTTCGCATTATGTACCGATGTATCAACCTACAAAGTAAATTACATCAAAACATACGTTAACTATAATTTACTAAGTACTGAAATTTCAAGATGTCGTTACTAAAATATAGTCAAACATAGAACTTAGAAAATATGTAATACATAAATGAATAGCTACAAGTCGAGACAAACAGATTGATAGGTATTAATATTGCAATTTTATGTGTTCTAACTATTGTTTTGGAATACTCTCGTGCGCGAGCTTAACTAACTATGAAACCAGTCAGAACCTGTTCTTTCGTGAGCATGAAGTATTTTTATTGTAATTTCGTGTGGGATTCCTTTTTACAATTAAGATAAAATAGATGTGCCGTAACTGATTTAAATCTTCAAACAGAGAACTCTTTAACAATTTCATTTGCGCCAAAAATCTTAAATTATTATAAGTATATGCTCTTTTCAGGAAACAATAATATACAAACCAAATACGTACCCTTAATAACACACTTTAGCGCATACGGTAGTCTCAAAATGCCAGTTCCACTCGTATTTTGGAGATTTATTTTTTATTGTACCCATGACTTTTTTCCAGCGCCAATAATCAATTCAATTATACGCCAAAGTATTAAAAAGAGCACGTATAAGCTTAAATGATATATATTAATTCCACAAATTGTCTTGACGTCAATAGGTGATTCACTTGCATACATAATATATAGGAAATAAATTAGATAAAGTCATTTGTTAAAACGCTAAGTCTAAAGCGCTACCTAAAATCTAATAATGCTCCAAATTTTAGCGCTATTGTTCATTTTGACATCCGCTGCTACTTGACCAATTAATTTTCGAAGCTTTATTACGGGACCCGGGTGCTGAACGGTTAATGGTCTGTGATGCCTTGACCGATCGGTAAAATTAATCTGGGCCACAAGCAAACCATGTTATGAACGCACTGCTTTCAGACACTTGGACTGGACACTAAGCAGCTGAGCGGGTGATGGATTTAATGGACAATAACTATATTTTTATAGCAAGCAATCTCTTTAAATTTTGGTCCCAAATCGCGGCTTCGTTTTAGTGCCAAAAGTTTTAACACAAAAATGGCAATTTTATCAATTATAAAGTTAGCTGATCAACAATAATGTTAACAACCGAGAGTAATATGATGTAGGTTTTATGAAAGATTGCTATATTTTAAGGTATGTTAAATAACTTGACATAGTTTTTAATAAATAAGTAAATAAATTGGAATGAACAGATTTTCATACATATTTCATAAACTTTTTATTTAAACTTAACCATATGTAGCCTTTTTTATTTTATATTCTGTGTTATAAACCGGATATACCTATATATATATATATATATATATATATATATATATATATATATATATACCTATATATATATACACATATATATATATATATATATATATATATATATATATATACATATATATACATATGTATAATGTTCGTTTTGAAAAAAATTTTAGTTTGTAAAAATGTTATATACGTAAGTAGTTTGATACCAAATCTTATTTTCTGTTCATTTTATAAGGACTCGTACACAGAAAAAGTAAAAAATAATTTCTCGCGCAAAAATGTTTAAGTCATGTCACGTTTTCAAAATTCCTTATGTCCCATAGAGATAGCTAATTGTTCTAGAGTTATTAATTATAACTTTGTATAGGGTAGTCAGTAAACATGATTCGTGTTATAAACAGAATTAATTTCACATCATGCTCTATTACACAATGATTAACGTTTTCAATGATCTGGGCTTGAACCAATCTTATATGGATTAAAACGTAATATGTGGCATATGAATTATGGCAAAAAAGAGAGTATATTAAGAAATGTAAGTTTCCGTACTATAAAACGTGACAATTAGGTTGAATTGTGCGGAATATTATATTCTTTGAATTTTATGCAATCTTCGCTTCAATTCCTTTAACAAATGGAAGAAAAAATATTGCATTCTAATTGCGTTTTTAATTTTATATATAATAACATACTGACTAATCGACCTATAAAATGCCCTAGAAGTTAAACAGATTCATCATATACTGTTCAAGAATTTTTTTTCTAAATAATGAATTGTGTTCATTAGAATCAAGTTACATTTATAATAAATAAATTTAACAGTTTTGCTCAAAAATAGTTCAGTATTTACCAATAAGTATTCAATCAACCTAGTCAGAATTTCAATATGAAACTTTCACCATCGTACATCTTGTACTACAAAAATCGGCATAAAATTTACAATCTATTTTTATATTACGTGGATAACGAGTAATAACCGTTTAAAAGAAGAAATTGGAAGTTTTCTAGTCATGTTTTTGGGTGAAACTGTAAAATCACTACTAAATCTGTAATGTGTACTACTTAAATCAAAATAAAGTATAAATGCCTAATTACTATACATCAATAAAAATAACGTAGGAAAATATTGTATCCAACAGGAATATATAAAAGAAATTCCAGGATCTATACAGAATAAATAAGTAAATCTCTGAAAATTCCCCACGAAACAGGGTGCAAATAATTATTAGGTAAAAAAACCCGCTAAAGTGTAAATTGAACTTAACGATGAGCGTTTCAACACTGCGTATTAAAATTAGTTTATGTATATATACACACGCAAACACACACACACACACACATACACACACACACACACACATATATATATATATATATATATACATATATATATATATATATATATATACATATATATATATATATATATATATATATATATATATATACATGTGTGTTATTTTCCGAAGTAAACCATTATAAAAGAAGGTACAAAAAACGCAATTCCTAATATTTCTTAATTACACAATTTAATTTTGGTTCAAATTACAAGCTTTAACAATTTCTTGTTTTTCGTCAATCTCTAATCTGCTATGAAGAATTTCCATTGTAAAATCTCTTACAGTCTACCAACTAAATTCCAATACAAATTGTTATGGTTGACTGAAAGAGATTGCTCATGTAGCAATAAGTCCGCCATATGTACTATACATAAAAGCTAATAAATAAATAAATAAATATATTTTATTGTTACTTAACATCACAAATTGTAAATACTCATATTGTAAATACTTTAGGCTTCGTTTTGTTTTTCTTATTATACATACAATATTATCTATAATAAAAATGATTTGGGACTTTATAGACTTGTATACTTCGGAAACAAAGATGTAAAGAAAAAAGGTTTTGTGGCAAATTTTTGGTCATAAGACAAAAACGTTTTAAATTTAATTTATACATTTGGAAAACTTTTCGTCTTTAAGAACGAAAATTTTTAAAGGTTAAAGATAAGACCTTTTCATTTCATATTCTATTCAATTTTGTGGTCCCATTTTTTTTTATTTTAACTCTTGTTTTAGAATCCTATATCGGTATAAAAATATTTCCGACTTTTCATAGATGAGAACAGGTAAAATCTACAACTGGGCCAAATTTCAAGTCGACGTAAATTTGTCGATTGACCTGTTTATTATATTTTCACTGCTAAAATATCAACCTTATCCTTGACATATGGTGTTATTATAAATTGAATATTGTAAATACCACCGGGTGGTGAATTATTTCTTTATTTGGGACATCTTGATACGGCTATCAGATGAAAGGGATTCATAAATAGAATACATAATTTATTCAACTACAGATAAAAATTAAACTTTCTGATATTTATTTTTATACTAAGTATCAGTGCAATGTTTTTCACTGTTAAGTAAATAAGTAAATAATGACGCAGTTGCTAATGACATTTTATACACCTTCACAGTACATTAGTAGCTACAAATAAATAAATAATATTCCATGAAGTCATGATACTTCAATAACACACTAATTACACAGTGGGTCTACCAATAGGTTTACAGTGATGGGTTAAGTACACCCATGCGATATCCGTGGGGTATACATTAAAAACTACGCTAACTGCATAAGCCCACATGACTTGTGCTTTCAGCCCTTGTCATCTACAAATACTATTTATACCTACAGTGAATTTCTTGCGTGCCGAATCATCACTAATATTGTTGTAAATACTTATTAGCTTTGTATTTAAATCAGCTTTGATAATTCCTCAATACTACACACGGAATATTAAATTCCGTCATAAATAATTTCTAGGTGGATAAAATCACGGTAATAAATATTTCAATAAACTGTCTCTCGACGATGGTTTGACCTGGCTTATTCATATAGATCGAATTATTGATGAAAAATCGTGCGATGATAGGACTAAACTAATGAATGTAGTAAATTATAATATGTTGTTTTAATATTAGCGAAATATTAAATGTTTGCTAAATTTCTTACGGATAGTGACATTATTAATTTAGTAATGAATGACATACAATATAATCTTGCTAGCACTTTGGCTGCAACATTTTGGCCGCAATTAGTATTAGATTATTCTTAACGTACTCTCACATATTTTTACATTTTGTTCATAGTTTTATTTATTATGGATATTTTTGGTCGATCTAAGCCTACTATATTTTCACATGTTAAATTAAATTTTATTTCGTTTGTTGTAAGATGGACGGCTTTGTATCTTTTATTACATTTACGATAAGCAAGCACTCAAATTCTGATTTATTGTATTTTTATAAATGAATAAATAAAAAAGTTAATCTTAGGATGTATTTGTACACAGACTTTTATAAAAAATCACCAGAATTTGAAATTACGCTTAAATCTTTATTCAAACAATCCTGATACTTTTTTTAAGATTCCATACCACAAAAGGGTGAACAGAACCTTTTACAAAATTACTCATATGTCTCTCTATCGGTTCGTCATATCTGTTTTCCTCAGAAACTACATTATACGTAGAAGTTTGAAATTATCCCACCTATTTTTTACCAGATATCTTTATAAAATTATTCTTATCAGAACTAAAGAGGGCCTTACTAAAAACACAATTTAATTTTTTGACATCTGTGGGTTGTACTTTAAAAATATTTTGATTAAGAATATATAAAATTTCGATCATAGGAAAAGATGCTCTAAAAAATATGCGAAAGTAGGGTATGCTTCCCCTTATTTAGGAAACTACTGACTCAAAATATTGAAAAAAGACGTATTGTACAATGTGACTAGAGGCTTACTAGATCTTACCCTTTTTCAAATATACACCATGTTTTCATGCCTGTGAAGAACATGGAAGGCGACATAATTACGTTGTTAAGGTTAATATTTTTAAATAGTTTAATGGAAATTCTATGAACTCTTAAACATTCGTGTGTGCTTTTTCCGTATACTACGGAACGTATAACTCGGGGAATATTGCGAGTTCGACTGTAACTTAAGAGGTTTTGAACACATTGATTATATTGTTTAATATTATGAAATAATTATATTATTGGTGAAACTAATGTCTAAATAAATTTTATATAAAAAGGAGACGGTAAAGAGAAATATGGATTGAAATTATAAATTTAACAAAGACGTCTATTTCGCATTCATGGTCACGTATTCACATAATTGAAATTCAAACATAGGATATGTGAAAGTAGTAGATAAAAATGCCGCTCATTTTTAAATAAAAAAAATCTTTTCTTACTTTTTCATATCTCTAATTTTTTTATTAATTATATTTGATTTTGTACAAGTATTTAAGCTATTGTCCTTTAAACATATTTAAGTTTACTTTGATTTTATATTGTTAAGGGATAATGAATGTCAAAATATTCCAGCCGGTAGAACTTCCAGTAATTAATTTTGTTTTTTTTTTCACATAATTTTTGAATTTAAATGAAATTCCAAAACTGCTTTATTATTTTATACTTTGATAATGAATAGATCGATTACTTTTAGTAAAAAGTTATTAGGAGCGCGTATAAAAAAATTATTGTCTCCTTCCATATTCAACTAATCGCTATAAAATGGAAAAAATGAAAATTAAATAAAAAAATTTATGTAAAATACAGAATTGAGCAAATAAATTGGCCTCATAATTATTCCAATCGCGCTAAGAACGTAATATTGAAGATACAATTGAAAGAACAAAAAGTTCATGCTGAAGGTCACTCACTCGCAATTGGGATGCAGTAGAATACTTATATGAACTTCGTATTTTCTTCAAAACATGAAATAATTGCAATAGAAATTTACCCGTTTTTATATATGTGCAATTTGCAGGCTTAAAAATATTTTAATGATACATTTCAGGATTTATAAAATCGTTTAGTCCCCGAAATAGGATCCTTTGAATGTTCCATCTTGTAAAAACACAAGAAAAACTAGTTGAATTCCCTTTGTTATGAATAATAAATTATAGCTTTGTTTAAAATCAGTTAACAAGAGAATAGTATTTTATGCATTTGAATATCATATTCAACATTAAAGAGTTTAGAAACCATGCGCATACACGCGCGTTATTGTAATTGCTATGGTAACGTTGTCTGACTTCTTAGATTTGTGTACTGAATTTTTCCCCCATGATTATTTTCATAAGACCTTATTTTCAGTATTTGCTTGTTGCTCAGGATTAAGATTAGTAATCTATTGTCAATTCTAAAATGCGTCATATGTTTTTAGAAATCAGACATGTCGAGAAATTAAAAATATGAATAGCAAATAAATACCGTGATAATTTTTTACATCGAGTTTTTCCACTTTTAGTTTTTGTTTTATGATCAATCTTAAAATTTTGTCTCTTATATGAGTGTTGCTTTAAATGATAAGCCTTCTTTGAGGCTCTTTCAATTTTATTTGTAAATAATGATTCGGGAATTTTAGAAAGGGTAAACAGAGTAATTGAAATATTTGCTTTTTTTATTTCTTATTGTGTTTCACACAATAGATTTTAAAATTTTGTGTGTAATATTTCTAAAGGTATTGCTAAAAATATTCACAATATTTTCTTATAAATGTTGGTATAAAAACCTGAAAATTATAGTAGTTTTTAAGAATATTAAGCTTCGTACATTTCAGTAGCTGACGATCAAAAATATTTAAAGGGAAATTTTTCAAAACAAAAACTATAGTAGTATTTAATTCAATATCGTGTGGGAAATCAATTGAAAGTAAGCTACAGTAAACAATATGAAAAAACAGCTTTATCCGGTAATTGTAAAGGTGATTCTTATTTTCATAGCTTTTTTATATTTGTTATAATTCTATGTATGTAAAAGGTATACTAAACAAGACATTAACATGGTGAACTATGTTTAAATTATTTATTAATAGCTTCATAGAAAAGTTTCATTAAATATTAGTTTACGCCTTAGCATGTAATAAGTTTCTTTTAAATTACTTTCAATTACAAGTTTTTATTTCCTTCAGTGGTAATATATATTCATATTATCTAACTATCACCCTAAAATATATTATTTAATTATTGAATAACTTTGTAAATCACTTAGATGTGGATTTAATTATATAAAATCTATTGTAAGAAATATAAAAAAAACACCTCTTAATAAAACAAAAATATGTATAATTATTAATATCTATAAAGTCATAAACTTAACTGTTAAAAAAAATGTTATTTCATTTGTGTTTTAGTTTCATAAGCGTGCAGTATATTTACAGAATCGATGACCGTAAAGTTGAAGCAGTAGCAACATAAAATTGACCCAAAAATAGGATAACCTATCTTAAATTAATTTAGTTGTAAACAGTATGAATTCTAAGTTATTATGAAAGGTTGTCTATTTCCACTGCCTTAATTTAAGAAAACATTTATCAAAATACCATCCTACGTCATGATTAATGGTTTAATTATATGGGTATCACCAGAAAATGTGCGACAATAACATTTCGTTCATAAGAACTTGCAATATTTTAATTAATATTTTACATTCCTTTTTGATTTCTTTGTAATGGTCTATGAGGCAAGAATGAAATAACAACAGATCGATTACTATATTAAGTTGTGCTTTTTGCACTTGCATCGTGTCTTTCATTGTGACAAAGGAAAACTATCTTTTTAGGATGATTCTGCCTTTATATGTTGGGGATGATTTCATCCGATTAGCCATGCTGCAATGCCATAACATTCACACACGTCTTGCACGCACTCACATCCTATTTACGACTTTTTTCATAAATTCTGTTTTAACTCTAGGTCTCACTCGATGATATATGTTTTTTCAATATTTCAAAATGTGTGTAAAATTTTATAGTATTTGTGTACATACTAGCTGGAACTTTAGCTTTTATTTAGGGTATGAATTGTATAAGGTATTTATATAATATAACGTCATTAAATGGAATGTTAAATCAACAACAAGTTTTGATGGGAGCCACGCCACTTACACATCTAAATGACGAATAAAACTATTTTGATGTGAAAATGATAATAAACTATGAAAAATTATTACCTTCAGTTTCCAGTGCTCATCAAAATTTTTAAATTATATAAATGTGCGACCCAATTTGAAAGAACCTTAGTCTACTCAATACCGTCATTATTTTGCTTGTTCCATGTCATCAAATTGATTACGTTTTTAAGCAATCGATTGGCGTATCATTATATTTGACATTTCAAGCATATTTATATAAGTAAAAAAAAATTTTAAGTTTATTTTAGTATCGCTCATGAATGCTATACGTTGCAAGCGAACATGTGACATATTAAAATTATATCATAAGTTCTTTGTAAAAACTGCAGTAATAAAAAGTATCGATATAATATATTAAAAAAAGCGTTACACGATTGACACTTTCAAAACACACAATGAAACTTTCAAAACTATTTGTTTACAATATTAAATTGTTACAGCTCCAATCTAAAGGGGTTAATTTTACCCTAATATGTTGTTAAACAGCAAGTTGCAATTAAAACGTGAAGGAGACGTCTGTTGACTTGTAATTTGTTAATCTGCACGCTATCATTAGAGCATTTTATACAGACCGCTCTCAGGTATTCATGAAGTAGCGAGCATACGGTAAATGCAGTGATGTATGTAGCAGAACTAGCTACCGGAAAGTTGGTCCTCAGAGGCCATGAGTGGAGAAGCAAAATATGCGCTAAACTGTGCAGGTTTAAAACATCTAGTCAATTTAATTCGTACATTTGTGTACATTTTATCATCGAAATTGGTTTGTCGTATTAGAAAGTATTTTATTCATAGTAAATAACAGTTCATTTAAAATACAACGTTTACACCAATTACTTCTTTCAATAAATTAATTTTTCTCCATTATAGAAATAAAGAGACAGTGAAGGTGATTAAAACTGGCTACATAAGGATTGTGGACATTTAAAATTAGTTTAAATTTAGACCCAGTAGACTTTCAATGAAAAATAAAACATAGTGATTTACTATTATTACTTATTGTCGACTAGTTTGCGGCTTTCTCTCGTAATTTTTGGATAACAAAGCCAAAATCACAAAGTTTTATTCATGCATTTCACCGTTTTATTCACGAAATTCAGCCTCTTTTTCTCAGAAACCGTTTCTTGTTGAAATTTTGGAATTTGGCACAGTCATAAAATGTGTTAACTCACACATTTCAATAGCTGGAAATCAAAAGCATTGATTTAGAAATTTCGAGACGGTAAATTGAATATAGAATTTTTTTTTATTTCCACGTATAATATGATGTATCGTTTGAATATTTTTATTTTAAAGGTCTCAATTTTTTTCACTTAAGTGTGATATCTCTTAAGACGATCTGAAGAAATATACAAACATATGTTTCCTTCCCCTGATTTCTGAAACTCAATCTAAAACTATAAAAAATTGAGGGGTTCTAGAAGCCTAGGCAAAGGTTTTGGCAAATATAGCGATAATCCTAAATGTAGTAGTACTGTTTGTAATAATCACCATGTTTTTACTCCTGGGTTAAATACATCAGGCAATACATTTACGTTTATCTTTATTGAGAGTCGATTTTCTAACCACGTAATGGCGAAACTTCAAATTTGGACACTTAACGCAACGTGTAAGGGTTAATAACTGACATATTTTGCTTTAATTAACTTCTTTTAATACTTCCAAAAAAGAATAAAAGAACCTTCAAAATTTTTTTATATAATTTTATGTGTTACGCTGGTTTCAAATGTAAGGGTTTATTAGAAAAAGTTTAAAAATATTTCATAATTATAAATTGCTTATTAAAGATATTCTAAAGCAAATTTAGAACATTTCCACCCTTCTTCTAAATCTGCTGATCTAAAAATCATGAAAAAAACAATGTTGGTAAAACTTGAGAAGAAAGTTTCAGGAAAGATAGTTTTCCTGCAATTATTTTAGATGTTATTCCTTTGGAATATGCACTATGTTTTTATTTTTGTGAAAAATATAGTTGCCGATATATTTATTTCGTTAAAAATTAATATTTGTAAATTGTTTAACAGAAATATCCTGAATTGTTTATAAAGGCCAAGATGTGTACAGAACCCTCATAGCGCCAGTTCTAATCATGCTCTTTTATAAACAGCCTATATGTTATCATTAAATACACTAACTTTCTAAATTAATAAAATTTAATAACAAATCAGGCCCAAAAGACAAATCGATTTTATTTTAAATCTCCTGCTTTTACGAACTAGCAAAATAACTTGGTATAGACACTATTTCGTCGTATTTATTAAAATAGGGTCGATAGTTTAACGTGGCCGCCTCACTACCGACCCTTCATTTCATCCCAAAACATTTCTCATTCAACCCAAACTAAAACAATATTCAGCAGCCTACGTCGAAATGAATGATACTCTAGTTTCAGCTGTGTTGTTCAATATCATAAAAGATTGTAAAATGGTAGTAGATTTACTTTTAAACCCAGATATTTAGTGAATGATTTATATGATCATAAAATCGACAAAATCAATTTGAACCGAAGGTTAAACCTTTATTTAATTTAAACGTTTTGTGTTGGTATATAAAGTAATTATATTATTAAAATTGTAGACGTAGAGTTGAAATTTCGATTTATCAATATGTTCCTAGGTACTTTTTTGTTCTAAGCAACTATATTTAGTTTACATATTATTTATAAGTTATTCTCAACATTTTATATTTCATTTCGCGGCAGGATTCATTTGTTTATATGTTCGTAAGGCATTATCTTACTTTATTAAACAGTTACTTGACATACTTCCGTAGTTATCGATATTTCAGTTATTTCAAAATGGAAATCTGCACACATACCTGTTCTTTTTTATAATCTGTTATTAAAATTTGACTACATATTTCTCATAGGATGCTCAATATGTATCATTTTTAAAAACTTGTACAAAAGTTGAACAAAAATTTATTAAACATTCAAGTTTAAATAATAAAAATAAATATAAACTAGAGCTTAAATAAAATATGAAATCTCAGATAATTGAAAACATAGAAACAAGCTTTTCTATATTAATTTTGTAAACACCAATTTGATTTACACAAAGTTTCATGTCGGTTCCGAATGGTAATACAAATATACCTTTACATATATTTTTTTAAATTGCCGACAGCTTATTGTTCATAAAAACATAGGTATTAAAAACCGAAAAAATAACTACTGTAGTGATAGCCTGGGAATATTGTGGTAATTATATCTAACTACAATCACAAATCTTAACATTGAAATGGACACATGTATTACTTCATTTCGGTGCTGGGTAGCAGTTTGAATAAATGGCCGACATAATTTTAAGTTGCATTTGTTTCGCGCGTTGATTCCAAATAACGAAAGTAGGAGGTACGCAGAAAGTATGGGACAAATACCAAGTGGTAGAGTAAGGAAAAATATGTAAGTATGAATCCCTTTCTGTCCTTGCCCCATTTTCGTGATACCATTTCGCATTTAAATTGTGTTTAAAGCCTTCACGCTAATAACTCTGACGCATAATATCCATTAAAAATTGTTGCAACCAAAACGTCTTTTGAAACGCTTTGATTCAAGTCGTCACATAATTACGTAAATAATTATATTTAAATTTAAATATACTGTCAGTATCGATTTTAATATTAGTACCAATGCTCGATTTTAATAATGTAGAAGCGTACATGAGCAAAATGAAAACAGAACCAGGTCAATTTACATCGAGTGGAAGGAATAAGTGACAAGTAGTCCAACAAAATGTGAAAGACAAAGGTTTAGCTTAGCGATGTACACGGTACAGATGGAAGTTGCGGCGTCTGCCACACAGTGGATCGAAACAGACAGTCGATAGAGTCAATTAGATAGAGTAGTTCCATTCATGTATATCTTCCAAAAAGTGAAGATGATATAATTTTATATGGAGAACTTAATAATATATTTTACAAGTGGTAAAATTGTAGTCACAAAATTTCATAATAAATAACATAATGTAGTGAGAATTCTCGATATTGCTTACCCGATTAAGTACTTATTTCTTGTACAGTATACCAAAAATGGGTATCTATGGATATAAGTTTTATATATAACATTGTAGGGAATCATCAATAAAAAAGCATTAGGTAAAACTAAGTCGAAAGTTTTCAAATCTTAGGACAAACTAAGCATGTTTTACTTTGTTACACTCATCATTTTTTAATATCGGTTTATTTTATTGAGCTAATTAGCTCTATATCAATTATTAGACGCTCAATCATGTTTAAGAAACATTGACGAATTAACGAAATATCGCACATGTTATTGTGGTAATTGACGGATTATTAAAGTTTCGTTGACAGATATTTCGTTATTTTTAAATAATCGGTTAAACATACGTGATTGAAAAAAATACTAATCATTCGCATAGGTCACGTGTTCATCATAGTCACAGGATCTCAGGGGAATGGCCTTCCTCTTCCCGAGAAAATAGAATACTAAATCTAATACCATAAAGTAAGTAATTTCACGTTACTATGGGAAATTCGAAATACACCGACCGACGCTCGGTCACCCGGTATCAATTTTCAAAAGATCATAAAGATAATTTTCCATCATCAATTTTTTAATATAAATATCATCATACGAAATTAAGTAGACATCGTCATATACTGCCTTAAGTAGACATCGTCATATACTGCCTTAAGTAGACATCGTCATATACTGCCTTAAGTAGACATCGTCATATACTGCCTTACATAGACATCGTCGTATATTTATTAAGCTCTTAGGAATATTGATAGAATGTGATGGTAAATAATTAATTGTAGTTATGAAAACAAAAGTTCTTTTTGTATTTTTTTTTATGGTTTGGCACAAAAATGGTTTTGCACTTATCCGCTCAATATGAAACTAACTATTGTATAATTTATATTATCCAGATTGGCATAGGATTTGTAATACATTTTTGGATTACGTAGATAATGAGAGTTAAGTGAAGAGATTATAAGTATGTTAGGTTCATTTTTTATTTAAACTTTAAAATCACTATTACTACACCAAAATAACGTGTAAAAATATTGCACAAATATTAAAACCTAAAAATGTTTCAGAATGCACGAAGTTTAGTAGTCAATTATACATAACTAAATCACTATAAAATTGGAGATAAAATTAGGCGTACATAACTATTACGTAAAATAAACCCTCATAATATAATAACTTATCGATTAATTAATATAGTTTTAATTATTATATAAATTAATTGATGTTAAATATGTACATAGATATATGTATATTCAAGTCTATTGGTAAACTGTCTCTATTAGAATATATGCAACCATCATCGAAGCTTTCATTACCGTCTGCTCAGTATTTATAGAGGGTAGTCATTTATATTAAGAAATAGGTTATGTTAGGTAGTGTAATTCCGAACATATTTTATTTCGAGAATTTAATTTTTGTGCTACTTACGTAGTTTTAAATATTTATTACTTTTACTTTGCATTAAAATCAAAGAAATCAATTTGATCGTTCTGTTTTTTGTTAACTTAAGAATAAGCTACAATATTAATACTGTTATTTATTGTGTGTTTATATTCAATCTTTAATACTTGTAACAACGTCTCAAATAATGAGTGATAATTACTTGGTTCATTTAAATGTGGCTAAGTGCTTATTACTCAGCGTCTTTGTCCGCATAGGTCCCTTTAATAATAATAAGTCAACAAACACATATATAGCTACCAATCTAGTATGATATTGGTCTAAATTATAGCCTTAATTTTATAGGCAATGAAAATAAATATAGGAAATAGCAATAACAGATGAGAAAGTTGTTTCAAATATTGAGAAAACTAACACAACATATTGTACAATAAAGAATTCAGCTCATAAATTGAATCGCATTTGACAATTGAGAGAATACAAAAAATCGGTACGGCTCGACGTACGATATCCGTAATCCGTATCGGCTCGGCGTACGATAATCTGCAGCGACTACAATGAAACATTTTCCAAAATTGCTTTATAAAACAACATACTCGTAGTTAGGGCGCGAATTTAACAAGGTTAATTTTACGCTCAACCGCCTTTAAAGTAGTAAAAACTTATAATTTGGTCCAAATTGCACACTAAAATAGCAAAATATATTTCTGGCTTTTTACTTGTTAATTTGCACCGTTTTTAAGTGTGCTGTGCACTTTGTCTACCCCATGGAGAGCAGCCCTTCACGTGGATATGGAGTAGTATTCGTAGTCGAACCAACAGTTTAAAAAAATGGTCTTTAAGAGGAAGGTATCGACGAAATCTACTAATTTTGGCTATAATATTTGTACCGGTTTACTTTATTAAGACACAATTGTACAAATTTAGTATAAAGCATTACAGTTGCAATGGGCACGCTAATAATTAGGCATTAAAATTTAATACGTTAATATTGTAAATGAGAAAATAAATTTGTATGCCGATTTCTTTTATACATTTTCACAACTAAATTATGCACCCTTTCTGTAACATTTGGCGTTATTATACATTTAATATAGCAAACGCCCCAAGACGGTGAACTATTTTTTATTCGAGATACTTTGATATAGGTATAATGAAAAGAAATAGCGAATAGAAAACAAAACTATATAATTTACTGAAATACAAATAAAAATAATCAACTAATTAATGTGGCGCCACATCGCTAAGCAAATAATAAAATAAAGGTACAGTAACCATTTCTATTTTATACACCTTCTTTATTTCTAGCTACTAATGTATTTTACATTAGTAATTTAGATTTTAGTAATTTGATTAAAGAAATTTGAAATTTTTAAAAATAATACGTCTTATTAATCCACATATTTGGCACTAGCTAATTTTATTTTTAAACAGACGATGGAAAGCAATAATATTTAAAATTATTAACTTAACAATGAAGTTGTCTCTCTATTTCAAGTTCATACAATTCAGATTCATAAAACGTAAATCTGAAAATGGCAGTAAATATTTCCGAAAAATAAAACCAATGGATGAAACGAATATTTTTCTTTTTTTATACCACTAATACTTTTATTATCGGTCACTGGTTTGTATGTAATCGCCTTTAAAGTCGTTTTTAAATTTACCTCGAATTGATATTGCTTTAAGGATGATGAATTGAATGAGAAAGAACTCAAGATGGCAGTTAATTCGGTAGATAATAACATTTTTTTAAAATAATTTTATAATTTCAATGAGATCAGAAAGTCTTTCTTATTTTGAGCTTGAGTAAGTTGTTAACTTAACAATAAAATATTTATTAAAAAAATGTGTCCTTCTTCCAAGTCAATCCGCTAACATGAATAGATGACGTTTAAGTGAAAGCACGGGAAATAAGCAATTTACAAAACAAAGTTCTAAGTAAACAAAATCATCCACAATTAGTCGAATTATGCTAAGAAATTAAACTTAAAGGTAAAATAAAAAGGTCATGCTGAATCATCCTTTATACAAAATTATAATAAGAAATTTCGGTAAGATGACGACAAAACATTGATAAAAATACCGTTGTTTATAAAATTCGTAAATTTTAAATTATTTGGATTTTGATTTCATGTCTGACGATACGCACATAATGATATATTACCGGTTTTATAAAAACGTACTGTTCCCGAAGTTGGTTTTTAAAAATTTAAATCTTATGGAAACAAAAGAAAATCTTATTGAATTCGATCCTTATGAATTACAGAGATGATATTTACTGACCTTGTTAAAATCAATTAAATACAAAACAGAGTTTTTTATACATAATAATATTATATAACGTCATAAATATGTAAACTAGGACCATGCAGTGAAAAGGTGGCTAGCTTTGTTGTCGTTCCTACGGTAATGTGATCTGTTGTGTGCTAAATTGTACTGTAATTATTTTGATAAGACCATAATTCTGTAAATGGTTGTTACCTCGGATTTATTCCATTAAATAGGTGCGCAACTTAAAAAATCGAATTACATAGAAATATGAAGAGGGGATATATTGTGTGAAAAATGTTTGGTACATAGTTTTTCCATTTTCCATTGTTTAGGTAAATCTTGCATTTTTCCATTTTCCAATGTGTAGGCAATATTTGTATTGCTTTTATACGAGTACTGCTTCAAACTGAACAACTCGTATGTTAAACATTTTTTTATTTTATGCAAGTTTGATATAAGACATTTTCCACAAAATCACTTGTTTAATTTAATATTAACCACCTGCTACCAGCGATTTAACTCAACCATATGATAAAAGAAAAGAAAAACAACGTAGCAATATTTGAGACCATGCTGAACTTGTAAATCATATCAGGCTTATGATTTTGCAATAGATCGTTTTAGTTACTTAATTCAACATAGAAACAGAAATTGGAAATGCATAACACTTGTGATATTTTCCATTATTCAGAACAGGGTTTAAAGCTGAATTAGTAATGCACCTTAATACGTAATGAATACTCGGAAAGTGTTTTGGTTTCATCCGGGGACATGTATTAATTTTGGAGCTTCATACTAATTAGGTTTCGTATTTATTTATTTAATATATTATAATTAGACATACTAGGTCATTTTAGTGGTATAAAAATATCCTACAGAAAAGAAAAGTAAATTTATGAAGAGTACTTTTAGGTTCTAACTCGGAATAAATATTACGATATAACACTAAATATTGTAGGTAAAGAGTTCACTTCAGTTTTCGTTTGTATGTTAAGATACATATATATATATATATATATCCATTTACACGAATTAGTGGTGCCCATCTTCGAAAACCGTGATAATATTATCAATCGTAGCTGTTCTTGCTTAATCTAAAATTTCCAGCCTCCTCTAAAAAAATAACATGGATGGAATAGATTCACCTATTACAACAGTAAAATATGAAAATTATAATTATTTAAGAGCAAATCAAATAAGTTATTGATATCTTGACGATTAAACACGTTTAACTTTTCCTGCTTTACTAGTAAAACGTTGGGTTCAGGACGACGTATTTTTAATTTGTGCGACTAGTACTTTCCAAAAAATTAATCTCCTCTATTAGATGTATGCAAAATAGTATATAGTGACGTTTCGTAAGGAATATACCACTAGTGTTCAAGATTTTACGTTTCAAATAATTTTTAGTAAAAGTTATTAATAAATAAAAATAATATGTTTTCAATAAAATATAATTATAATCTCTTAAGTTAGGGTTTAAATTATCAAAAATTAAAATTTAGTAATTAAATAGTAATAATTTAAGTTTGATGTATATTTGAGATTTTATGTACACTAAAACGACTTGCAGATAAGAAAATATACTTCCAGGTAAATAGTGACGATCATCACACAAATAGAAAGAAGCTCTTAGTGGTTCAACAGTTTGTGTGAGCTATTAGTTTAATATTTTACGCTGTCTATTAATATAAATTTTTCTGTTAGTTATCAAGTGTTATTTTCATATAGATAATTTTTCAAATATTGCTTAATAAATTATTCGTCAAATATATTCAATATTTGGCGTTAATTTTGTAGAAATTCATTATTCACAATTAAATGAAACTACGTGATGTAGTATTATTTCTACTATCTTTAACTTCTTTACCACGAACTAGGTTTCGTTGTATTACAACATCTTCAGGTGGGATATTAGCAAAGATTGTAATACATCGAAACTTATGTTAAAATCACTCATGTTTCCTTCCGTGTGTCCGTCATAGCCGTTTTCCCCAGAAGTCACTTGATATTAAAACTAGAAATTTGGCACGGTAATGAAGTAATAAAATATTTAAAAAAAAGTTAATTCCATATGTAGATCGAGGTGCCGTTTGAAGGTTTATAAGGGTCATAATTGTAGGAATTTATTTTCAAAATTCCCCCCTTATTTTCAAAATTACTCAACACAAACTTATAAAAACAATTATAGATATGTAGAAGCCCTTAAAATAGGTGTAGGAAAACTTTTGCGATGATCTTATGTGACATAATATTTTAAATAATTCCCAAATTTTGACTTCAAAAAAAGACATAGTAGGTACAATTACATTTTTCCTATTTTCAAAGCCAAAGCAAAGGAAATATCCTTGAAGCAATGTGACCTAGCTACTTAATATACTAACACATTTATCTTATACCACCAAATTTTTTAAAGTTCTCGTGTAAAAATGAAAGAAGAGGTCAAAGAAGTGTTAAAAAATATTTTTTCTCTTTTTATGTATCACGAGGAGAATCATTTGAAAATGTTTGTTGCGAAAAATTACAGGAAAACTAAAGCAAAAATAAATAAAATGGTATATATCATAATTTATGAAATATACATCTTAATTTTAAGTCAGTGAAAGATATATTACATAAGATATAGTATATAAATAGTCTGATAGAAATATTACGTACGCTTAAATGTTTACAAGTCCCTAAATATGTACGGAACGCTCGTAGAGGGAGTTCTGCTTCGACACTCGTTCTTGACAGGTTATTTATAATGCAGGTGGATGCCTTCATACCAAGTTGACATCTGGACATTTTCTAGAATGTTTTAATGAAATAAACAAAATAAACATACTTTGCTGAAATTTCAATAAAAAACATTTTCCATTGCTCTAACCTGTACCGATATAATTTTAAATACTCTATGTGATATAATTTTGCAAACTTACCAAGTTTTCCTCAAACAACCTTTCAATTAATCACAAATATTAACTTTGTATAAACATAATTTTTGCAATATTCGCATATATTATTACAAATTTTTTTCGCGAATTATGTATTTAGCGAATAGGTAATAAAATTACATCAATCCCGACCGTAACCGTCTCTATGGTTGTGTCACAATAATAAAAAATTATGGAATGTTTACGACCATGCAGTAGCTTCGTCTGATGTTTCCAAAATAGAAAAATATCGCAATTTAGTAGGAAGTTCTGAGGCGATACGATTTCTTTGCCGATATGATATTATCAACTCTCTCCCATTTAGTAAATTTATACTTTTAAGCAAAATATTTATAAGGTATGAACTTTGTTATTAGGTAACCAAGTTCCAAGTATGATTGGTTTTTTTACAAGTCTCGTAATCAAAATACGGCAAATTTTTCCAATACAAGGAAATTTGTAATATAGTTCTAATATTGACAGATTTATCTGTGCTATAAGATTATACATATTTTCCCGTACATAACAAAATTTTACTGTCATGTATTTAATAAATTTATGAATTTCCAAACAATTTTTTGAAGTTATACTTTAGTTTGGCGTGTTATGAAAAAATTAGTGAAATTATACGAAGCGCGCCCACGATGTTACAAAAATTGACACAATAGAGTTGCTCATTAAACATACGGTAGTGACTGATACTACACTAGTATTGATAATAGTCATTAAGTTATTTGTAAATACACAACACGTGTTTTATATTTATAGAAAGCGAAGTTTTATCTGTGGTTTTGAACAATATTTGTAATAATTGAAATTTAATAGTGGTCCATACGATAAGAAAAATTAATTTAATGTGAATATCATTGACAGAAATAGTCCTTATAAGCTTTATAAAATACATTTTAATAGCATATTTGAGTTGATTTTGAGTATATTTTATTCCTTATTAATTTGTAATTATTTGCATTACAAATTATAAATTATTACTTTATCATTTAGTAAGTACTTGAAGTTAATAAATTACACTATATTTACAGCATATTCTTTTATTCTTATTATTATTTAAATGTTATTTAGATTGTTTTAGTAAATTTACAATTAATCGTATATACATATTTAAATTAAATTGAATTCTGAGTATTAGTTTAAATATTTAAAATTTAATTTAAAAGTAAATAAAAAATAATAATATTGATAAAATAAAAATAGGATTAAACAAAATTACGTGATGTAGTATTATTTCTACTTTTTTAAATTGTTTACCACGACGTAGGTTTCGTTGTATTACAACATCTTCAGGTGGGCAATCAGCCAAGATGCACGAAAGAGATTAACGAAATATAGGCCGTGGTAAAGAACTTAAAGAAAGTAGAAATAATACTACATCACGTAGTTTCATTTGATTGTGAATAACGAATTTTTACAAAATTGACGCCAAATATATTCAATATAAAAATAATAATTGCTGTCATAAATGTTAATAATAATGATGTTATCATCGTTAACATTATTATTATTATTAATAATTTGATTTAATATAGATTTTACCAACTGTATTAATAATTGCGCTCGCGTCCTTTTATTTCCATTAATTATTTGCGTGCTAAATAAAGTTATCCTTACGTTAGGCCAAAGACGTATAACTTCAAACACGCGTATTTTTTTTATCTTATGTGTTATCATTAAATATTGTTTTCTTATAATTGAGTTAAATGTTATATTAAATCTAGTTTACCTCACAAATTTATTTCACTTTAAATCTCACGTTCCGTAAAATGATTAACTATAGGTACTTATTAAAACAGGCTCGATAGTTTATTTCTATTCGTTTCTCCACCGACCCTTCGCTTCACCCCAAAACATTTCTCATTCAGCACAAACTAAAACAATATTCAGCAGCGTACGTTGAGATGAATGATAACCTAATTTCAGCCCTATTGTTCAATATTTTAAGGAAAAAAGCTTGTTAAATAATGCTAGTAGATTTATTTTGTCATACAGATGTTTAGTTTTTATAATGCCTTTATTCCATTATACGGCGAACAAAATCGATTTGAATCAAAATGAAATATTTATTGGATATAATCGTTTTGTGTTTCAGGGCATAGTTAGGTGTTCAAAGATAGGTCTTTACACTTTCTCGTTGTTCTCTATGTTTTAATTATTTCAAAGTAAAAATCGGTATAAAACTTGCTTATTCTTGACATATATAATAAAATTTGTTTTGAGGTTTTTAATTCACAAAACTTTGGAAAACTTGTATGTAAATATATTAATTATCCTAATTTATACGAAGAATATCAATACAAACTGGAGCACTAAATAAAACATAAAATCTAAAATAAACTTATACGAAGAAAACAATATTTTCAATGTATAAACATAATTAAAATAGGCATTTAAGATTAATTGGTTTAATAAAAAAAGAAATTCAAAACAAAATCGTGTAGAACTTTCGTAGCAATAAAGGAAAAGGCTCTGTCGCTGAATTTGGATTGAAAAACTTCAAGAAGAAGTAGATACTATAACTTCGAATATGATTTATAATCTTTTTTAATTCTTTTTGATTGTGTATATTTTCCTTTTATGCGTTATTTAAATGTCATGTAAGGTACCATCTGTAAATTTTTCGAAAAATGTTCAATTATTGGTTTCAAAACTTATAAAATGAGTATTATATATATTTAATAACGATTGAAGAAAAAATAAAAAGAGTAACAAGAAAAAATACTTTTACAAATTTAGTACAGAGTTCAACAAAATATCGTGTTCCGTTATCTCTAATTTCTAAATAGCATCAAGTTTTAAGGTCTTAGCTCCGAATTCTTTCGAATGATACCGACTGATGTTAAATTTTGACAGTATGTAGAAAATGACCCAAAGAAAAAAAGTTATTTTACTCTGGGGATATTTGCTACCTTTTCTCGAGGGTGGAAATTTAAAAATTAAATATAAATGTAGAAATTAATAGAGTATTAGATTTTACTTACTGCCAAAATTTCACGTCGAATGGTGTTATGTAAAGAATTCGGAGATAATACACTTTTTTACCTCATTCGAAAATGTACTAAATGTTTCAAATACTGCCCACGTGAGGGGTGCGATATTCTATAGAGCAGCACTGTACTCAAAACTCTGACAAGACTCCATTGATTTACAAGTTACAAGCCAGAAAAGTCTTTTGGTCTTTTAAAATGTGATTTCGACTAAATTATAACTTGTTACTTAACGGCCCCTTCACATTGGATTAGTCTCGTTAAATTCGTCTTTCTGTTTTGCTGTATTGGAAAATAATTCCACTTTAAAGCTCTGTTACTTTTTCCGGAAGGACATGTTTAAAAAGGCAATTATACATCGTTTTCCCAGTAAATTTTATGATTATTTTTTTATCTGTTTATTATCATCAATTTATTATATAAAAAACATTCTTAAACTCTATCTTTAATTTGATTAGTTTGTGAGCGTTCACTATTCTGTTATGGTTATTTGTAATAAGAAAAATTGGTAACTTAAAATGTTTATTCATTATTAGTTTCTATTTTTTTATGATACTAAGTTGATATTTATATTCAATTTATATTCAATATTTTTCCAAATGTTCTCATTAAAGTAAAATTAAGGTACCGTTCACAAGTAATTCTTTTATGGAATTATTAATAAACATAACAAAGGAGATGTAGCATATGTTTAATATTATAATTCCTTATCTCACGTCTATATTTACGGTAGTCTACAGTGCTTGCAATCATAATGTCAACATTATGTTTTTATTTTTAATTAATAATATTCCTCCATACTTATTCATAATTGATACACGAATTATGATGAGGAAGTCGCTTGACTTTTTACCGCTAAGTATTCCGGATAAAAATTGGTTGTAAACATTTTTGTTGTTTTAAATTTCAGTAACAGATTTTGCATTTGCAAGGGTAGTGCGTATAAAACAAAATTCTCATTCTCAAATCCATTTTCAACTTTTTGATTTTAAATTTAAATTTTTTTTAGAAATTGTCCTAAAAGTCTTATTTAAAAAGAATATTTGAAACGACAAAAATAACGACTGTAGTGACAGTGTGGCAATATCTACTTGCAACGTTAGTTATTACTTTTGTCTTCGACATACCGATTACTACTACAATCCAGTACTAAGCAGCAATTTGGAAAACGAGCCGACATAATTTTAGGCTGAATTGTTTCATGCGTCACTCCCCAATCAGGAACGCGAAGTGCACGTGAGAAGCAAGTGATAGGCGTAAAATAATAGAGCGACGAATATTTTCCGCGTTTTCCTCCTTTTCCGCGATGTGACACCGTACACGAATTCAGCTTTAAAGCATACGTGTCATCTATTTTCGGACACGCTTATAGCGCGAATTCGTGGATCGATTTGTAAAAAATGAAACGTCTTTTGAAGCACTTTGATTCTAGTCACCATATTATTATATAATTAAACATATTTCAGTTTATGTAGACTATATTATCAATTTTATGCTAATGTTAGTGCCGGATTTTAACAATATTGAAACATATGTAGGCAAAACATAAGACTAGCAACGTACGTGCGACAAACGCTGAGCATGTAGACGCTGTCTAGAGCAACTGAAAAAATCTAAAATCACAATATAATTTAGCAGAAAAAGAACCCTGTATTGTGTAATGTATCAGATAAGCGAGTACTTATGGACATATGTTTTATATGTACATCAGTAGAATAAGCCTTAGGTAAAGCTAAGTCAAAAGCTTTCCAGTTTTAGTCCTAATTCAGTACGTGGTACTTTGTTCGACACGTAATTTTCGAACGTTCTTCTTTGTTCACCATATGTTGATTTTACAAAGTAACTATATCGAAAAACTTTACATTAAGCTAATTAACTCTCTCAAATATCCATAAAAATTAGTATAATTTTAAAGATTATCCTATGTTCCTCAAACAGCAGCTCTGTTCCAATGAGCGCACCCGTCGGCCACAACAAAGGATGAACGCTAACAACCTCAAACCGCAAGTAACGATGGGGACCAGCAGTTGTCATCAGACCATTTCACTTTAACGCATAAAACGCTAATCGAACATTAGACGAGCTTCCGGTCTTGGCTGTCGGCGGCAGTGGTGTGAAACAATAATTTGTTAGTACACTTATCACCGATCAATACTTAAGTCTAACACGCCCTGAATAATTTTAGATACAAATTACGTAGGTCTGTTCATTAGGTATACAAGAAAAAATAACGGCGATTATATTTTTCATATGAATTTATTACAGTCGCGATTGAATGTTTTTTTTTGCTTCATAAGTACGAAATTGACCTCGTTTAAGCCATTATTTATAAATATTAATTTTTTTAATGAAATAAGAAACTAACTGAAATATATTAATAATGCCGAAGCATATACGGGAAAAATATAAAACTAGTAACGTGCGTGCGACAAACCGCCACACAGTGGATCGTAAGTGCTGTTTGATGGATATTCTTTTTTTTTGCAAAATCACATTTCGCGAATTTCGGATTAATTTTAGAAGTAATTCACTAACACAAGGGGAATGATCTATTTAATATTTTCTTAACTGGTACTGTATGTTGAATAAATAATTGGCATGAATTTGTTAAGACTTGTAAGTTATTGATGACACAGTAAAATGTAATGTTGAAATTATGAGTGTAAGCTCTGTGGACTATCGTAAATATGAAAGTGAGTAAAATGAAAGCTCTTTTTATATATATATATATATATATATATATATATATTCTCTTTTGAGTACCATTATCATTTCCAATCTTATTAAAACATTTTTCATCCAAAAATAGTTGGGTTTCACATTAAAATTGACATAGTAAAATGTAATGTTGAAATTATGAGTATAAGCTCTGTGGACTATCGTAAATATGGAAGTGAGATAAGAAATTATAATATTAATATATAAGACCAAATAAAATTTTAATGAGAAAAACCTGAATACTCTCTGATATACCTTCCCTTTGTTATATTTATTCCGGGCACATAATAATAAAATTAAACTTGTGTATCCCAACTTGTATTATAAATATGAACGTTTGCACTTACACCTATGAATACAGGCATCTGTGTACTGATGTATACATGTTTATATATGTACTGATGTATAAATGTTTATATATAGCTCCGTAATTTTTGAAGGGATTAACATAAAATGTTGTATTCAAATAGACTAAAATTTGAATTAGTACATTAGCTATTTATCTAAAGAAGATCCTCAGGAAGATTACCTTCATTTCACGATGTTCTTAAAGTTCCCATCTGATCACATATTATTCTCACTAAGAAAAATTTAGCGAAAATTCTGTATTTATTTCAGCATATACAAACTCGTATCGTAGATACCGATTTATGAAATCCAAAAATATTGCTTTGAAATAACTGAAATAACTTGGAAATAAATCAAAATATTTAGTTTTATTCCAATAAATTACGTCAAATGGGTAAACTTTCATGTGTAGCTGCTGAAGTCTTTGATTATATTCATGCTCTGCTTAAAATTTTACTAGAACCAAAGTATTATTTATTATCTCTCAACATTTTTAAATTCCCATAAAGTTTTGAAATCAGAAATTTATTTTCTTACATCATTAGTAACCTTATTACAATTTATATCACCTTTTGCGGTTCCAATTAAGTTGTAAGGTGGTAAATTCACGTTTGTTGAATGACGGATATCTTAAAAAATGTGCTTTTTAAATTGATGCTGATGAAGAAAGTGTACTTGTACTTAATAGAAAAAATGATATGTCCAAGTCTGTAATTAATCGTTCATCAAGAAGATAATTGTGAATCATTCACATTTATAAAGAAATTGAAGCTAAGTGCGATTTTAAATTATAACAAAATAATGCTCTATTTCAATTCAATTTTAATAAACGGAATAATGCTTTAGTTCAATTCAATTTCAATAAACGGAATAATGCGTTAGTTTAATTCAATTTCAATAAACGAGAAGTCATTGAATTCTTCATATGTTCATGATAAAAGATATAATTGGCACTAGAAGTAAAAATATGTAATAATGAAAACACTAATAGTTATTTGCAAATTTCCCAATACAAAATCGGTACCGAAAATGAAAGAAGTAAATTCTTTTAGGAAAAGAAAGTGAACCGATTTCAAGAAATCACGGAATAAAATCGAAATAAAAAATATAGAATTATGAAGACGCCATCATTTTGTTAGAAGTAATACAAAATTGTTACCGAACATAAAAAGCAAAATTTTTTAAGGAAAAGTTTAACGAAATTCAAAAAACCACGGAATAAAAGCGAAATAAAAAATATAGAATTATGAAGACGCCATAATTTTGTTAGAAGTAATACAAAATTGTTACCGAACATAAAAAGATAATTTTTTTAAGGAAAAATTTAACGAAATTCAAAAAACCACGGAATTAAAGCGAAATAAAAAATATAAAATAATTGAAACACCAATACTTAGTCGTAACACTTGCAGTACAAAAAGTTTCCGAAGATAAATATATTTGCAAAATATTGCTATTGAAAGAGATTTTTGGAGTCAGTGCCAAGTGAAATATAGCAATAATCTCTATTTTGGTATGCAAGTACGTGACAGCAAAGACAAGCGTCGTTTTGGTACCGATTCCAAAATCTCAAGCGGCGGTAGTACTTTGCACAATTATTTATATTCGGAAAATGTATTGTACCGCAGAAGTTCCAAATAAACTCTGGAATATTCATTATCTCCGTATTATACAAGCAATGATGGTTAAGATAATATTGATAAATCTCTTTGATGCCACAATTGAGTAAAACGATTATCTAGTATTACATTGTAAGTTGAATTTTTTCTTTTTTATTGGATTTAGCACTTATTGAAATAATATGATTAATTAAGTCTTGTAAAGCAATGCATATTATATGCAAATTAATAATGTATAAAATATTTCATTAATACACTAAATTGGGGCAGTGACCAATAAATGGAACTATCTTACATTTTCCATTAAATATTTAATCATGTACTCATTTAAATTTTTCAGTGAAAAAAATTAAACCTAGACTATGGCCGATGCATTAATCGGTAAATTGAATTTCTTCATAATATTCTTGAATCATAACTTAGTAATTACTTAGGAAATGTGGAATTCATAAGTGGAATGTGTTTAAACTTAAATCAATTTACAACAACTTTGCTTGAATTTGCATTTTTTTTTTAAATTCACGTAAAGTTGTTTAAAAGAGTTTTTATGTTTTTTTCTTTCAGTGAAAATATATTCAAAAAAAAATTATGTATTCTCTACTCAAAGAGCAACTCTTGCTAATGATATCCAATATGTTAATGTGAAAAAACAGCTTCTTTTCATGTATGGGAGTCCTCTCTAAATATCTTTAAATCGTTTTGAATATATTTCTAATTGTTTGTCAAGAAATTGAACATCGTATTTATAAACTTTTAGTTTATATCTTATTTCGTTTAGAAGTTAAGAGCGTATAAAGAGAGGCCAACAAAGGGACAGAGAACATTGTTAAAACAATATATTTCCATTCAGACTGTGTTAAGTGTATCTTATATAGTTGAAAATTTATATGGGTACGTATACAACCAAGAAATTAAATAAGATATCGGGCAAGTATATGTTGGACAACGCATAAATTAGTGTTTCCTAGTCATTTTACAAAATATCCAATATATTATTTAAATATATATATATATATATATATATATATATATATATATATATATATCGCAAACCTATAAGTATATATGGCAGCTACATAATGATTATAAGAGTCATTTGGATCTCTTTTTATAATTCACCTCCTTTTCTTTAAGTAAACTGTTTTAATAATTCAAATAAATCTGTTTTACATACACTGGCAAACTCAGTGATCGATTTCTGCTCACATAAGAGTCTTGCTAATAGTTCTAGAATTATGAACGTTGGTTAGTTGAAGCATTTTCATAAAGAAGATTGATATGGACATGATAAAAGTATTATTTTAGATACGTAGACGATATCCTTATCTGCTGGAAAGGTATACACCGACTATTAGACAAATTTGTCAACTTTGTCAACTCCTTACACAACAATATAAAATTGGCTTTAGAAGTAGAATGCCATAATGAACTAAACTTTTTAGATATCACATTAGAACGCCACAAAAATAAACATAAATTTTAATACTTAGAAAAGACACATTTGCTGACTCCCTAATTAACATTTGATAATTCACAGAGCTTTAACTACTCCCCTAGAAAAAACTTAAAAAACTAAAAAGAATTAATAAATACAAAAAAAAAATCGCAGTAAATAATAATTATAATCCATCAATTATCACAAAACTATATTAGTATAAATAATGAAAAATACTAATTCAAGAAATAAACCCGGTCGTACCAAATAATAATTAAATTTACTATAAATCGACCCCATACATAAGTAATGAATCAATTAAACTAGAAAAACTCTTACATAATAATAAAAAATGTAAATAAAATAACTTGGGTAAAACTTCATCAGTAATAAAGAAAAAATAGATAAATATAAAAAGAGTGGTATCTATAAACTTAAATGCAACGACTGTAATAGCGTATTCATAGGTCAAACAGGAAGAGATTTTAATACCAGATACGAAGAACATATTACTAGTTGGCGAAATAACAAACCATACATATCTCACCTTGCAAAACATCTTATTAAAAATAACCTTCATCCTCATACCGACAATAGTCAATATATATTAAAAATAAATACAAAAGGCAATAACCTCAACATCCAAGAAAGATAAAAAAAACAAAACGGCAAAACACATCATAAAAGACAACAAAAAAATGGGAGATATGTTTAATTAGTTGTAAAACCTTGTTCGAACTATCAAATACCCTTACTATTGTATAAGTATATCAATTTAATTTATTACTCTCACTAAAATATTTGCTTATTGTATAACTTTCGAAAATATAATAAAAACTACACCGCTCCACTACCATAAACTCTCTAATGCAAAACAGTGGGAAAACCTGGGCAAACACTGCTTCCGCTCTTTTTTTGTATATGTTAATGCTATTGTAGGTTTATAAGGGTCAATTTTTACAAAGTGCCCACCTGAATATGTTGTCACACAACCAAAACCTAGGTCGGGGTAAAAATTTTAAATAATAGTAGAAATAATACTAAATCACGTAGTTTCATTTAGTTGTGAAAAATTAAATTAAAACGTAATTTTTTTCATTCAATAAATGAGTGGAAATAATACATCTTTTTCAAATATCGTATTTTTACTTTTACTTTTATATGATATTTGTTTTGTTCTTATATTTAGTTGAAGAAATTGATTAAATAATTAATGTTCTTGCAAAGTGCAACAAATGCCACTTTTTAAAGTGTTCCTATATAGATGTTTATTTCAATTTCTTCTGGTTTACCATTAATCATGGCAATTTTTAAGATAGTTTTCTTTTTATTTCCCTTTTTCTACGCATTGGGGCTCGGAAATTTTGACATATTTTTTTAGAATTACATATTTTCAAAGAAATTACAAATTATTCTTTGTTTTTTGCATAAAGTAATACCTTATTTTACAGTGATGATTTTCACTAAATTTCATGGCTATCCGTTGCGTAACATCGATGCAGTGTGGGTTGGTATTGAAGTAAACGTGTAAAAAATCTAAATATATTTAAAATAACTATTAACTTCTAAACTATTCACGTCGGAATAACTTGTTTTATTTTAGGCTTCTACTCAAAATATTTGGGTGTACCACTAAGGCAGGGATATTCTGTATAGTGTTTGTGTGTGAGAGAAAGAGAAGTGAGTTCATAAAAATACAGTATAAATTAAAAACAATATTGATTAAAGTCATTTGGAATTAATACAATCTTATTTGATGATGATTTTACAGAGACTTTACCACGATACATCAAAAGTTAGGAAAAAAAAATTTCTTGAAGAATAAATATATTTTACAAATATCGATATTCTAATTTAAATACAATTAAATAACAACTCCTTAAGATATGAGATAATGATTTTAAACTTAATTATTATAAATTAGTATACAGTGTATAATGAACTTATAAATAGTATCAATTTATCTCTATAAATTACACAATGATTAAAGTATCTGATGATTAAAAATTGAAGATTTATTCTATGGATAAAAACATAATATGCTATGTATAAAGAACGTCAGAAAAAAAGTATAAAAGAGGGGAACAAGAAAATTTTGCAACTTTGGCTAATGTCAAGTCGGTAACAATAGTAGTTAATAGTAACAATAGTAGTTCGGTAACAATCTTATATAAATAGAATGACGATAATGAAATAAAACAAACATAAATAAATAATTGCTCTAAATTTCTTTGGACTTTGACACATTTTTTTGCATTTCATAAAAAAATTGGATTCTGCTCTCTATCTTTTTTCACACATATTTTACCTATAACTTTATCGATGTTATTCTTCTGGTCATTTCATTAGCAATAAGCTATTGTGTTTCCATTTAAAATAGTCATCTTAGCATGCAAGTAATATTTTGTACATATTTTGGTATTTAGAAACAGTATATATTTTGGTACTTAGAAATATTTAAGAGTACTTAGTACTCCTGTAAAACTCTTTTTCAATATTAATTTTTAACAAGGTAAGTATATTGCTCACTCTATTTATATACTAGTTTGGCTATGGAAGACCATAAATGTATAAGATTTGTTAAAGTTTACTACAGAAACCAAGAGATGATGTCGATGTGATAATTATTCGTTCAATAAAAAGTGCGAAATTTCCGGATATAGAAATGACATTAGATAAATAACTTCGATATTTGTCAACAACATGGAAATTATTATAAAAAAAGAAATAAATTCACCATAATAAACGACGCCCAGTCAAATAACAGTCAAATTTGAAAAAAATTGATCTAAACAAATTTTCATAAAAATTACAAAGTATTTACAAGGAGTCAACATTAAATTACACTTGATAGCGTTTGTAATTATATAAAACGTTGTACGTGCCAACTTTACAGCATCCAATGATGTGTTCTTAGGGAACAATTATTATAGTGAGCTTAGTATAATTTATAATATTTGCTTTTAAGACATAGTTAAACATATTTGGTGGTCCCCATCTATCACAATTGGTGACACATAGGGATACAAGAAAAAAAATTATAGGTTTCGTTTTTTGAACACAAAATGATGGAGTAGAAGAACATTCCGTTTTGTAAATTTTCAGTCTAAAATTATATATTTGAATTTAGATACATTTAAAACATTGACACATTATAAGTGTTACTATCGTAAAAGATAACATTATCACCGATGAGGGATCACTAAAATCGGTGGTGTGGTTTCGGCTGGATATTCAAAACAACACTGTAAACCGCATTTTCAGGGTATTACCTAAACAATTTGAATTTTTTAGTTAACCATATCTAAGTTAGACTTAAATCTATTGAATATACTTGCCTATTCTATATTGAATGATTGTGCATGTTCTATATTGTATAAGTTATTTGCAAAATTTTAATTTCCATTTCAGAGAAAAAATTCGAAACATGGTTTTAGTTATAAAATAAAAGCTTATAAACGACCAGTAAATAATTTATGATTGAATCATATATGATTGGTTCCTATAATGTTTTTTTCTAAAAAAATTGCGAACAAGTAAATTTTGCAATTTCGCCAAATCTCGATTCGATAGCAATGGTAGTTGTTATCGAATTGAGAATCAAAACTTTTGATAAATAGTGTTTCACAACTTCAAAATCAATCAATGAGAAAAATGGGTAAAATATCGGAAATAGTGCTGATAACGATTATATGGACCAAAATTGTTCAGTATATTTTTTTGTTATGAATAATTTATTTATGAGTATATTTCAATCTAAATTATAATCACAATAGCATTAATATTATAACAGCAAATGCTATAAATATAACATTAAAAATAGCGCAACCGTTTATATTTTTATTTTTCATAAAGTTATAGATACACAACCGCTACAAACCTAAACGTTGGACAGGAATTACATGCGATTGTTACGCGCTTTACTGCTCAATGATAATAAACACTGATTGCCTAAGTTCATTTGTATTTCGCCGTTCCGTATCTCAAAAGAAAAAAAACCGGAACTTTTATAAGATTACCCATGCCTCCGTCTGTATGTTTGTCAGTTCCTCTATTTATGTCCTATAGCCGTGTTTTTCAGAAAGAAAGACGTGGAAACTTGAAATTTGAGATGATTCAAAAATATAAGTGTGTTTCAATATGTAACACCCAAAGTATTGCTTTGAAAATTTTAGGAAGGGTAAATAAAGTATTCTAAATGTACTTTTCATCAATTCATCGTATTGTGAAAAATATACATTTCAAGAGTGAATTACAGGGATTGCATAATAATTAATTTTGAATTTGTATTTAAGATAGTTCTAAAGAAATTGTAAAAACGTCTACATCACTTTTTCCGGAAACTGTTTGACATGGAAATTTGGAATTTACCCATCGTTTTAAAACATATTAGTCCATATCTATTCAAATAGTTGCCAATTACCAATGTTTGTATGAGAATTTTTAAGAAGAAAAGGATGCTCGGAAATTTTTTTAACGTTTCGTTCTTCGCCCATGATGTAATTGAAAGAACAAGTTATAAAGGTTAAGATAGTATAATCTTTACAATTCCTTGTAAGATATTTTGAAAGTTATTATTGAGAAGCTCTTCAGGACTAATTATTTTTATATACGTAGGTACAGAACCCTCGCATTGCGAGCTTCTCTCGTTAATTATCTAACTTTCCTTGTGTATTTTAAATGGTTATTGAGAAAACGCAACAGTAACAAATCGCTGTCTTTATTTTTATCTTATCTTCACACATGCCTTGTATTAATAAAATCGATGAGTTATATCATCTAGATACGCCTTACCTCTTAAAGATACTATTAAAATATTGGATAACCTACTTTTTTAATTTCTTTAGTAGTAATTAGTATGAATTCTTCCTAATAGTGTGCTATTGTTGTATGTCACCATTTTATTTTAAGAAAACGTTCATCAAAGTACCTGCCTGCATTTTGACAAAGTGATTTAATTGTTTTGCTAATGCCCAAAAATGTTCTTTAACAATATTTCATCCATGAATATTTTATTTAATTTTTTACGATATTTCTTTTTTATTTGTTTCGAATTGTCTAGAAGGGAAAATTAATATGAAGCTAAATAAATTTCATTATTTAATTGTCCTTGTCTTGACACTATCAGGTATTAAATACTTGAAATGTATTCATATAAGTAATGTAAAAGAGAAAATATGGCATTTTTCTTATTTTGTGTCATAACTCATGTTCGGAATTTTTATAAATCCTTTAGTGAATTTAGCAAAGAAATTAATGTATTGTTAAAAATTAAATCAAAATTTATTTTAAAGCTTCTGTCTTATACATATTCTACAAGTATGTTTGTAAATAAAGTAAATATATCAATAAAAAGTTATACCTTTTATCAGTTACAGATATATGAATAAAAAATTACTTATGCTTTATTAAATTGCATTGCTTAATTGTAAATATGTTGTGCACCTAACACGCTAAACTTATAGTATTAAATTGGTCGTATAGGTCACCCTCCATATAATAATGCAGTAGAGATCTATGTAGTGAAACTGGCCACTGAAAAAAATAGGTCCTCAAACGCCAAGATATCAACAACAAACTTATAACGGGTTTAAACTCATCTGTATCAATATCGTTTTTCTATATATTGATTTTTACTCGACATTAATTAATAAGACGGTGATAACGATTAAGACGGACTAAATAAAAACTGTGGATAATAACAAGCAGAAAATAACCCTTTTGATAATATATCATTGTCACTAAACAAACCTTGTGATCAAGTTGAATATAGTAAATTTATTTTTCAACAAATTTTTTTTTCATTCGCAACATCATGCTCACACAAATCAGCAAAATGGCTCATACAGATATTTATTTGAACAGAGTCGATAGCTTTCTGTGGCTCGCTTTCCACTGACCATTCGCTTCATATCAAAACATTTCCCATTCAACGAAAACTAAAACAATATTCAGAAGTCTGCGATAAAAATAATGATACCATTTCTGTTTTCCAATATTATAATAGAAAAACTTGCTTAAATAATGTTAGTAGACTTGTTTTTGTACCCAGATGTCCATTTCTTTTTACGGATTATACAGCGGATTAAATTAATTTCAAATTGAAATCGTTATTCAATATATTCGTTTTAGATTGATATGATATCATAGATACTTATATTCTAAGCACATATAAAATACGGTGAACTTTCTCGTTTCTCATTGCATTCAACATATTTCTTGTTACTGAGCAAAAGCATTTTAAAATTGCACATTTTAATTAACTTATTTTCCTAAAATTTGGTTTTCCTGTGGTGTTATCTTCGTTAGGCGTCACCTTATTTAGTTTGAGAATTACTTGATACACTCTCATAGTTTTCTATTTTTCAATTGTTTCAAAATGAAAACCCGGAAATCAACTTGTTCATTCTTTTCCTCTATTTTTTCATTTCTTCTATATCTGCTTTAATTTATTAAGCACCCAAATTTAAACACCGTATGTTACTTATCACTACAGCACTAATCAAAACAGAGAAATCACAATGTAGAAAAGACATCATTTAATGTAAAAATATAATCGAATCATTAATTTAAAATCAGTGAGTTTAAAGAAAAACCTATCAAATCCGTGAACTCGCACTACGAGGGTTCCGTACACACTTCTGGATTTATAATCAATTAAGCTTACATAGGTATAAACATATTCACAATTATTAATTTTTCAAACCTTAAATATATTGCGACATATTACACACTATATCTTTTACAGGCCTATACACATGGCTCATGTTTCAAAAATTATAATTCTAGGATGATCAACCAAGCCTCTATTGTATGTGATTTTTGTCTCGGTAATTTTGGAAGTAAGGGGGCAAAATGTCATGCATATTTTTGAGAATATCTTCATAAATATGCAATGTCAACTTGCAAAAAAAATGTTTTGTTTAGATTTCTATTTATAAACTTTTTACAAATATTCAGAAAAAAAATGTAGTTCAAATGTGTAAAATAGATTACCAAGATGTGTTACTATACCAATTATAATGTATAATTTTAATTTTCTACATTACATAGTTTCTGAGAAAATTGGTTTTGAAAATAGAAAAATGTAAACGTATTGTATGTTATTGAATTTTTAGGTGCAAAAAATAGGAAATCTTTAAAAAATTATTACCTAAATTCAAAATATAAAAATCATAGCTATACCTTTTATGCTAATCATCGCTATAGTTGTCCTAAAATTTAAAGTGGGTATTCACACTATATATATTTTTATAAATGTATTTTTTGCATGATTTTTATAGTATTTCTGAAGATACGATTTCTAAAATTTAAAAAAAAAATTTTATTACTCTTATAAGTATAGTCCTTTCAAACGACACCCCAAATTGAAATTTGTTAAAAAAATTTAAACATTTTATAGGTGTTTTTGAGTTTCAGCTATTGCGATTTGTGCTCTTTAATGTTTTATTACTTTCTTACCAAATTTCGAATTTCTACGTCAAATCATATTCCTGAAAAACGGCTGCAGCCGATAAACGGAAAAATACGTGAATGATTCGGTTTTCTGTTTGAAGTACGGAACTATAATAACTTTAAAAAAATCCTGTAGTGCTTTTATGTAGCATTTAAGAAAAAAGGTTCGTGTCTATAGTAAACAAATATAAAATATACATACGATAACTTGCAATTTTATTTGTTATGTTTTTTGGACCTGTATTTTCCCATTATTCATTATTTGAATGCGTTTTAATGTGAGCAAAGAAGCTATCCACATTTTTATTTTAATAAACCTATTAGTTATCGTGAAATTCATTCTAAAAGATCATTTAATCACTTAATAGAAAATTCAAAAAATTATTTTTATGTAACATGAGTAAGGATTGAAGAAAAAACAAATAACAGCAAAGAAAACCAGTTTTCTTTAATTAGCATATAGTTTAACAAAATATCATATTCCATTAAGTGATTTTTCTATTTTGCATATAGCTGTTTTGCCACACGCTCTTTACAATACGGACAGGTGAAGGGTGTAATGACCTATAGGGGGCACTGTACGCCATACCCTATCGAAACTTTATAGAGTAACAAGTTGCAGGCTAGAAAACTCTTGCCGTTTTAGGGTGTAATTTCGACAAAAGTGTAATTTGTTACTTACCGGTGCCTTAATTTGAAATTAGCCTCGTTAAATTCGCCTTCCTTTTCCTATATTACGTAATAATTGACTTTAAAATTTTCATTGCTTTTTTCGGAAATTATTTCAAATCTATCTGGTTTCAGACAAGACGATTTTACGTCGTTTTTTCAGTAGATTTTAAAATTAGTTTTGTTTAATGTACTTTTTACCCAAAATCAAATCTTAAGCTCCGTCTCTAATTGGTGGTGATTTTAAGTATTTAGTATTTTGTTATTATCAATAATATCAAAAGTTAGTAAATTAAAGCATTAAATGATATTCAATTTCTATTTCTTTATGACGTAAATTCAATATATTACTTAACTTGTTATATTTGATGCCCTCCAAATAAAAATGTTTTTTTTTTAAATTTAAGCTATCGAGAAACAGGTTATGGTGATGCACCAAAAAGTCGTCTGAATTACCTAAGATAAATTTAAATTATATTACTACATTTGCTACTGTGATACATGGTTTTACTTGCTTGAAATTCGGAGAAAAGATATGAGGTTTGTTTTTTTCTCATATGTTGCTGTTGGGCATAAACTAATACTATACTAAATTTCCTCAAAATCCACCCAGTACATTTTGCGTGGCAGACGAAAAATTAACAAAAATTTCTGGCTGTCGGTGTTGTTTTTCTCTGATCTTCATACTAAATCACTCTTTTTAAAATATTCTCCATGTGCATAATTCACTCTGTTACAATTTTATTAATAGGATAGATTATATTAGGAGGTTTAATAGTGCCATAACTTAATTTTACGTTCACAGAAATATATATTCTTTACGGTGGTTTAATAATATTTTTCTCTAATGTTCATAAGTAGGACACTAATTATCCTCATTTCCAATTTCATAACGAAATTTTATATTTCCACGAGATGTACGAATATAAATCAAATTAAAATCCTCAATTTCCACTTTTTAATTTTTAACCAACATTTTATTTAAAAACTATAAAAAAATTATTATTAAAAAAAATACGTATTTAAAACGACAAAATTAATAATTGCAGAATATTTTAGGAATAAATTCTATCTGCAAAATGTATTGTTATTTTTAAAAAGTGAACACGATTACTTCAATCCAGCACTGGTACCGGTTTGAAAAATCGAACGACATAATTTTAAGGCTAATTTGTTTCGTCCGTTCTCCGGAATTGCGAACGCGAGGGGCAGGTGATAGGTGTCAGGATATATGAGTATATTGGTCGTTACTGTATAACCTGATATTTTTCGCATATAATGACCCCTTCCCATGTCTACCCTCTCTTCCGCGATGGGACGCCGTAACCGAATTTACCCTTGAAACCTTCACGCCAGTTAAATCCGGACGCGCGTATCTCGTGAATTTGTTGACCGATTTGTTCAAAACAAAACGTCTTTCGACGAGCTTTGTTTCAATCTCCATATAATTATATAAATAGTTATATTTAAATAGTACGCCAATATTGATCTTCAAATTAATATTAATGCTCAATTTTCAAAAGCATAAGTGGGCAAAGAATAAGTTGGTAAAATATAATCAGAGTAAGACGAAATCAAAGTCTAGCAATGGGAAACGAAATTGGCCGAACATTTAGATGCTATCAAAAGGGAAAGAGTGAAGATGCGGCGGCCACCGCACAGGGAATCGAAACTGCTGTTTGAGGGACATAGGATATTTTTTACAAAAATGACATAGTTTTGATGACTTTTGAAAGAGTTAATTAGATAGAATAGTTTAATCCATGTATTTCATACAAGAAGATAACGTAATTTTAAACGGATAATATTATAATCAGAAAATATTACCATTACAATCACAAAATAGTTATAGATTTACTAGAAAAATAACCTAATTGTTTTCATAAATTTCTGTTTGAGGATTGACTGGATGGGTATACGTACCTAATAGAAAATCGACAAAATTCAACAGAAGTTAATAAAGTAATTGCTAATCAACAATTGTAATTATGAGTCATTTACAATTAAAAATAAATTAGAAAATAAATTCCAAGCTAAGCGTAATCATAAGGCTTAAGCAGAAAAAGGTACAATTGCCCAATTCAGCCAAAAAATTTAGATTATAATACTCAAACAGTTGAACCCTCTATTTCGTTCTCTGTATTTATTTGAAATTAAATGTGTGAAACATATTTTTATAATTTATTTTAGCTTCACTAGCAAGCCCAGTTCTTTTCTAATTCTATTTGCATAATTTTCCATATTTGAGAGTGCTTTGATTATTCAAAGTAATTTAATTTAAAAGGACTCATCAGAATATGTTTTAAGAATTTTTTCAGAAATAGTAGGACGGGGTGGCCCGTGGCAAAAGAATTCAAAGTATAATATTTTGTTAACGGGGCTAAGGAATGAAAATTGGTAAATGATAACTGAATGTCTGAATTTTAAAAGATCTTTGTAACGGTGCAATGGGATATGCTAAACAATATTTTCCTTTTGTACTTCTCAAGAGAGGGATGGACACATAAAATTATTGATTGAAATGGTTATTTAAACATAAAATTTTATGCAACTGATCCTAAAACAGTAGAAAGTAGTAAAGTTTGACAAACGAAAAGTCACACATATGAACATGACATGAACATGTTTGGCTAGGGAAAACTAAAAGTATAGCTAATCGAACTAGTATAATAAACCACAAAATCATTATGAAAACTTGTTAGCAAATCTTTACTAAAAGTATAGCAAATCGTACCGCTTGGACAGTTGGATAGCGTTTCAAATCCTTAAATCATAATATGAACCCTGCACTGATAAACTTGCATTTTTAGTAGCAAAATGTGGCAACAGGATCTTACCTTTCGCTATTTCTACAAATCCGTCTCATACTACTCTGTGTATAAAAGGGGACTAGGTACGTAATATCAAAAT